>JADBJO010000630.1:330000-345000 GCA_016801955.1 Conus betulinus | reverse complement strand
CACACACACACACACACACACACACACACACACACTCACACACACCACACTGTCATAAAGCAAGTCTTGATCAGATCAATCTCTACTCGGGTTCTGCTGTTACTTCACAACATAATGATACAATGGGAAACAAATATTGAGTCACTCGGCTACAAACGAATAAAACAAATATACAGTCAAGATATTTATTTCTTTCTGCGTTAGAACGCAAACGAAGAATTACTAAACCGCCACAGAAATGGAAGATACAAGTTACAAACCAGGCACACCGCATTTCGGCTTACTGTTTTTTTCTCCAAAGTTTGATTATGGCTGCCTTAATGGCCGGATAAAAGAGGCCATACACAAAAAAACTCCACTGCCTTTGTTAGGCAGATGGGATGAATCCTTGCCTGTCTATACAGGGAGTGTCCGCAGGAGTATCAGCCTGCGTACGCAGAAAGAAAGACTTATTGGCTTTATTCTGGAGGACAAAGAAACCAATCAAACAAACACAGGAAGCCAGTGAAGAGTGTTGTTGTTGTTGTTCGTCCGTCGATTTCGAAGATGACCATGACTTCAACCTCGATGAAAGATCGCTTAGTGTGGGTCCGCAGATGGCTGGTGAGGCCGATCAGGGCCCGGAAGGAACGCCCACATGTGGGACACATGTGGATGGGTGCCCTAGTGGAGGTGGAGGTAGGTCTAGCCTTGCGCGCGGCTCGCTTTCTCTCAGCTTCTGCTGTGCGTCTCTTCTCTGGTGTACATGCACCCTTGTGAGGCTGTTTCGCCAGGTTGGACGGTCCAGGGCAAGCGACTCCCAGGCATCGAGATTGAGGTCCAGGCCTTTGAGGGACACTTTGAGGCAGTCCTTGAAACGTTTCTTCTGCACCCTAACTTTGCGCTTTCCTGACAGTTCTCCGTACAGCAGTTGTTTCGGCAGTGGACTATCTGGCATTCTGATGATGTGGCCAACCCATCTGGCTTGGGATTTCTGAAGGAGAGTGTAGATGCTGGGGATACAGGCCCTTTTCAAGACCTCAGTGTCTGGGACTTTGTCCTGCCACCTGATGTGTAGGAGTCTGCGGAGACAGCTGAGGTGAAAATGGTTGAGCTAAGTGAAGAATACAGAGAATGACTTAGCCCTTTGACAGCAAGGAGAAATCTGCCTTCTTTTGTTCTTGCTTAGCTAGTTTCATTTTTTTTTTTAAACAGGACAAACAAACAGATAAGCGAACAAACAACCAAAGCAAGAAATACAGACAACTTATTTTGTTTTAGTGTCGGTGGGAGTGTGACTAGTTTTAGTCTTCAGTGCTTGTTTGTTTGTTTGTTTGTTTAGTCTTCTTCATGCAGGAGAAACAAATAAGGCATGCAAGTTCATAGGTGTAGACTTACACCCTAATAATCTCGAAGGTGAACAGGCCTCCAACGAGGCATCAAACACCTCAAGTTCAAGTTCAAGTTCAATGAAAACCTATCAAACAATACAAAAAATAACTGAACTTTTTTTATTTTGGTGTCGGTAGGATGTATGACCAGGTTCTCTCTTCGTTGAACTTTTTTGGTTTATTCTAAAGAAATTTGTTCTGAAGAAGACAAATAGCTTGAAGCCCCATGTTTTGCTTATGCTTCGCTTGTTCGATTCGTTTAGTGGTGTGTCACACAAGCTGCATTCTTTTGCTTCGTTTCCCATCTGAAATCATAGTTTTCAGTGAAACTTTTGAAGGAGCAGAACGTGAATATGGTTTTTTTTTTCTGCGTACGCAGGCTGAGACTCCTGCAACACTCCCTGTATAGACAGACAAGGATTAATCCCACCTACCCAACAAAGGGAGTCAAGTTTTGTGTATGACTGACTGTTTTTTTTATCCCGCCATTAGGCAGCCATACTCCAGCTTCGGGAAAGGTGCATGCTATGTGTAACGTGTCATCCATACCAACGCCAAACTGGCCTTCTCTTCCGAAAGTTAGTGATGGGATTTTTACGTGTGTGCAAGATGTTCGTGCGTTCACTCACGGAACCTCGGTTTATAGTCTCATTCGAAAGAATGTATGGAAAATGGAGTCAGAACCAATGTTGACTCCAAGGGAAATATCCCCCTGTACCGAAACGGCCCGGCGGAGATTCGAACCCGCAACCCCAGGATCACCAAGATTACGAGTCCGGCGCTCTACCCACTGAGTTATTCCGGCCCTCGGAGAACGTGAATGAATTCCAACAGTAGACACACAGAGAAATATTCTGAATTCAATAAAATAAAGTAACAGAATAATCATCTGTTCATCTGTTTTTCTGTCTGCTGGTCTGTCTGTCTGTCTGCCTGTCTCTCTCCCTCTCTCTCTCTCCCTCCCTCCTCTCTCTGTCTGTCTGTCCCAATTTGTCTGCCTGTTTGGTTTTTTTTCTCTCTCTCTCTGTGCGTGCGTGCGTGCATGCGTGCGTGTGTGTGTGTGTGTGTGTGTGTGTGTGTGTGTGTGTGTGTGTGTGTGTGTGTGTGTGTGTTGTCTGTCTGTGTGTGTCTATCTGTCTGTCTGTCTCTAGTCCACCTTGACTCGTGTCTCTTCCAGCCTCCTACCCCAGCTCCCCCTCTCTTCTCTACCCACTCCTTGACTCTCCTTGGCAGTGACACACACACACACACACACACACACGCACACACGCTGATCTAGATGTCAAACATGGCCCCTGCATATTCAGATGTCTTATTAACCGAACACCACAATACAAGCAAATACAACACGAGACAGAGACGTCCAGTGCAAATCCACCTATAAAGAAATGTCGGCAACGTTCGGGAAGGTAAAACGACTCACGACAATTGCATGAGAATGCTTCGGTGGAAGCGTAAAGTGGATGACAAGTAAAAAGCAGAAAGATACCAATAGTGAAGTAGGAAAAGAGAACAAAATGGCAGAAGGGGGGTGTGGGGGTGAGTGGGATAGGAAAGGCCTAGGGATGGCTTGTGGGTGAAAATAGATATACGAAGGGGCGAGGGTTGGAAGGGGGGGGGGGGGGGGGGGGGGGGGGGGGGCGGGGGGGGGGGGAGAGTAAGGGGCCTGCAAACCTAGGGAGCATACGTGCGGGTCATGTGAGTGCAGATGTGTGAACATGTTTTCTTCTGAATTTGAAAAGGCTAGGAGATGTTGCGGAGAGCTATGCATTGAACAAGAGGGGAGAGGATAAGCGAGTTCTCATTTCTCTGGTTAGCATTCCATAATGCACACCGAAGGCATTCACCACTTCCGGATAATCTGTGTGCCTGCCTCCTATTCGCGGGTTGGTGTCTGTTCGCTATGACAGTGTCAAACTGTCAGTGTTGAAGCACGCGATGCCTGGTCCACGCGCATGGTGTACAGGCCATTTGCAGGTAGTGGGGCGCCCTTGTTGAACAGCGGACAAGACGAAGCTGGCATACATGGTTACATAAGAGGCCAGCCCTGCCAATTCCCACACGGCGGGCGGTAACTATGATGCACAGAAATGGTGTGTGGCCTGCGCGAACGAATGGGGACTCCAGTGAAGTCGAATGGAGGAATGCAGGTGAAATGATTATCTCCTTTTTTCTTGGTCGACACGCCACAGAACTGTCCCACCATTACCTTCGCTAGAGGCTTCGTTTCCTCTCCTTGTTCATAGGTCTGCGCGTCCGTCAGCAGCACAACACACACACTGCTGTGCTGATGTTAAGGGAACTTTATGGAGAGAGGGAATGAGGCTCAAGGACATTTGCATTCAGCTTTGGCGTGGATCTGTGGAGGAGAGCCAGATCCACATAGACAAGAATATTAGAACAAGATACTTTACCTGAAAACAATATGCTTGCTGTCATTAGCAGGTTTCCTTCTGGTATCTCCCCAACAGAAGGTTGGCTGGTCCAGATCCTGGTGTGCTTGCAAACACTACATTCCTGCTTCACATGTAGCATGGAACCCACCTCTCTCTTCATGGCTGGCAGGATGGCTTGGCAACATCCGGAACATGTTGCAAACAGCTCAAGAAGTTTGCTTCCAAAAACAATGTATTTTCTCTCATGTTCTGAGGACTGTTGAAAGCTGAAACACATACAGTATATTTGATGATATTTGAGCTCATTTAACAAGCTCAAAGAAAAAAAAATAGTAAACATGATTACTTCTTTTTTAAGCTACTTTTAAAATATAATTTGTCTAAAAATCAGATTCAAAATGTCTCTGGCAAAGAGCAATTGAAAACAAAGAAGTAGAATCAAACAAGCACGCCTCAGGAATGCAAAGTGGAAGCAAAAAAAAATCATGTTCAGCCCGTGGCCAGCAACTCCAATTCTTTTGACTATTTTCAGCTTTCTTACTTCACTTCAGCTTACACTTAGGAGGGGGATGGCTTTTCTCCAACATTTTTTTTTTTTTTTTGAAGGGAGGGGTGGAGTATTATACAACACACTTTACGATGTCACACATAGACTTAGGGCTATCTCAACAGTGAAGTCACTATTTTGATTCCTGTCAACTCTAGCTGAGCCTCGTGTTAAAAAGAAATTAAAATACACCCCCACACGCTGCACTGATTTGTCTGTCACACCTTTCAGCCATTAATCCATGAACTGTTTGGCCTATAGGCTGACTGGACAGCACCTTATCCCCTTATTTCAAAATATTTTCAGTGATTTGCCAAGGGCCAACACTTCGCTAAATCCCTGCACACACACACACACACACACACACACACACACACACACACACACACACACACACACACACACACACACACAGAGTCTGAGTGTTCAGCAACATTAACAACAATCCATACTACTGTGCCCAACCCCACTTTCTCAATGATTTCTGTACCAAGACTACTATAATACTAAGATCAAATAATTATTATAAAGAAAATGTGTTACCTTTCCATGTCTTCTTCCTCTCTTCCAATTCCATGTCTGATTCTTCTGACAGTTGATCTTCGTCGAAAATAAAGTCTTTGTCCTGGTTATCATCATGCCATGGCTCATCGAATTCTGATGATGGTTTCATCTGGCTCTCATATTCTGTGGAATAAGGCAGTTCTGCACCTGTAGTGGCTGGATGCCTTATCTGACCTGCCTCACACTGAGTGCTCGTACAGCGTGTCTGGTTGTGGGGTTTGAACATATGTAAGAATAGAAAAAAATACATACATCATGAACAGTCAGATCCACACACCATCAAGAAAAGAATATGCTTTATAAGTTTAAACTAGGTTTTACTTCTGATCAAGAGAAATAGTGCAGCTGACTGCTTAATTCCAAAAATCAGCACAACAGAGAAGGAAAAACCTCACAATAAATTAAAAACAAAGTCTATATATGAAGGAACAAAAATTTTCACTACACCACATCAAGTTGATTTTAACAAAAACATCCAGTCAAAAAGATTTTTTTAAAATGCTGAAAGATAAAAAGCAGATACTTCAAGCTTAAAAATATGCATGAACTGAAGTTATGTAAACTTGTCCTCTAAATTAATCCTCACACCCAACCCACCTCCCCAAAATGTACATACCTCTGTGACGGATCTCTGGGTAAACGTGAACACCTCTACTGTATGTCTTGAGTCTGCTAATTTCTTTTGGCACCACTACTTGCAATGACACCTGGAAGTTAAGAAACTATGGTAAACATAGCTAACAGATCAATGTATCAAAAATTAATTTTAAACTTCAAATGATATAAACATTGCTACCAGAATAATGTATCAAATATGGCACAGGAACATTATACAAAGCTCATGGATGGATGAATAGGTAGTTCAGTTGGTTGGTAGGTAGGTAAGTAGATTGGTAAGTAGGTGGGTAGGAAGGCAGACAGGCAGGTAGCAAAACACAGACTAATAGATACAGCTAGATTTTATAACTGCACACAAACACAGTGCTATCACCATTATGAGTGGACAATATCTGACATAAAACAATGAATGGCACTGTCCCCAAAGTTATAGTTCATGAAAACATATCTTTTGAGGAGTGAACACTGCAAAATCCAGCCGAAGTTCTGTTATTTTCTCAAAAGTCTGTGTGTAACACCGAAGAAACAATATACAATACATAGCAAATGAAACAAACACTAACCAGGACTTACACGAATCATGAATGTCGTGGAAGAAAAGCTTGCCTCAGTCTGAACCTCTTCATCAGCTGTCGGCTTCTGTGGCTGATCCTCAATCACAGGTGAAGAAGATTCTGTTTCCTCGACCATATAATTTTGCAGGACTTTGTCAACAACCTGTGCAATCAATTTGCCTTTTAATGAAAAACATCCAATATAAAATAAAATTGTAACATTTTCCGTTGTTGAAATTCTTCAGAAGAAATAAATAATAATGTAACATGAAAAATCAGAATGGCCTGTTCGGCAGGGGATGGCTGGGGGAGGGGGGGGGGGGGCAAAACTAGCAATAGCCTTGAGTTTTTTTTATTTCAGTTCAGATTCTCTGGGATTTAGTTATGCATTGTATGTCTGTAGCTTTTGTTGTCACAGTTAGAAAAAAAGTGTATTCCTTCCCTCACACTACACTTCCCATTTACAATACATGAGCTCTACAGAATGCCAAGTATTTAGGTACCCAGGGAATAGTGAAAGACTAGTTCATCTGCCAAACAAAATTTGGTGTATATGTGGTTTAAAAAAATTTGATAAGAAAATATTAAATGTCAGCAAATCAAGATGAAGTAAAACAGTGTAACAAACTGATCATGAAAATAATACCGACAATCAAAATTGACTAAAAACATAAGTGTTCTATAGTTGATGATCTTGTGTGTGTGTGTGTGTGTGTGTGTGTGTGTGTGTGTGTGTGTGTGTATGTGTGTGTGTGTGTGTGTGTTCTTTGTGTACTTATCTGTGTGTGTGTGTGTGTGTGTGATTCACTGACTGCTTATCAGTGTGTGTGTGTGTGTTTCTTTTTTTGCTTACCAGAGTGAGTGTGATTGCTTATCAATGTGTGTGTGTGTGTGTGTGTGTGTGTGTGTGTGTGTGTGTGAGAGAGAGAGAGAGAGAGAGAGAGAGAGAGAGAGAGAGAGAGAGAGAGAGAGAGAGAGAGAGAGAGAGAAGACAAAAAGACATTCACTCTTTTGCGTTCTCTTTTGGCATAAGCACCTCGAACAGTGGTAGCACCTGGCAGTGCAACGACCACCGGACGGCTGTATGTAGTGGTTGTGGTGGTTGCTGCTGGCGAGGTTGTTGCAACTGTGGTGATGATACTCGAGCTGCAGTGAGTGGTCGGAGAGGGCGAGCTGGTTCGACGTGATTTTTGTCTGACACTGAACTCGTGCTTCTGAATTGTTGGTACTGTACTGCCCGGCCTTCAAATATTTATTTCTTCTCGGCATGTTGAAGTCGGTGCACAGACTGTATGTTATACGTCACCTGTGAAGTGCCTTGAGCAGACGAACGAGTTTTTGTTTGGTGTCGAGTACTGTGGCCCGAAGTTCTCTCGACATGTGCGGACGAAATCAGTCCATTTCTTTCTTAATTGCACGTCAGTTGGGAACTTATGCAGACTTATCCATCCCATCAGTATTGGTCCCCGTACATTCAGCAACCGCACAAAACTTTCCCGTCCGGTTCTTCTTCGCTGCTGCGATGCGATCAGCTGAAGTTGATTCGGCTGCCATTTTCACTGACGCTCACACACTTGTGACGTCACAGGGTTGGAGTGTCGGATTTGTAACTTCCACAGGTGTGCTTTCTACAATTTACCCAAAATAACTCCAAACGGTAATTTTTCGTCCGAAACAACACCACGAGCGCTTTTTATACATCTTAGAGACTTCTCACACAAAAAATAGCCGAGCAGTCAAGTAGGTCTTTAAGAGGGTGGAAGCCAAACTAGTATCTATCCTGGCTGAGATCTGCGGTCTCCCTGGTGAATGCATGACAACAATAATAACGATAATGATAATCATGATAATAATCATCATCATGATCATCATGATGATATGATGATGATAATCATCATCATCATTATATTATTAAAATTGTTATTATTCTCATTATTATTACTACAGCAGCAGCAGCAGCAGCAGTAGTAGTAGTAGTGTTATCATTATGATGATGGTGATTATGATTATTATTATTATCATTATGATTATTGCATCATTATCACCGTGATGATCATGATCCTGATCATCATCACCATGATTATTATCATCATTGCTGTTGTTATTATCATTATTAACATCCTCATCATCATCACTGTTGTTCTTCCTCTTCTTGTTGTAAGTATTACTATTATAATCGCCATTGTCATTATCGTTATCAGAATTACTATTAACATGATGATGATCATAACGATTGCTATATCTGCTGTTTTTGTCATATTGTTATGCAACGTCCTACTGTCTCTTTCTTTTCGCCCGCCCCCCTCCCCACCTTTTTCTTTATCTGACGCTATGCGCACGAGCTTACTCGCGCGCATACGCGATCTGTATGTGCGCGCATGTGTGTGTGTGTGTGTGTGTGTGGTTAAAGGGGAGTGGGGTGGGGAAGGGGTTCGGGGGTGGGTGGAGGGGGAGGGGCGCCCAAATTGAAGATCGTTTAGCCAGAAAAGTCTTGGCGAAACACGTGAAGGCAATTTTTTCGCCCCTCCCCCCTCCCTCCCCCCTGATAATACCGAACGTTCTGTCAATTAACTTTCAGCGGAAGAATGTGGGGTATGGGAGGTGAGATGGAGAAAAGTGTGTATGGACACCGAATGTGGTCAATTAGGGGGATAGAGTGCGTGTGTGTGTGAGGGTATTGTCATACAGATGTTACAGTTCTTTCTCCTTCTTCTTGCTATACGGATATCCTTTCTTGATTCCCACCTCTTAATTTTCATCTGTGCAGCACCAAACATTTGAACACATGACAGACTCATAACACTGGGAAAAGGCCGGCAGTGGCTATCATGCCATGGTTCTGATTAGAAAGAACCCACGAGCTCCAGGCCGAAATCATTTGACTCTAAACATCTAGGTCAAGATGGCTGGGGTTTATGAAATGATTGTGTATACAAGCATACTCTAAAGACCGTCTCTGTAGCGGTAAATGTGCATCAGTTCACCTACTTAACACTGAGGGAGGGGTCAGAATATCCCCTTGTTTACACGCACGCACGCGCGCGCGCGCCAACACGCACACACACACACACACACACACACACACACACACACACACACACACACACACACACACACACACCACACACACACACACACACACACACACACACACACACACACACACACACACACACACACAGAGATATGATGATGATGATGATGATGATGGTGGTGGTGGTGGTAGAGGTGGCGGTGTTGGCGGTTGCAGTGGTGATAGGAGAAAGGTGTGGGGTCAGGCCATAAATGAGTAAAACATGAAACATGCGAGAGAACATGGATTGCCAGACATGTTTGACAACTGTCATGCTGAAACACTACTATTGCTAACCTATATCCTCATTCTTTGAATTCAAATACCCTCCCCCCTTCTCTCTCTCTCTCTCTCTGCGTTTGCGAGTCAGAGAGAGAGAGAGAGAGAGAGAGAGAGAGAGAGAGAGAGAGAGAGAGAGAGAGAGAGAGAGAGAGAGAGAGAGAGAGCCTGCATGCGCATGCAGTCTTGCCGCCTATTTTATAGTCGTCATATTTTTTTTACTATGATAAATGAGGGGAAGGGAGGGAAGGGGCTTGAAAACAAAAAATAATTATAAAAAAAGGAGAAGAAAACCCTCCTTGATCAAACATTAATGAGACTCATCCTTCATGCCGTCTTGCAGGTGAGATGTTTTTTTTACAGCCTCACGATAGCGTCAGTCGGCCCGTTATCTTGTGACATGAATGGGACGCCTTGCTCCTCACACAGCTGTCTGTCTCTTGCCATGCACGTGAGGTGACACAGCCACTACAGGATGACACTCGCCCCATCATGCTGTAAAGCATGTGGGACGACTTGAAGGCAGGTAACGACAGTCAGTCCATTATCTTGTCAGGCGAAAGACATGACAATCAGACTGTGACAGTCGTGCGGTCAGCTTGTTCAGCAAGAGGACTGACTTGGTTTAAACAGTTTTATTTCCATGAACATACACATTGAACACAAAGCACATTTGCCAGGACAACAAGAGGACTCTTATATACAGCCCTGGCAGTGAGACTTGCAAAATAAACATGTGACTGATGGCGGAGGACTGACTTGTGAACAATCAGATGATGCTAGCTGTTCCATCATCTTGTGATGTAAGTAGAATGACTTTGTAAGAATCAGATAACGACATCTGTCCTGTCTTGTAATGAGCAAGCGACATGGCCGTCAGATAATGACAGTCGTCTCACCTCCATGTCGTACCAAGCTAGGTGACTTGGTGACCACAAGATGGTGACACATCCTGTCAGAACCTGTGCGTGTTCTAAATGACTCGTTGATACCCGTGACCTTTTTTTGTTACCTGCTTCGTGACCAGGGTTTCAACAGAATTTTAGGGGGAAACGCGACGGGGCTTAAAGACAAGGGCCAGGAGATGGAAGATGATGATGAAAAGACGATTTTAAAAAGAATGAAATTAAAAGACGCAAACACAGTTGAGGAAGAAGAAGAAAAGGAAAAAGAAGAAGAAGAAGAAGAAGAAGAAGAAGAAGAAAAAGAAGAAGAAGCAGAAGAAGAAGAGGAGGAGGAGGAGGAGGAGGAGGAGGAGGAGGCGGTAAGGGAGGAGAAGGAGGAGGAGAGAGAGGAGGAGGAGGAAAAAGAGGAGGAAGAAGAAGGGGTCCAAGAAAAAAAAGAGGAGGAGGAGGAGGAGGAGATGGAGACGAGGAGGACGAGGAGGTGGGTAAATAAGGAATAAAGAAAGAAAGAAAGAAAGAGAAGAAGAAGAAGAAGAAGAAGAAGAAGAAAAAGAAGAAGAAGAAGAAGAAGAAAGAAAGAAGAAGAGAGAAGAAGAAGAAAAGATGATGAAGAAAGAAAGAAAGCAACAATTTTTTGTTTAGTTTACTTTCTTCTGTTTCTCATGCTGATGTATGCAATAAAAATCAGAATACGGTTGCCAGCGTGTTTCTTTGTATCGTTTTCGCCTTGTGCTTCACTTTCTACTTCTCTGCATATGTCTCATACTATCACTGTTTTCCTCAGAAAGCAAACAAAGGGAACAAAATCAGTTTATTATTGATGGGGAAAGAAAAGATGGGGGAAATCTTCTTTTTAATCCTCTGGTAGCATGCAGCAAACCTGACAAAACAGTACCAACAAAGAAATAAACAAAGAAAACTCACAAATACTGATGTGGCTATAGAAAAATGAAAATGGTTTTTACGAGGATGCTCCCCCTCCCACCCACCCACCCCTACTTTTTCTTCTCCTCATTTTCGACCTGTCCTATGTTACATTCCCAGTCCCCCCGTAACTCCCTCCTCCTCCTCACACCCCAACTGCCTGTGTTCCCCTCTCACCTTCACTTGCCTCCCAAATCACTTTCTTTCTTTTTTTTTTTTTTTTTTTTTTTTTTAGCTTAACAACACGTTACAAGTTAAACGACCCAGCAGAGTGATAACACCATCGTGTGTGGCCTTGCAGCGGGAAGTCCTGATCGGATGACGACCCTTCAACCAAGGATTGTCTCCCGCCAATGCAGACCTGTGACAGATGGCGCAAGCAGCTTGTCAATCTCGCGCCATGACCTTTGAGACCTCGAGACAATGACAAGTCGCTCCAGTGTGTGGATGGAGGATGTCACGTGATCACGATCCGCAGGCTGTCTGTCAGCTCCTCTCAGTGTCCTCAATGACGTCTCCACACGTGGCGGTCACTTCCTGTCCCTGCAGTCATGGCTGCCTTGGGTTGTCGTGCCACGTCTGTCAACTGCTGCAGAAGAGGACCAAACTAAATAACGAAGGGGAAGAAGGGGCCAGGAGAGGTGGGGCTCAAAAGAAATACGAGGAGTGGAGATAACGTGGAGGAGATTGGTGTATGTGTGTGCTAGGGAGGGGTGAGGGAGAGATGGAAAAGGACTGCAAAAGGTTGTGTGGAAAATGTAAAGCTGCGGAACAAGCGCGGGTCATCTGAACGATTATGACCACTTTCAATGTTCAGAAACTACTTTAAGCTCATTTAATTCCCAGTCTTTCTTAGAAAAGGGGCCGCAATCACATGGTTAAAGCGTGTGCCTGTGGAGCGGATGTTCGTGATTTCGAAGCACTAGTGAGGTTGGATGTTCACGGCTTAAAAGTCCTCTCTGTGGTGAGGTTGGAAGTTCATGGCTTCAAAGCCCTCTGTGTACTGGTGAGGTTGGATGTTGACGGCTTCAAAGCCCTCTGTGTCTGGTGAGGTTGGATGTTGACGGCTTCAAAGCCCTCTGTGTCAGATGAGATTGGATGTTCAAAGCCTTCTGTGTCTGGTGAGGTTGAATGTTGACGGCTTCAAAGCCGTCTGTGTCAGGTTGAGGTTGGATTTTTAAAGCCCTCTGTGTCTGGTGAGGTTGAATGTTGACGGTTTCAAAGCCCTCTGTGTACTGGTGAGGTTGGATGTTGACGGCTTCAAAGCCCTCTGTGTCTATCATCAGTAAAGGAGTCCCTGACGCAGGCCAAAGGAAGTTAAGGCAGTGGAATGAGAACAATGGGCTTCGTCTTTCCTCATGCCATGCTGTAGACACGATGAACAGTACACAGCTCACTATGGCCTTCAACCTTCTTTTAAGGTTATTTTCTCAGTGTCTCGAGCGCATATCATACATTTTGTTCCCTGTGTGGCTGTGTCGCTGCCTTTAGAACTGCAATAGGCTGCACTTCAAGTCTGCAGCCTGGGGGAACAGACAAAGTCAGCTGGCGGCATGTGTATGAAAAGAAGCCACGTTTACTGCATGAATACGTGAATATAACTGGAAATTATCAATCTTCTTTCAGTTTTTTTTTTTTTTCAGCTGGACATTTTGCTGTTGATGTAAATGTATTTCCGCAACCATACATTATAAATGTGTTTCCACAGTTATAATCCTTGCTTTTGGTAAATGCCCTGAAATCTTATTTAAATGAGGATAGATATAGCCCTTTCTTGTTAAAAGTTGTGAACATTTTCCGATCAGGACTTGTCCTTGTACGGAACTCGTCGTACAGCGTGGACACTGTGGACGGTAGAATCTTGCGGGAAATTACAAACATATTTTTGTCCTGTTCCGTGTGTGTTATTGAGCTGCTTCAGTGTTTGCCGGACTGGCTTCCTGCTTCTTGGGTCATGCTTGGAGGTGCTACCCCCAGTAGTCCCGAGACAGATGTCAGACATGAAATGCAGCAGAGTAATCCCGCCACGATAGAAACACCGTTCGAAAAATTTGGTAATTTTGTGTGCAGGCCGAGCGAGCCTTGTGTTGTGAAGAAGTTAGGAAAAGCTTGAAATTCAAAGATTCGCAGTGAAATATTGCACAGAAAAAGTGGAACATGATAATACGTATTCTGAAGAAAAGTGTTTGTGAAACATTAGGTAAACCTTTAGTCGAAAAGTTATCATATTTGAGCATGAATGTACCTTTTTCGCGCATGAGTCAACTCAGAGAGAAACTGAATTCCAAAGTCCAACCATACAGCATTGAATAAACAGTGTTTTAGCGCCAACTATCATTTCTCAGACAGACGTAGATCAAACAATCCAATTTACAGTAAGCCAGAACAGCTCAAGCTGTAACACACCTTCCATCCTTTAACTAAAGCTGGAATCAGTGGAAACTATGGGAACATTCATATTGAATGCTTTAACTAAAGTTGAAATTAACGAATTTGCCACGAAAAAGTGGCCTGTTGCTTTCCCTTCTAACAAGACGTTAACATCATTTACGTCTCATCTGTTGCAATAAATGGCATCTTCATGAACTATTTCACCTTCCTGTTTCCCTGTGTACCTAGCGCTTGTCTCTTTTTTTCTTCCAATCCATCGGTCTCTATACAACAGCAGGGATATTTAGTGAAATAAACATCTTCATTCATCAGTCAATCTTGAAAGGGAAATAATACTTGTTATTTAAACATCTTCAATTCATCAGAATCGACTGATTTTTCGACTGATCACACACAGGAAATTCGGATAAACACTTCGTCAACATGAAAAGGCCAAAGACATGAATGTGAATCGGTGGATTTACATACTTCAATGTTTCTGTCTATACGAAAGGTATTTTGCGAAAACACCCCGTTGTCTCTTTGTTCCAAGTATGTTGTAGTGGCGCAGATCACACTCTCCATTCAAGGATCATTCCTTTGCCCTGTGTTTGTCCATTTCTCGTCAGAATCACGAAACTGTACAGGCGTACATTGAATGTCCACTCTCCGTTGTGCCTCTGCCTCTCTCTCTATACCTGTATTTTTGTTTTTTTAATCTCTCTCTCTCTCTTTCTTTTTCTGTGTGTGTGTGTGTGTGTGTGTGTGTGTGTGTGTGTGTGTGTGTGTGTGTGTGTGTGTCTCTCTCTCTCTCTCTCTCTCTCTCTCTCTCCTCCTTCTCTCTCTCTCTCTCTCTCTCTCTCTCTCCCTCCCGCTCTCTCTCTCTGGCCCTTTGCTGGGCTATAAGCAACATTACTTAACCGTACCCCCCCCCTCTCTCTTTCTGATCCCCCCCCCAGCCAAACCTCTCAATTCGTTTTATTTCTTTGATGTCATTTGTACGTTAATCGTGGAATGCTTCTTGCTTCGTTTGACGTGTAAATTGTTCACTGATTATGCTTCATAGCTTTAATTAAAGATTCTTGTTTGTGGTTTCGTCCAACTACGCAATTAAGAGTGGCTAGGACTTAGCACTGACAGAATGCTCTCTCTCTCTCTCTCTCTCTCTCTCTCTCTCTCTCTCTCTCTCTCTCTCCGCCTCCTGCCTTTTCCCACTTTTCCCTCTTTGTTGATTTGTTATCGGCTTTTCATTAGAGTTGACGGCGACTAAACCTTTGATGTTGACGCTAAAACGTGTTTGTTTCTTTCTCTGATACAGCAACCTACGGAACGCCTATGTGTCGTCATAAATCCACAGTTTTGAACTACACATTTTATGAGTGGACGGCCAGTGTGGTGTT
>JADBJO010000630.1:312500-320000 GCA_016801955.1 Conus betulinus | reverse complement strand
GTAAGTAAGCAAAAGGATAAGTAAGTGAGTAAGTAAGTAAAGAATCAAGGGAGTGGATAAATACGTAAGTTGGCTAGTTAGTTAGTGAAGTAGTTAATTAGTGAATGAGTGAGTGAGTTAGTCAGTTAAGAAGGGAGGAGGGAAGGAGAGAAGGAAAGAAGGAAAGAAGAAGGAAGGGGACAAAAGGAAGGAAGGAAGGGAGGGAGGAAGGAAGGAAGGAAGGAAGGAAGGAAGGAAGGAGGAAGGAAGGAAGGAAGGAAGGAAGGAAGGAAAAGTAGCAAGTAAAATATAAGTAAATGTATCAGAACTATTTCAATTATTTTGTGAAACACACACACACACACCACACACACACACACACACACACACACACACACACACACACACACACACACATACACATGTACACACATATACACTATAATCTCTCTCTCTCTCTCGCTAGCTCGCTCTCTGTCTGTCTGTCTGTCTGTCTGTCTCTGTCTGTCTGTCTTCTGTCTGTCTCTGTCTCTCTCTCTCTCTCTCTCTCTCTCTCTCTCTCTCTCTCTCTCTCTCTCTCTCTCTAGGTGAGCAGAGTAGAGTTTCCCACCTGATCTTCCACGGCCTAAAACTAGGGCGGAACTTCACACCTGAATGACCTGTGGCATCCGTGAGGAGCAGAGAGAAGGAAGCGTGTAAGTAACTCCCTCACGCTGCCCTGGCTTTCCTGTGTAGTGCATATGGAGAAGGCAGGCGTTCGCATCGCCCCTCTCAAGAAAGGCACGATGGATTGCGGCTTATTGTCGGACAGATAGAAGCAGGGGCTGCGTGGAAAGAACTCAAAAACCTGTAATATCTATCTATCTATCTATCTATCTATCTATCTATCTATCTATATGTATGTTATATATAAATATATATATATATATATATATATATATATATATGTATGTATAGATAAATGATACACATATCTATCTATCTATCTATCTATCTATCTATCTATCTATCTATAATACATACAGAGAGAGAGAGAGAGAGTGAGAGAGAGAGAGAGAGAGAGAGAGAGAGAGAGAGAGAGAGAGAGAGAGAGAGAGAGAGAGAGATGTTTAACAAATAGATTTCACTTCACTAAGGACGATGACTTAAACCTTGACCAATGATACTGCCTTGAAAAGCAAAAAGCTAAAATTAGATCGACAAGGTTGAGATATTACACGACAGAAAACATGAATACAACAAAAATACCCCACCGGCCACCATGGCGAAGCGGTCAGCGTGCGGACTCCCGGCTAGGAGGTCGTGAGTTCGATTCCCATTAGAGGATTTTTCTGCCTCGATCGGCTCCTACCAGAATTGAGTTTGCCACGAGCTCAGTTGGGAAGACCAGGATCTAGGACCACACAGTCGAGTTTCATTCTCTAAATGGATGCGTCTCTGACAGTTTTGCTCAAATTTCCTCACCAACCCTGCAGGTGTCTGTATCTCTCGGGCCTGGTTGACGCATGGAGTATATTATAAAAGTAAGCGTAGAGTACAGCCTTGTCATGCACTCTCGGGCCGGAATAGAAATCCGTAGCATCATCTTCATTATCCTCATCCTAATCGGCTGCTGGGCCATAGAAACTCACGCCTCGCGTTTCACGCCTGATGCTTCGCGCCTCACGCGTGAATAGAACAATGAACAGACGTGGTCTGCCTTGCGTGGGGCCAGACAACTCCACTCACGCTTCCCGCTTCATGGTTCACGGTTCACGCGTGAGGGGAGAAGTGGGAGTGCCCTTTTTTTTTCGATGCGTGAAGTTCAAGTTCCTGGTCACCATTGTTCCGTTCAATATGGATGACTATAAAGAAAAATGAATCGATTTGGTCCTGGCAAGGCCGCTCCTCTGGAATCCGCGTGTGCCAGACTACAAGGACAAAGTTCAACGAACACAAGTTTGGGAAGACTTGGCAAAGATTCTAACTGCATCCAAAGGTAGTATTTAAGCGATTATTTATTTATTGTAATTCACAGCCCAGTCAACCAATAGGCGGCAACCTTATCTCAGGGCTTGTACACGTGTACAGATTACTATCAAATTTTGTAATGTCAGCGACACAAAATTCAATACAACTTGTCTTTCCATGCGTGAGTAGCGAGGCGGGAGTTCCTGTGGCCCAGGGCATGAAATGTGAGACGCGAAGCATGAGGCGTGAGACGAGACGCATGAGTTTCTATGACCCAGCAACCTTAAAAAAAAAGTCTCAAAATCTGTGGCCCTTCATGCCCTGCTCTCATGGTGACCTCAGTTTCAATGTCATCTCCACGTCTTTGGCCTTGGTTTGATTTCCGCGAGGTCATCGGTATCGGCAATTCATGGGGACTGTCATTGTACGACCTGCTGGCCGCCTTCCAGAGGGAGAGCTGACTCACACCGGCTCCGCGACAAAGCAATTACTGTCGTCAGTAAGGAGCTTAGTAGGTAATGTCCTGCATATGTTGGATCAGAACAGGCACCACTGAACACCACCGAAGTGTCTCGGCAGCAGTGCAGTGTCTCCTCCAGTGCGTTGTCTCTTGACGACTCGACATTGACTACTCCCCGCGGACTGCCGGTGCCGGTGCTCTGGCAGGTAAGGGCAGAATGAGCGGCCTGGGTGCAATGCCACTGAGGTGGCACAGAAGATGGGACAGAAAAAAAAAAAAACAAACAAAAAAAATCTTATCCTGACTGCTACCCCTACCCCCGACGTTTCAGGCAAACAACACAACAACAACAACAACAACAACAACAACAACAACAACAAAATCTCAAACAAAAAAAGCCTTCTGCGAGTGTGACACTTTGAAGCTGATATCAGTTATAAAGACTACGGCAGTTTTATCGTGAATGATTCCAGCGGCTTACATACGTATTACAGGTAAGGACTGTGCAGTGCTTGGATACAGTATGTGCAGATGCGCGTTACCATTGACGTTTAGACCGTTGGATGAGGTGGGAGTAATGTCCCACCGTGTGTGCACTTGCATCAGTGTCTGAAACGATGAGGTCTTCCACTGCTACTGGAATTAAGATTCCTTCCGTCTCGCTGTTGCTGCAGATGTCACTGGCTGGTTAAGCCTTTTTTGTGACAAACAATGACAGACAGAGGAGGTGTAAGGGAACCCGTAATTAAGAAAACAAACAAACAAACAACAGCACCTGCCAGCTGCGATTGCAGCAGATCTGCTGTGAACAAACGAATTGGTCATGTTATAAATAAATAAGATACTGCCACAAAATGGGTATGTGCTTTCAAATCTGTTAGAGAAAATGATTGACTGGGATGTCAGTTTTGCCCACAGTGTGGAGCGTTCAAGCGCAGCAAAAGAATAGTTATTAATACTGACAGGGGAGAACACCAGTGTGGAGGATGGTAGGGGTACTAATATGTGAAAGCAATATCAAACCTCATTGTGGATTCATATGAGCAACGACAGTAAGGTCTCAACAAGGTTCCTTTGAAATGAAAGAGACAAAATGTCATTTTTGTAAAGGTGTAGGTGTGTACGCTTCAAGGATAGAAATATTTATGCGCTAATTTTAAAACGAAAGAGGATTCCCTTTCTCTCCCCGCCTGCATGTATGTATAGGTATGAATGTCAAATGAAAATACTGGAAGCGAATCCTTGGCTAAGACTTCTTGACAGTAGAGAGGAATTTGCATGTCACTGAAACACGTAGCTATGTTCTTGAGAGGGATGGAATATAACTAGCGTTTTGTTAATTTCATTGTTTCGAGAATTTCGTCATTTCCTGTTCTAACTTCTAATCAACTGCAAACTAACATTTTTTTTTGTTCCCTTTAATGGTGTCAAAATTTGCATGAATGTGCATGTATTCCAACTTATTTATTAAAGCACCTGAAGTCATCTGTTGGGTTTTTAACACAGTGTGTGTAAGTGCACATTATGATTATCATTTTTATAACGACAGTATCTGCTGCTGCTGTCGCTGCTTCTGCTGCTGCTGTACTAGCGTCTTCAATACAAAATTGGTGAAAGCTTGTCCTCTGCATTGCACGATTTACGCTTTATCGTTTGTGTCTGTGTCAGCAGAGTTACTGTCATCTTCAGTAGGAATTCCTTGTTTTGTCTGCAGTATTCTGGCACCTTCCAAGTTATATGGTCCCTTAGCCTCATGGCCACAGTCACGGTCACTGGACGGCTAGACATGCGCTTAGTCCAGGGCACCGCCGATGTGGAAGGCAGTGCCTACCTCTTATCTTCTGCTGCTTTACACTTCCCTGAATGGAATCAGGTATACATTTGCTGTTCGGTGGACAGAGAGGGTTTTCAAGTCGTTAAAAATGGACCCCAAACCATTCAATTATTATCATATTGAATACTTATATAGCGCCTATACTCGGCTAGAGACCAAGCTCTAAGCACTTTACAATCCACACTTGTTCACAAGGTGTATAATATATATGTATATATATTCTGTTTTTTCTTATATTACTTTAAAACAAGGGACAGATGGTGTTCATGAACCACTGTCATGTGTGTGTGTGTGTGTGTGTGTGTGTGTGTGTGTGTGTGTTGTGTGTTGTGTGTGTGTGTGTGTGTACACACGGCAGCTCTTATGCTTCGTCGAGCGGTATTTGTGAGCTGTGTGGTCCGCCATGTTCTCAGTGTCATGTCATAGAACTCTGCCAGCTGTAGAGGAGTCTTCCACAGTGGAGGCTGGGTTCTCCAAATCGTTGTGCAGCACCGCGGGGAAGCGGCATTAAGGAGAACAGGGTTGAGAGGATACCATCACAGTCATTAAAAAACAGATGGGTGAAGAATTCGAGAAGAGAGCGAAGAGACTAGCATATGAGAGAGAGAGAGAGAGAGAGAGAGAGAGAGAGAGAGAGAGAGAGAGAGAGAGAGCGAAGAGACTAGCATAGAGAGAGAGAGAGGAGAGAGAGAGAGAGAGAGAAGAGACTAGCATATGAGAGAGAGAGAGAGAGAGAGGCGAAGAGACTAGCATATGAGAGAGAGAGAGAGAGAGAGAGAGAGAGAGAGAGAGAGAGAGCGAGAGAGGACTAGCTTATGAGACTAGAGAGAGAGAGAGAGAGAGAGAGAGCGAAGAGACTAGCATATGAGAGAGAGAGACAGAGAGAGAGAGAGAGAGAGAGAGAGAGAGAGAGAGAGACAGAGAGAGAGAGAAGACCTGAAAGAATCTCCCCTCCATTCTGTTTCTTCTGCCCCCCCCCCCCCCCTCTCTCTCTCTGTCTGTCTGTCGGTCGGTCGGTCTGTCTCTTTTCTGTTTCTGCTTAAACCCCCCCCTCTCTCTCCCCCCCTCTCTCTCTCTCTCTCTCCTTCCTTTTTTTTTCTTCTTTGTGTTTTTTTTTTCTTCTTTTTCTTCGCCTCTCCTACTTCTTCTGCATCCCACCTCACCCACCTTCCCCCATGCTTTCCCCCAGGGCAGGAAAGAAGTGAGCAGTGCCTCAGCTCTGCTGTTTGAAGGAAGAAAGAGACCTTTAACCCTTTAACACGGCAAGGGACCTTTGACTCCTCAAACACTGCAAGTGACCTTTAACCCTTTAACAGATGAGGAAATGTCAGACTAGAAAATATAGGTGATAAAATGGACATCTTGAAACCATCAGCTTAGTGCAGGAACATGATTTATGAGAAAGAGAGAGAGATTGAGAGAGAGAGAGAGAGAGAGAGAGAGAGAGAGAGAGAGAGAGAGAGAGAGAGAGAGAGAGAGAGAGAGAGAGAGAGAGAGAGAGAGAGAGAGAGCACTGCGACATCACGGAAACGAAATATTACATTATTAGGTTATTTGCGTTTATGCTCTATCAAAACACATTTCCCGATTCACCAGAGATCATGTAATTTTAAGGCCTATAATTACATATACGTAACGTCCAAACAGCTTCCCAGTTTTGATTTTTGTCCGTACGTACTCAAAATAGTTGTTACGATAAGATTTATCCACTCCTCCTGGGGGCCGGAATAGCCCAGTTGGTAGAGCGCCGGTCTCGTAATCCAAGGGTTGCAGGTTCGAATCTCCGCCAGGCCATTTCGGTACAGGGGAATTTTTCCCTCGGAGTTAACATTGGTTCTGATTCTGTTTCCCATGTAGTCCTTCAAATGAGACTATAAACCGATGTTTCGTGTGTGAGTGAACGCACGCATAACATCTTGCACACACGTAAAATCCCATCGCCAACTCTTGGAAGAGAAGGCCAGTTTGGCTGTTGGTATGGATGACACGTTACACATAGCATGCACCTTTCCCGAAGACGGAGTATGGCTGCCTGGATGGCGGGATAAAAAAAAAAACGGTCATGCACACAAACCTCCATTCCGTTTCGCAGATGGGATTAATCCTTGCATGTTTACACAGGGAGTGTCTGCGGGAGTATCAGCCTGTGTACGCAGAGGAAGAAGAAGAAATCCACTCCTCCTTTTATCACGAATATTTTGAAACTGACGTCAACAGTGACACAAATTCCAACACATCATCAACAACATGACCGTGTAAAAACTGAGTCGTGTATAAATGTATCCGGCATGGAATAAAAGTAGGTACTACAGGATCTTTTCCAGATGGAAACTTCGTGATAAACCAAGGAAAGTTTATGTGGACATGGAAGCAGTTTACTGTGATAGTTGAATGTCTTAATGCACAGGTGAACTGGGCGTTTTAAAGCACGGAGCACTGAACTTGAAGACACCTTCAAGGCAAGGCGAGCGAAGACAAGAACGAAGAATGTTTGCTTTGAGGTGAAAAAAAAAAAGTTAAAATTCTCATGGCGTAGTAGCAGTCGTTGAGGAAGTGAACTTTCAGAGGCTCGCTATGTCCAGGGCACAGCGTGATGGCAGATAGGGCCCACCCCACTCCTTCCGCCGCCTTTAAACTTCCCTGGACTGAATCACGTACCCAACTGCTGCCGGGTGGGACAGGGAGAGTTTTTTAAGCTGAAAAAAAAAATCCGCCACCCCCCCCACCAACAACATCATCTGATGGAAACTCTGCACAGCAATTAAGTCATTTCCTTCAATACGATCCCCTTATTCCCCTCCTCTGTCTCTCTGTCTCTCTCTCTCTCTCTCTCTCTCTCTCTCTCTCTCTCTCTCTCTCTCTCTCTGATTCTCTGCTCTCTCTCTGCGCTTGAAATTGATGTCCTAACAATAGTTTTATGGTTTCATATGTGATATGAGAATTATCTATTTGCATGAAGAAATTTGGTGCTTTTCACCAGAAATTCGGTGCTTTTGAAAAGGTTGTTTGTTCTTGTGGTTTATATGCTGTATTTGTTTCTTTCTTTTTTATGAGAACAGGATGTAAAAAATCTGGAAAGCTTTTTTTTAAAAATCCTAAATAAAAAATTTTGACAAGACGACGCACACACACGCACGCATGCAAGCACGCACACGCATGCACGCGCGCGCGCGCACACACACACACACACGCACACACACAGACACAGACACAGACACACACACACACACACACACACACACACACACACTTACACATACACACACTCACACCCACC
>JADBJO010000630.1:292500-295000 GCA_016801955.1 Conus betulinus | reverse complement strand
ACGTTTGAATGTTATGATGACACAATGGATGGACGATGAATGTTATGATGAGACAAATGGATGGACGATGAATGTTTGATGAGACGCAATGGATGGGCGATGAACATTATGATGACACAATGGATGAACGATGAATGTTATGATGACACACAATTGGATGGACGATAAATGTTATGATGACGAAATGGATGGACGATAAATGTTATGATGACGCAATGGATGGACGATAAATGTTATGATGACGTGGATGGGCGATGAACGTTATGATGACACAATGGATGGACGATGAATGTTATGATGACACAATGGATGGAGGATGAATGTTATGATGACGCGATGGATGGACGATGAATGTTATGATGACACAATGGATGGAGGATGAATGTTATGATGACACAATGGATGGACGATGAATGCTATGATGACGCAATGGATGAACGAGAACTTCGGGTCATAGAACCTTCGAAGAGCGGTTTTATTTACAACTAACTTTTACGCCATACAACGACTCATCGCTTTCATAGGTCATTCAACAGGCCTGCGTCTCATTCCATCCTCTCTCTCTCTCTCTCTCTCTCTCTCTCTCTCTCTCTCTCTCTCTCTCTCTCTCTCTCTCTCTCTCTCTCTCTCCACAAGACAAGAAAAGAAAAATGCAAATGTATAAGAGATGAACGAATGAGGGGAGAAGGGACACACACACACACACACACACACACACACACACACACACACACACGCGCACACACACGCACACACACACACACACACACACACACACACACACAACACATACACACACAGGTGCGTGCGCGCTCGCGTGTGTGCATGCACGCTCGCATGAACGCATGCACAGATTTTCTCTCCTCTTTTCTTCACATGCTGACACATGCATGCGCAAACATTACACAAAAAAGAAACCGTCCACACATCATCCATCCATTCACCAAAAACGAACTAATTATCTGTCACACACACACACACACACACACACACACACACACACACACACACACACACACACACACACACACGAAACGCGCGTGCGCGCACGCACGCACACGCACACACACACACACACACACACACACACACACACACAGAGATTTTTTCACCAATCTTTCCCCTCATATTCTAACACATGCATACGCAAACATTACATACAAGAGAAACCGATCATGCATTATCCATCCATCTAAACTAATTTTCTCTCTGTTTATGTCTGTCTGTCTGTCTGTCTGTCTGTCTGTCTCTCTCTCTGCACACACACACACACACACACACACACACACACACACACACACACACACACACACACACACACACACACACACACACACACACACACACACACACACACACACACACACACAAAAACACACACACACACACACACGCACAGGCCATGTGCACTTGCAGTAGTCATAAAAATACCGTTGTTAAAGCTGGGAATCTTGAATAATAAACCAGTCAGCCCTGAAATACTTCAACTTCTTTTCAAAGTAAAACACAGGGAAGGTGAAGAAGTCACCGTGTTGATGGCTCAGCCCACTGCGACAGCTGGATGGTGTCTGAAAGCGAAAGTGCTGCATGGAACTGGAGGAAAGGACAGGGGGAACAGGGTCTTAACGCAGTGACAGTAACAACCCCCTCCCCTACCTCTCGACCTTATCGGCAGCTATCAGGGCAATTCGGCTCAGTGGTGTGGGAGCGGCAAGTTCGCAGTCAGGTGTTACGAGTTTGATTCCCTGTGGCGCCGGTGATAAAACAAAAATTGGCGTTCTTACTACCCCCCCCGTCTTAAAGCGAGGCTGTTCCAGTGATGGCACCGAACTGTCAAACTGATCCCTTACTTGATCCCCCCACCAACTCGTCTCACTCCCACCCCCCACCCCAGGCACACACACTTCACCAACGCCTCCACTCTCCTTCCACCCCCCCCCCCCCCCCCACCTCCCATACTCCACCGCTTAAATCCTGGGACGGTAATCCCTGTCTGCCCTATGCCCTGAAGCCGACACGGACATGCAAACTGGAACGGAACTAACTCGCCACCGAACTGCTCGCTTCATCTTCAGACATGACTTGACAGCGGAATTGGGACTCCCCACCACCTCCCCTCTCCCCCTCTCCCCCCCCCCCCCCCCCACCCCTCTCCATCCCCTCTCACTTCCCATCCCGTCTCGTTTCGAGCCATTTTACAGATCAAGCCGTAGCGACACTGACGGAGTGACCGCTGCCCCTGATGGTTCAACGATAACGGCTGCTCCGGTTTTTACCGCTTGTTTAGAGCCCTCCTGTCTGTTGTCCTGACAAACACCTCGGTGTCACTTTTGCGTACCTCTCGCCATCACGCTCGCTTCCTAAGCTCCCCCCCCCCCCCCCCCCCCCCACCACTCTACTACCCAGGGTGTCTCCCACCGTCACGTTTAATGGCATTCTTCTCCGAGCTTCACTGACTGGGCCAGCCCCTGCAGGGGTGGGAGTGGGGGGGGGGGGGGGG
>JADBJO010000630.1:277500-287500 GCA_016801955.1 Conus betulinus | reverse complement strand
GGTCTGCTTTTCCACAAGGAAAGAAAGGGGGTGAGGGGGTGACACAAGGTGGGAGCGTTTGTGCAGGTAGTATTCCGAGGCACAATCACTGAATGTCAGTGAAGGAGTATCGCCCTTTTAAGTAGAATTTAGAAAGGAAGGGGGTTAATTACCTCCAAGGACATAGACAAACAAAGTACAGTGTCTTGTCTTACACTTTGTTTGTCAATGTCCTTGGCGGTAACTAACCTCCTCTCTGTCTAAATTTTGCTTCCTTTTCCGCCCTCAGTCGCTCCGTTTTGAAACTTCATTTTGTAAGTAGGTCACAGGACTAGCCGCCATAAGCGTCACGAGCTAACAATTTGAGGCTACTGGATCATGTATGCGAATTATTATTTCTTAAACCGGTCTGGCTCCTTCGCAAAGCTCAGCATGACATGAACTGGCAAACTGGCAACAGGGAAACACACACACACACACACACACACACACACACACACAGGAGGGGAAAGGCGTCAGGGGGGGGGGGGGGAAGAATGGAGGGGGGGGGGGGGGGGGGGGGGGGGGGGGGAGGAGAGGGAGGAGGAAAAAATTAGGAATGGTTTCCGTTTAAAACAGTTCGACATACAGTAATGACCTATTCTGACCGCGTACGGAACGAATAGGAATGGAACAAAGGTAAGAAAAATAGGACACAGATGACAACAATGCTACATCCTTGTAGCGCAACAGATGACTGGACGACTCTTGCCACCAATCGCAAAGAAGTTCATAGAATTCAGCGAATCGCATACAGCTCGACAAGTTTGATGACCAAATAGACACAAAAGAGACAGACGAAAAGCAGAACTGAAAATATATTTTCTAATTTAGCCTATGTCCGTTCAAAATCCACTTCGGCCTCTTCAGAAACAAGATAGCAACAGTGCTCTCTGTAAGAACTTGAGGTTACAAAAAGGAAATCTTTACTGTGGTCAGGCATTATTTTGCCGCCATGCACCAAACAATAGTAACGTCCTCTGATTAGTCAGAATTACCGTCGGAATGTTTACTCTTAGCGGTCACGCTCACCTATACACACCTCAACGCACCCTCCCTCCCACCCTCCTCTTCTTTTGCCACCAGTCCCAATAAGGTACAACCACATAGCCATCCGTGAAATGATGTACAGACAAACACTGATTAAAGGCCTAAAAAGGCTACATGTTTTCAGTGATGAGCGAAAAGAATTGAGAGAGTTAGAATCTCTGATTAAAAAAAAACACAAAAAAAAAAAAAAACAAACAAACAAACAAAAAAAAACGGCGAGTGCATTCCAGAAGACAGTGTTGGAAGGGTTCCGTTGGTTTGATTCCTTCGGTTTTACGTCTGTAAGTCTTCCCAGTCAGCTATCTTCAGGTTTAACGTCAAGAGCCATGCATGGCGATATGACAGATGTCTGTAAGTCTTCTCAGTCAGCGATCTTCAGGTTTAACGTCAAGAGCCATGCATGGCGATATGACAGATGTCTGTAAGTCTTCTCAGTCAGCTGGTCTTCAGGTTTAACATCAAGAGCCATGCATGGCGATATGACAGACGGGGCCAAACCTCCCAGGAAAGTGGAGGATGGATGCCTGTCTTTACACCAGAACGACAATACAGTGAGGTGCGCAGCGAAAATGCGAACTGTTTCATGTTAGGAGTCAGCGTGATTTGAACTCGGAACATCTGACGACCAGTTCTGTGCAGTGAACAACTCAGCCAGCTTGACACGCCGAAACTTAAACTGGAGGAGGAACAGCAAGCGGATATTTCTCAGCTAAGGGAGAGTACACGACGATTGATATGAATGAATATAGTCACACATGGAAGAATATTGGGGTTGTTCGATGGCATGTCAGACAACGGACAGTATTTTGTATTTAATGTTAGCCACCTTAGTGAAACCTTGGCAGTAGTGTCCACTCTTTTTATTGGCAGCATAGCAGTCATGATGCAATGAGACTCGGCTCCAATGTCACCTTTTTGTTTATTGATTTTATAATTTACATCAAATCAAAGGACGTTACTGTTAGACAGACGCCTATTAAACGGAAAGAAGGGCGCCTTTATGGTGCAATAAGAGAAAATCCATGACAGACTTTCAAACAGGTACTTCCCTTTAAATAATTGTTGCAGAAGTAACCTAGTTACGAGCATTAGAGAGAGAGAGAGAGAGAGAGAGAGAGAGAGACTGTCACCGCTGTCACCGCTGCTGGCGTTAGAAACAGTTGTGCTTTTGGCGGTTAGCGTTATACTGCTGTGCAAGAGCGTGGTAGGATCAGTGTTTGTTTCTGTTTAACTACAACTCTATGTGTAGGTATTTGAGCGGTTTGAAGAGAGGTAAAAGACCGACGCTTCTTCCTGCCAATCATAGAACGTTACTGTGCTGAATGCATGGGGACAAACAACATACTGGCTGAGTGTCATTCGGAAAGATTTCCCTTTCGTCCCCTTGCCCTGTAATTTGAAAATTAAACGAGACTCACCTGTAAGTTGAAGTTTCATGGAGGTTATTTTGAGGATGCTGTTGGGCAGAGGTATACATGTGGAGGACGAAACCGCGCGCGCACCCCAGACTTCAGCTGCGTGTGATCGCGAGAACATACTCGGAAGGGAGGGTTCAATGGAAGTACCTCGAGTTGCTAATAGGTAAGCAGATGTATACCTCTACCCAGCAGCAACCTCGAAATAATCTCCATTAAACATCAACTTCCAGGTAAGTCTCGTTTAATTTTCAAATTAGTCCTCGTCTGCTGATACGTGTACATGTGGAGATTTTAGCGTCGGGGATCACACGTTATTCCTTTACACGTCAGGCTCTGAAAGGCAATCAGCTCATATTGTGAGTCAGTTCCCTTTGTCTACAGACGCGTCCAGTACAGACTGGGGGTAAAACTTTTAGTCTTCGTAGAACCACCATTCTCATCTTCATTCTAATTAATAACCCGGTGGTAGAATCTTGAAAAAGTGTTCCTGCTTTGACCATCCTTTTGTTTGATGGATGCTGTCCATTGCCACACCTCTGCTTAATGCTGCAGAAGTACTAGCAGCCCGAGTGCTGTGAGTGAGTAGTACTTCCATATGTCTATTCCAGCCACAGGCAGCACACCTTTATCCAACGAGAAATGGTGTCTCTTATCACGCGTGCAAAAGGCTTTATGCAACTGACAAACGGTGCTTTCTCAGTTCGTTATGTAGGCAGTCTTTTTCAAATACTTTCGAAGGTGGTAAACCAGACACAGTCTCTTGTTTTCAAAACAAGGCATGACTAAAGGCTTTAAGCGATTCCCTTGGTTTAGTTTGTTTCAAAAATGAACTATATACAAGTACACATTTAGACTCATGGATTTTTACATCGTCAACAGTAAGACTATGGACAGTCTGTCCTCTCTGACCAGAGAGTAAAGCAAGTAACGTAAGTGTTCTGAGTGTGAGTTTCAGAACACTGAGCTGTTCTGCATCTGGCCACAGTGCTAACATATCGATGACTGTGTCTACATCCCATGTGTCACAGTACTTTGGGAGTGATGGTCTATTGTTGAACACACCTTTGACAATTTTGCAGACTACAGGATGTTGACCTGTTGTTTCTGCATTATCAGGACAAAGTTATGCTGAAACAGCACTCCTAACTAAGTTAACTGTACTGTAACTAGCACCTGCAGCATACAGTTCTGCCAAAGAAAATTGCCACATTCACATTAGTACAAATAGTGATTCTATTTTCGCGTACAAATTTCTGCCAGTTTTGAATGTAGGTGTTGTAGGAATTATGGGTGCTGGGTCTCCATGAATCCATGATTAGAGCAACCGAAATCTCTGACAAACCAAAGCTAGGAATTTTTTTTGCCCAGTTTTTGCAGACAAGCAGGTTTAGCCGATGTTTCTGAATGAGGGGATGAACTGCTCTGAGGTCGCTCGGTAGGTGACGAAGGTGGCGTCTGCACCTGAGTTCTGGAGGGCAGCAAAGATGTTGAAGAACAGCGAACCACGGTTGCGTCGGCCAGTTGGGTACCACAATTATCTCCTCTGAAGGGTCTCTCCGGATATTTTGCAGCACCCGTCCTATGATGCTGAAAGGTGGAATGCGCGTATCACTGTAAATGCTCCCAAAAGATGGAAAAAGCATCAATTGTTTCAGCTTCTGGATCCGCCTGTATGAAATGTATCGCCGCATTTGGATGTTCAACCTGGAAGCAAAGAGGTCAATATCTGGAGAAACCCTGAGCTGTTGGAAGGCAGAGACTGCAGAGCCTGCTCATCAAGTTTCCATTCTGCATCAGTGTTCTGACGTCTGGACTCCTTGTCAGCTGTCCTGTTCTGCTTCCCAGGAATGTGCGCTGCACTGATCCAGATATTCTTAGAAATGCACCATGACCAAACTGTAAATGCCATGTCATTACAAGCATCTGAATGGTTTGTTACCATGCGATTGATACAACTGACAGCTGTTGTATTGTCTATCATCATCCGGACATGTTTGTTTTCCAGCTTTCCCTGAAATGACTGCAAAGCAAGTAAAACAGCTTTCAATTCTAAATAATCAGTGTGAAAGACACTTTCATGCGGCAACCAATGTTGCCTGAAGCTGTATCTTCACACTCACACCCCCAACCTGTGCCACTAGCATCGGTGGTGACAAACTATAACTGTTTCAATACTGCAAATGTCATTCTCTGAATCAGACACAATGACAACCCACCATTTAAGTTCCTCTCCTTACTCTCTTCAGACAACTGCCTGAGTTGGTCAAAGTAAACTCTGTTCCTCTTCAAAGCTAATTTTTTGTCTTTCTGTTATCCTGCTTAAAATCGCTGGGTCTGAAGTGGTTTTAGGCCATGCATCTTCAAACTGTCTTAATCTCCCAGCAGTAAACTCATGTTTCTGAGGTTTTAAAGATGGAACCGAGCTCACCTCTTCTATTGGGAGCCGGGATTCTGATGTCCCCGTTTCTGCTGGAACCAATGCTGCCTTTGTTTGGTCAGTTCCTTTGGCCTAAAAAATGACCACGTGTGCGACCTGACTCAGAGCAGAAAGAATCCCCCGCTTGTCCACAATAGAAGCGGGCGTTTCGAGGTATCTGCGCTCATGGCCTACACTGGAGCTGATGCGGTCGGTCTCAAGCACATCTTTGAGCGTCGTGGACACACTGTTCCCAACCAACTGATCTGTGATCGGGACTTTATTCATCACAGATCCACGAAAATTGTTGGTTTATATGTGGTCTGATGCCACTGCGTCTGCGTAACGAAATCTTTGAGCGAAGCGTGACCCAAGATAGCCGCCGCTTTGGTGCAATGCTTAACGGCTTCAGAATTGATCTCTGAAGTGGGCAAGCCGCTATCAAGTAATCCATTCGGGGCACGCACGCACGCAGTCGCCGTCGTGATGACCGCTCTTTGAATATGTTGCATTTTCAGGTCGTATTTGATGGCCTCAGACGGTATAATTTTGACCACATTTCGTTATTTACCGTCGGGAATATCAATTTCGGACAATTTGCCTGTCTGTCGTAGGCTTCAAATTTCTTCTTCTTCAGATCTGGGCTGAAGTTGTTCGCGAACCGACCATTAACAATTTCTCTCAGTTCCTCTTCACTTCTTCACTCACTGATTCGTCCATACTGCTCTATTCAGCGGCTCTCTCTTTCAGCAACGTCATTTTGTCTCTGAATGGTCAGCTTTTGATTCCGAGACGCGGAAAGCTGTGGCTCTTTTCCCTCTAATTCTCCCAGTTCCCCATATTCTCTCAGCTCCAAAACGTCACTGTTGTGTTCCTGTTCTGACTCTGAATCGTCTCCAGAAACTCGGGCAAATCTGGCGGGGTCTGCGACTCCGTCTTCATCTGGAAAGTTTCCTCTTCAGTAGTCCCGCTAGGGTCTCGAATTTTGTGTTCCAGCTCGCATCTAGTTTTTGAATCAGGCATCTAACTGATTCTGGGATTGTTGTGGGCCCGCTGCTGTCCGTGGGTTCTGAAAGACCCTCCGAAATGGCTACTGAAAGAGCCGCCGATGTGTGCTCAAAAGTTCAGCTTCTGAAAGAGCCGAGCACAAAGGATCAAGACTGCGGTGTCGATCAGAAAGCCGACCAGTCTAATATAATAAACTTTAGAATAGTAATTTCCTAATTGTTTAGAATCTAATAATTCTACTGTGATTATGAAGTTTGTTACTGACCTGAAAGGGTTTTTTCAAGGTCCAAGGAAATTGTCCACATAAGATAGTCACTGGGAAAACCACTTTCACGCGTCCGTCTGGCACCGCGTTTTGGCATCAACAGGGGCACGGTTTTGTCCTCCACATGTATACGTCTGACCAATCAGCAGACGAGGAATAATTCATATTGTAAAGGATTTTAAACAGAAAAGAAGCTGAATAAGACGCTGAATTTTTAAACTTCATTATTGTTTTCCATCTTTCAGTGCATGTGGGGTTAGGTCGTTTGTCTAAATCAATTGAAATCATCGCTACTGATAGAGAGGTCAGTGTTGCCCCGTTGTGAAGGCGCCCAATCTGTGTCCTAGAGAACTTGGTCAACACACTGTTGCAACAGTCTGGCCATCATAGGAGGACGCAGTCAACTATTCTGTTGGCAGACTTGCGTTCTGTGAAACTCGGATTACGGTAAAGGCAGGAAACAGCACTCTTTAGCAGAAGACATCTGTTAGTCAGTACAACAGAGTAATATGACACCAAAGAGATTTCACTATTTACTGAATGTTTGGGTTTCCAGCAAGAGCGAATTGAGTGCAGCAAGTCTCTCCCCACTAGGGTGGCCATGGTTTAGCTCTCATTCGACGAATGATCTGTGACAGTAATATTCAAAAGTCTGTCGTACATATGTAGTAGTAATACTTTTAACCTCAAGTAAAATCAAGAAATTGTTTTAAAGGTTTTAGTTCTTTTCTTTTCGTGACAATAACTAAATGTTGTTGTGCTATAACGTTAGAAATGAAGGTTGTCGTTGGTATTTTGGCCGTCATATGGTTTCTGATTTCTGATTTTCAGTGTCCTCGCTTTTCTCCTCTACCTCCTCCCGTATTGATTTATTTTGTGGCTCGAGACCGGTGTACAGTCGGCACTGTAAGCTGTTACTTTTTTTTCGTCTCGCTGTTTGTTTCGTCAAAAAAAAAAAATCATATTAGATAGTAGATGGATGGACAAGTCTACTTCTCCGTCTATCCTTGTCCCTCCCATCCACACGAGAGAGAGAGAGAGAGAGAGAGAGAGAGAGAGAGAGAGAGAGAGAGAGAGAGAGAGAGAGAGAGACGACTGAGAGAGAGAGAGTACGTAAACATGTTTTAATGGATTTAGACCTCTGCCCATTTTTATGGACTGCCGAAGCTATGATGAACACAGAGTTTCTAAACGTGGAAAAAACTTGACATCATGAAAAGAAAAGAAGAAAGAAAGCAGAAAAAAGAAAAGAAAAGAAACGCAAAGAAAAACGCCAGGAACTTAATGTGAGACAGTGTATGACGCAAAAATAGTAGTTCACCTTTGTTGCAGTCTGAAAGCTTTTAAGAAAAAAAAATATGCCTGTTTTTCCTAATGTTGAGCCCTATTGACTGTGTGTGTGTGTGGTGTGTGTGTGTGTGTGTGTGTGTGTGTGTGTGTGTGTGGCTTTGTGAGAGCAGAGAGAGAGAGAGAGAGAGAGAGGAGGAGAGAGAGAGAGAGAAGAAGAGAGAGAAAGAGAGAGGAGAAAGGGGAGAGAGAGAAGCGAGAGCGAGAGAGAGAGAGAGAGAGAGGAGAGAGGAGAGAGAGAGAGAGGGAGAGACAGAGAGACAGAGACAGAGACAGCGAGAGGTCCCTGCACCGCCTGACCCATTTGATCAGTAATTGAAATTCAAGCCGACGTGGAGAGAAAAAAAAGTACACATCCGCTCTTCTTACCGTTGACAGGGTAAAAGGGGGGCACAAACAGAACGCCTTGTGTGACTCCCCTTCTTTTCAAGCCCAGCAGCATCGTTTAGACCGCTATGACAGCCCAGCGACCGAGGTGGACACATCTACAATGAAGCCCTTCCCCCGACACCCCACAAGCCTCTTAGGCGGGGGGTCGAGAGTTGGCCAGGTTAGTGTGTGTGTGCATGCGTGCGTGCATGCGTGTGTGCGTGCGTGCGTGCGTGTGTGCGTGTGTGTGTGGTGGTGTGTGTGTTGTGTGTGTGTGTGTGTGGTGTGGATGCCTCTGTGTGTGTGTGTGTGTGTGTGTGTGTGCGGTGCGGAGGAGGGTGGGAAGGGGTATATACTTGCTTTCTCGTCCTGGTGAGGACTTGTTTCCGTTAAACATGGGGTGTCCTTAGAAGGTCTCACAGGTCCTGAGAAGGTTTTGAAATGAAAAGTGCTGTAGAGTTCAATTACACGTTGTATTTTTGCCCGCGCCTCCGAAGCGGCGCTTCGAGAAAATAGATTTTTTCCCCCTCAGGAAAAAAAAAACGAACAAACACAATGTGGAGACACTGACTGCATTCTCCTATACAGCAACGAAGGTATCTCATGTCTGTTCCTGGCATGTGTCCTCTGAGGTGTTTTCAGGCTGAATTTTTTTTATTTGGTTATTCGTTTGTGTTATCTCAATTTCTTTAATGCTGATGGCTGAGAATGAGAATGATGAGGATGATGCTATGGATTTCCATTCCAGTCTGAGACTGCATGACTGGGCTGTACTCTACGTTTACTTTGACGATATATCCCGGCGTCAATCAGGACTTAGAAATACAGATGACCCGCAGTGTGTTGGTCATGAAATTTGAGCAACACTCTCAGAGACACATCCATTAAGTGGATGAAACTCGACTGTGTTGTCCCAGTCTTCCCAACTGAGCCCGTAAACATGCCAAACTCTGGGTAGGACCCAGTCGGGGCAGAAAAAATCCCACATGGCTCTGATGGGATTCGAAGCAAAGACCCTCCCAGTCGGGAATCGACGAGGCTACCCTGTTCGCTGCGGCGGCTGGCTGTACTTTCAGACTGACGTTACCAGCATTGAGCCAGACCAGAGGATGGGGGTGGTGAGTGGTAGTGGATGTGTGTTCCCAGAACCCCCCCCCCCCCCCTCCACCAACATATCCCTTATCTCCCTTCGTCATCCGTCCCGCACCTGGCTTACCTCAGGTCTTCAGTGGGGTATATAAAGCAGAGTCTCTCTTCTCATCTTGTCATTCAGGTCTTCAATGGGGGGTATAAAGCAGAATCTTTCTTCTCATCTTGTCATTCAGGTCTTCAGTGGGGGGGGTATAAAGCAGAGTCTTTCTTCTCATCATCTTCAGTCATGGGGGTCAAAGCAGAATCTCATCTTGTCAGGTCTCTCAGTGGGGGTATATAAAGCAGAGTCTCTTTTCTCATCTTGTCATTCAGGTCTTCAGTGGGGGGTATAAAGCAGAGTCTCTCTTCTCATCTTGTCATTCAGGTCTTCAGTGGGGGGTATAAAGCAGAGTCTCTCTTCTCATCTTGTCATTCAGGTCTTCAATGGGGGGTATAAAGCAGAGTCTCTCTTCTCATCTTGTCATTCAGGTCTTCAATGGGGGGTATAAAGCAGAGTCTCTCTTCTCATCTTGTCATTCAGGTCTTCAGTTGGGGGGTATATAAAGCAGAGTCTCTCTTCTCATCTTGTCATTCAGGTCTTCAGTTGGGGGTATAAAGCAGAGTCTCTCTTCTCATCTTGTCATTCAGGTCTTCAGTTGGGGGTATAAAGCAGAGTCTCTCTTCTCATCTTGTCATTCAGGTCTTCAGTGGGGGTATAAAGCAGAGTCTCTCTTCTCATCTTGTCATTCAGGTCTTCAGTGGGGGGCAGAGTCTCTCTTCTCATCTTGTCATTCAGGTCTTCAGTGGGGGGTATAAAGCAGAGTCTCTCTTCTCATCTTGTCATTCAGGTCGCAGTGGGGGGTATTAAAGGCATCAGTCTCTCTTCTCATCTTGGTACAAGCCGCCAATCTTGTCAGGAAGACATCAGTTGACGACATCTTTCCGGTGTTGACGTTCTCTCTGGCCTTCCAAGAGCTG
>JADBJO010000630.1:245000-272500 GCA_016801955.1 Conus betulinus | reverse complement strand
ACATGTGTATACACAATCGATTTTAACACGGTAGCTGCGGTCATCTGGTCTATCAACAACGTGTAACTGAAAATTCCCTTCGAGTGAGAAATACACAACACACCGCACTGACACAGATGGATCGCAGTCACAGCTAAGCTGCGTGTGTCAGGTTGAAGATCTAGCTACGGCGTGAAGCGTATTGAGGGTCCTGCTCTGAAAAACACAGGTATGGACAGAAAAAAAAACACAAAACAAACATCCTGACACAACACGGACACAAACATCGCATAGATAATCAGAACAGGCGGCACTGAGTGCCCTTGAAGTGATACTGCAATAGTGCAGTGTCTCAGATGGTGGGTTCCCTTTTGGCTACCTAATACTAATTGTTGCTTTTGGAATGCAAATGCTGGAGCTGCGACAGAAAGAACCTGGGTGTGGTTGTGTTAAGCGCAGCCGGAATGAGTTGCGTTGGAGTAGTACGACAAAAAAAATTAAACAGCAAAAATACAACAAAAAAAAAAAAAAAAAAAATAAAATAAAAACCCAAACGTAGCGTCTGTCATAGTAAACGTACATCTCAAACGGACTTCGGCATCCAGTTAAACCCGACCGTTCGAGAAACACCGTGATCTATTCGAAACGCACAGTTAGTATCCTCCAACCAATCAACGCTCAGCATTGAGCCAACACCCATGGTACAAGGAAAAAAAAATGGCGTCGTCCAGCAAGGCGGTCGGACTGTCCGATTCGGAGACTAAACATTTGATTGAATTGTACCAAGGCCATGATGTGCTTTGGAATGTCAACTCAAAAAAATATAATAAATCTAAATATTCGAGAAAAAGCTTCGTATTCAATTGTACAGTCCTTTGAAGCGGCATGTGGGGAATCAAACTCGAAGGTTTTAAAACTATCGTGAAGCACTCCGTTCGTTCGACACTGACTGGTCGGACTCCCCCACAATGAGCCCTCATCAGCAAGAGGGGAGGAAACTCCCCCACAATGAGCCCTCAGCAGCAAGAGGGGAGGAAATGCCCCCACAATGAGCCCCTCAGCAGCAAGAGGGGAGGGAACTCCCCCACAATGAGCCCTCATCTGCAAGAGGGGAGAAAACTTCATTCACAATGAGCCTTTGGCAGTAAATTGGGAGGAAACCCTTCCACAACGAACCTTACACAGCAAGAGGGGAGAAAACCCAATCCACAATGAGCCCTCAGCAAGCAAGATGGGAGGAAACTCAATCAACAATGAGCCCAAAGCAGCAGGAGGGGGGAGAACTCAGTCCATAATGAGCCCTCAGCAGCAAGACAAAGAAACACAGTCGACTTTTCCTTTTAAAACCTGCAGGCTCTTGTTTCCCTCGAAACAGTGGACTGGACAAAGATACAGAGAGGGCAGGGTCAGTAGTACTATCTTTCGCTAGCTGGAGTTCCACTGCGCATACTTCACTCCAGTTCTCGTTGATCTGAGTGGCTTTGTGTCTGCCTCCTGTTCACGGATTAGCTGTTTGCGGACCATGCGTTGCTGCTGATAGTGTCAGACTAAGTTTTGAAGCACACACGCACATACGATGGCTCGCACAGAAGCAAAGGCTGCGTGTAGGCTGTAGGCCAATCTTTTGGAATAGTGACAAGACAAAGCTTGCATCTGTAGTTATCTGTTGGGCCAGCTCAGCGAACAGAACAATTCTCTCGCCCGAAGTGGTAAATGACCTGTACGAGCGAATGGGGCTCCACGAGCATGTATTTATCACTTGATAATCCCAGTCTCCACGCTGAAGTACTTAATGCTGACTTAGGAAAGATAAACTCATGGGCCAGAACTCGAAAGTAAAATTTAACGTAAAAAAAAACAAACAGAACTGTTGAATTTCACTCGTAATAGGAATGTGATATAGCCTCTTACATTTGGCTCTACAATCTACAAAGTACTAACAAGCATAAACACCTAGGTATCATTCCTCAAGATGATTGCAAATGGGATGAGCAGATAAAAGATATAATGACAACTGTTACAATGTTAATTTCATGTCTAAAAAGCTATAGATAAAAGTTTAGTAGAAAAGCTGTCGAAATCTTATACAAATCCTTTATATTGCCACATTTCGATTATACCGACATTGTCTGGGATGATTGTACTGAAACGCAGTCGCAGCATCTGGAAAATTTACACCTGGAAGCCCAAGAATCATTGCAGGCACTGTTCGTGGAACAAACCATCGAAATTTATACAAAGAGTCTGGATTCTGCCCATTCAAGGAAAGAAAAAAAAAAAACGACATAAACTAATACAGTACTATAAAATGATTAATGGCATAAGCCCCACTAATTTAATACATCTTATTCCTTCTCTAGTCTCGGACAGAAACCCTCACCACAGGCGAAGGCCTCTAAAACGCACAATAATGAAGAGTAAGACAGAGTTATATAAAATCGTTCGTCCCATCCGCAACTCAGTTATGGAATGCACTACCTGACTACATTAAAATTAGCACCTCCTTGAGACAACTGAAACGATATCTGTCTATTGATGACGCTATAGTTTCACCATATTACTGTTTTGGTAAAAGAAGAGAACAAGTAATTCGCTGCCGGCTCCATTTAGTATGAGTGATCTAAAGAACGATATGGTCAACCGACATCTGGATAATAATCCTTTTTGTAGCTGGCAATTGAAGAGAAACAGCAGAACACTATTTGTTATTCTGTTCCTATTCAATGTAGTTCGTGAAAATACAATTTTGACTCTTCCATAAAATTATACACAATTACGTTTTCTTTCAGAAGGAAGCCGTGATCTTCCAGCTGATGTGAATTCATTAATATTTGGAAAAGTACACCAATTTATCTCCGATTTGAACCGATTTCAGTCCGTACTTTCTCATTCAAAAAATTATTCATTTTTGCCTTTTTTATATTATACTTTCTATAACTTTATAGTTTGGCTCTTATTTATTCATTATGATCCATTTCTTTACTCTTGAAATAAGAGACTGACTGACAAGTCGATTGGCCCAAGACATAGTTTACTGGATAGATAATTTGTTTATATACTGATTAGCCAATGTCATTGCTAAAATCAGTAATTCTTTTCTTCTGCTTAAGCGGTCGATGTCATAGTGTCCTCAAAAACGAAGAAAAACAATAACAGGAAATGGAAAAAAAAAAATGAAAAGGGGGAGAGGGGGAGAAAAAATAGGGGAAAGAAAAAAAAAAAAAAGGAAAGAAGTTAATCAAACTGAACTACTATACTTCAACACATTACTTATGGAAAAGATGGCTTCTAGCCTAAACTACTTTACGTTATTGTATAAGTTTCTCTCATGTTTGAAATGTTCACGCATTTTCTTGTTGATGACGTGATTGCTGCTTCCACTCCCTTCCTCCACATTCATTTCATTTTCTGCTACCGTTTTTTGTTTATTTTTGTTTTTCTTTTTCAATGTTTCCTAATAAAACTCCAAAGCACGAAGTGAAATATGTAGTATATTGTGAATGTATTTAACCGCCAATATATTGTAAATGTCTAGTTGAGCACAGTATAAGCATAGGGCTTGTTGTTGCTCATTTGTCCTGACAATTATGAAGGTATTCTGTTTACTTGTTTCTGAAATACAAGTTATTTAAACCAATGGGGTTCCAGTGTGGGGGAAATAGGGGGGAAAGCAAGGCGAGGCACTGAACCACTTCCCGCTATATATCTGGTTGGACCTTTCAGGGATGAAAAGGGAAAGGAGTCATAAGGTCACTGAAGGAGTGTTCAGTCAGGGGGAGAGACAATCCTTTGCGTGCACACTCACAATGAAGAAGACTACTTATGGAACCAGGTTTACACTTAAAAGGTTTAAGAACAAATTCTGATCTGTTTATAATGTCATTTGGGGGAGGAGCGGGCGGGGGGGGGGGGGGGGGGGGGGGGGGGGGGGGGCGGAGGAGGAGGGGGGAGGGAATTCCCTAACAGTTTCATGTCCTCTTCTTCATCTTGTCTATCAGGCAAATTGAATTGTGTGTGTGTGTGTGTGTGTGTGTGTGTGTGTGTGTGTGTGTGTGTGTGTGTGTGTGTGTGTGTGTGTGTGCGTGTGTGATGGTTAAATTTTCGTTTGATTGAGTGGATTAAAGGATGGTGCAACAACGAACGGGCAGAATGAAATGGAAACAGCAACAACAAGAACAAAAACAAAAATATATGCCCTGCAGCTCCCCCACAGAAAACAAAAATCATGCAAAACTTTAGTTTGCAAGACAAATGATTACCCCCTATTCTTTCACCCACTCTCACCCCACCCTTCCCCCCAAGCAGACTGGGCGAAGTGTTTTGGGATGTTTTTTGTAGTAATTCTAATTGATTGTACATACTGGGCCAATACTGTGGGCTCCTCAAGACGACATGTTGCTGACCAGTCCCTATGAACCAACAGTGCTGGGTGAAGCAGTTTCTGCGATGGCCAGAATAACTGGCGCTGGAATAATGCCATGGAAGGTTCAGGAAAATAACATGGTGAAAAACAACAAAACAAATACAGAAAGCCCCCCCCCACTCTCCCTTTCCTCAACCTGTATACAGGAGACGCCTTTTGTCGCCGACAGGTCATGGAGAGACTCGGGAGCAGTCAAGGAAGGTGTGGCTGGGAGCAGACGACAATGGACAGCATCCTGCAGTCACGGAGTGCAGTCATCCACGACAAAGAGCCCTCAGCAGCACGACGGGTGGAAATTCAATCCACACTTCCTGTGAAGACCTGCAGGCTATTGTCGGCAATGCATGACTGGCTTGGATGTTTCAGAGGTGAAATGGGAAAGCAATCACATGGTTAGTGGTAGAAGGTTGAGTCAGGGGAAGACAGTCGCTGTTGTACACGTTCACAGGGAAGGAGACAGAGACCAGTTTACATTGTAATAGTGTGAAAACAAGCCAATCTGTTCATGATGACATTTTAGGAAGTCACTAACGATTTCATGTTCTCATCCTTGGTTTTTAAGATGGTATAGAATTTCATGAGGAGGATGATTATGATGATTATGAACGGGTGTAATACAATATATTTTTTCTTGATAGGGGAAAAACTTACATATATTGTTTGCTGGCTTAATCAACCTGAGTTCCCACAAGTGTATTCATATAAAACACACCAAGTAAGTATATCAATATGTAAAGGGTACGATTCTGCCCAACCTTTGAGAACAGAGAGTTTGTAGTGGTTAACCCCTTAAACACAAGATAGAATTGCAGTGAAGGGCAACCTAGCTGGTAGGTTGGATGCCAGTTAAGAGGCTGGTCACACAGCAGACAATTTGCCCATTTGTTGGTCTGGGCAGACTGGTTTTGAAGAGAGCCATTGGACTTCAGCCACATCATAATTGGTGTCGTCTTTGCTGAGGAGCTCTTGAGACAACCTCCCTTTGACCATGGGTGGTCTCGATAGTTTGGTCTGGGAGGCTGGGTATAGGCTGGGGGGGACAGCCCTGGGAGACTGTGGAGCCATAGCATGTAGCACACACTGTGCTGAGAGGTGAGTGTGTGTGCTGAGAAAGGAAGATAGCTTTAGTTGGCAGGTTCATGTGCAAGATGCAAGATGTGTCCTCTCTGAGTTTCATCATATGTGTGGACACTACACATATGATTTTTTTCCATACAATTGTGTGACTGCTGTTGAACATTTAGATGTTCATTAATTTAATTTATTGTTCATTGCTCCTGCCATTCGCAACAGGGAGTTCCATTTGAGTGCGTGTGCTTAAATGTATGTTCACTTATAATACTGTTCTTTGCTATGAAATCATGATCCATGCTTTTGACTGTATGTAACTCCTGCCGGTCGCAAAGGAGAGTCTCAATGTTAATATTATAATAATGAAAATTATGTGTTGTGATCCTGCTGTTCGCAACGGGGATCCCCTTCCTTAATGTTGATATAATGAAATTATGTTGTTGATCCTGCTGTTCACAATGGGGATTGCCTATGGTTAATGTTATGTTTATGATATATTTATGTTACTGATTGCACAGATATGTTTTACCTCCTACCATTCCAATGTGGAGACCTTTTGTGTTGATGTTGTTGTAAATCCTGCACTTTAATTTTCGTATTGTCTATGTGCTACAGGGACAATATTAAGATATTTTTGTAAGCTAAGACCTGTTGTTTTAATATGTATTTCATCATTCTATTATGATCGTTTGATGCTTGTCTTAGCTTAATTTGAATGATTATGTTTTCCTGTATATGTTTTTATATAATACCTCATGTTTATGATTATTATTGTTTATGTCTTAATAGGTCGGTGGTTGGTATGGCTGGTTTGATCCAACCATGATTTGAAATAAAAAGAAAGAGGAAACCAACGAAACTTGTGTTGGTGTTGAAATAGATGTGTCAACTCACTCTCTTCCCCAACTCCTACTCCCTTCTTCTCTCCTTATCATCCATCCACTACCCCTTACATTTATAAAACACACTATGGAATTTCAAACAGATTTACCAGCATACAGATTTCCTCCGATATTTTCAGCTCAGGGATCAAACCCAGACACCAAAGGTTGACACAATCATAACACGTTAGAGAGAGAGAGAGATGGGAGGATGGGAGAAGATCAGCCATTTCCCATACTCTGAAAAACAGCAACGGTATGAAATTAGTGATCCTGCAAACTACCCATCTCATTGTATCTACTCTTTGATAACCATGATCTTTGTTATACACCTCGTGTAAGAAATATTGCAAAATGTCTTCTGATCGGGACATTTTAGTTGCTGGTAATCTACTTTCATTGTGTGGATTAGACGAGGGTATGACAATGAACAGGCTGGAACAAACTGAAACTAACAACAGCTACAGCAATGACAACCAACAACAACAAAATATGTCCCCCCCCCCCCCCCTCAAAAAAAAGGCAAATGGATGTATACAGCCATACACCTATGCACACTTATCCCCTCCCTTATTCATTTGTTGTAATTGATTTATCAGTTTATAATTATTGTTTGGTCATTAATAGGCAAACTTTCATGCATTTGTGTCCGCGCGCGCGCGCGCACGCACGCGCGCGCGGGCGCGCACACACGCGTGCATGCACGCTCTCTCTCACGCACACACACGCACACACGGGGCGCGCATACACACACACACACACGCACACACACACACACACACACACACACACACACACACACACACACGCACGCGCGCGCGCGTCATGTAAGCACTTACACACTTACACATTTTTTTTTTGGTCTAATATCACCATCGTTGTGAACAGACTAAATTAAATCAATCAAATCAAAACCCCCTCCACGACATCCTCTGCTTCCACCTGTTCCATATATATATGTATTTGTATATTGCACAGCATTTTCCAGGATTTTTTGGTGTTTTTTACTAGTTCAATTAGATTGAATGTGGCTGGCGATTATGGCAGGTTGCCTCATAACGACATGTTACTGACCACTTCCTTCGGATGACAGTGCCAGGTGTAGGTGTGTCTGGAATGGCTGGAATAAGTGGTGCAGGAATAATGCCATGGCGAGATCTGGAAAATGACACAGTAAAAAAAAAAGCCTAAAACGAAACAAAACAAAAACAAAACCACTTCGCCTCCCCCCCCCCCCCCCCCCTTTTTTTTTACCCTTCTGTTATCCAACCTATATATAGGGGACGCCTTTTGTCGCCAACTAGATGCCACAGGTCATGGAGAGACTCGGGAGCAGTCAAGGAAGGTGTGGCTGGGAGCAGACGACAATGGACAGCATCCTGCAGTCACGGAGTGCAGTCATCCGCGACAAAGAGCCCTCAGAAGCGCGACGGGTGGAAATTCAATCCACACTTCCTGTGAAGACCTGCAGGCTATTGTCGTCAACCAGACGCTGGGCTGGACGTTTCAGAGGGGAACAGGGGAAGGCAGTCACATGGTTAGTGAAGTTCGAGTCAGGGGAAGACAATCGCTGGTGTGCTAGCTCACCACGAGAAGACAACCAGGGAAAGCTGATTTACACTCAAATAGTTTAAACGAAGACACGGGTCTGTTTATAATGATATTTTGAGGAGATCACTGACTGTTGTATTTCTTCATCATCTTTTTTAAGGTGGTTTTGAAATTGTTTTCACCATAGTCTGAATTCTTCATTGTAGTGGTGACTCTAATTCATAGAATTGTTGGCTCCCACCACCCAAATTAATGTAGGCTCGTCCATGATAAACCATTTATTGAAATGTTCAAATTTTTTTTTTTTACATTTATTTTCTGGTACTGTCACCTGAAAGATCAGATACAGATAAAAAAAAAAGAGTTCACATGATCATCAAACATTTCAATCACAGACCTGGAAGAGAAAGGTGAGTGGGTGGGCTTCATCCATTTCCATAGAGTGAAAAGTAGGAACAGCATGAAATAGTAGATCTTGTGGACTAGCCATCTAATCATATCATTATGTTCTTTGATAATCACCTTTTTTAACCCTCTAGATTTGGTTCTTTATCGTGCACTTTGTGTCAAATTTCTGAAATATATTGTTTTCTCATCTGGATGTTTTTTTTTTTTGTTGTTGTTAATTTTTTTTTTACAGTGTGCATTAGTCGAGTGTGCGGCAATGAATTGACAGGAGCAGATCAAAAAAAACAACACGAAACAACAACAACAACAATAACGACAACAACAACGACAACGACGACGACGACGACTGGCAGACAAACGAAAACCCTGAAACTTCAAAAGCTTGCAAGTTTGCACTGCACGACAAAGGAACATAGAGCCCCCCTTCTCCCCCAGCCATCCTGTGACTGGTTCCCGTCTAGCTTGCCCCTCCCTCCTCCTCTCTCTCTTCTTTCATACATACACACACACACACACACACACACACACACACACACACACACACCACACACGACACACACACGTGCGCGCGCGCGCGCGCGCGTACCAGACTGACCAAATGACATGGGGTTGGAGGACGGCGCTGACAGAAACGGGGTGGACGGACGGGAGGAGGGAGGAAGATGCAGAAGAACAGCAGCAGGAAACAAGTGGAGCAGATGCTTATTGTTCCTCAGCTCGGCCAGCCGCCGGGGGAGGGGTGGGAGGGGTGAAGCGTGGCCAGCCAATCAAGCCCTTGGTCTTCAGTGATGTTCATACCTGAGTGCCCCTTCAATCCGCCCCCATGCAGCCCCTCACAGACCAAGAGGACACTAGCAAGGCAGGGTGCCGAGAGGCAGAGGGTAATGGGGCAGACAGTGCCGCCACATTCATCAACATGATTTCCGGTTTAGAGAGTGCTCGCCCCTTCCCCCAACCTAAGGAAGACGTGTTTGTCAAACTCTATGGGAACCTATTGGCTTTAAAAGATTATGATCACAGCTTCAGCGGTATGAAACTAGTAATTTTGCTTCGCGAGTCATGTCACCTGAAAAAGAAATCTTAAATGAGGTAGGGAACAATAGACAGTAATTAAAGAACTAGTAACGGTAATTCTTGCTGTCTTGATGAAATAAAAAAGTCGTCCACAACTTCAAACGAATGGTGCTAGCAACATCCAATCACTTAGCAGAAATGACGACACAAAGCACACAGAACAAAGAAGGACACGTCCCTAAACAGTGATGATGTGTCTGATGATAATGGAAATTATGGCGTTACAACAATATTCACGCAAACACGATAATTTACAAGTGGAAAATGTAATCTGTTCATGGATACAATGACTTTATGTGTAAATAATTTTTTAAACATTTTTTTCTCCTTGCAAAGACAAAACATTTTACATGAATTTATAGCATTTCAGTTCACATCAGTATATATTTCACACCATTTATGTTTCAACAGCCAAACGTTTACATTTGAAACAGTTTCCGTACCATTTGTTAGCTTATTTGCAAGGCTGGGTTTTTCAAACATTAATTAAATACAAATAGACTACCAAAAACAAAGCAAAAAAAACAGAAACAATAGAGAGAGAGAGAGAGAGAGAGAGAGAGAGAGAGAGAGAGAGAGAGAGAGGAGAGGAGGAGGAGGAGGAAAGACACCAACAAAGCCACAAGGGGATCCATATGTACATGCATAATAAGTGATACGGAGACAGACTAGTCTCAACATGCACATCAAGTCCAAAAATTACACGTCTATCAAAGATTGGTGTAACTGCCATTTTTCATGCAGTTTTTGGATGGACTTTACGCTTTTTGCGCCTTGCTGTTGAAGATGATATCTTGCCTTTAAATAGTGTAGAAAGTTTATTACAATTGGAAGTTTTTTTTCTCACATTTGCATTTATAAATGAAATATTTGGCTAGAAGCAAAATGAAGTCAAAGGGTTCATCACTTCTAAAATTATTTGAATGCCCAAATAATACCAATTCAATTTATGTGTAAACAATAATTTCTACGAATTCAAAAAGAAAAAAAAATTACAAGAACGATTTCTTAGCGTTGATAATGCTGTTAAGAAATCCAGTGGGACTCAAAAGAAAGAAAATCCTGACTATCAACATTGTGACCCTGGAAAACGGTCAGCAATGAAAATGAATGGTTAAAGCAGAGATCCCGGCATCTAATAAACTGCGCTTTTCTTGAGAGAGTGCCATTGCCACATAGCGGTCACACGCTGCACATCAGTGCGAATCAACACAAATCTTAGTGAAAAACAAAAACAAACAACAGACAATGATGATAGCATTTGCTTCCACGGTGACACAACGGCACGTTTACAACACCAAACGAATGTTGAATAGGGCACCAGTTCGCGGATCACACACGTTAAGATGAATAACACTTTTCTGTCTTATATGAGTCGTGAGTTTGTGTTCACTTGAGCCCAAATTACTTTGTTTTACACAGTGATCACGCAAAAGCTGAACAATGTACCCCAAAGCCGGATATAAGTAAACATGAAGCAGTAACATCGGTAACATTTACCATTTACTTGTGAAAACAGCTTCAGAATAACAGCCATTTCATATATGTATTTAGAACGTAAATATTTATCGGCAACGCTAGTATACAAAGCAACATGTTCATGATGAAAAAGAAATCAATACAAATAACATTCTGAGCTTGCAAATCATCCATCCCACACACAAAACATTCACCCAAACATCTTCCCCTCAAACGCACGCAAAAACTCAAAAACTCATTGAAGCTAACTGCTTTAAACTAATCAACTCAGACAGACCAGTCACTGTATGTGAAACAAACTGTCAGCATCAGCATAGGAACGAACGACGTACAGAGCTGGTGGTGACAGAATACAGTTAACACGGAGATTTTTTTTCATTGTGAAGGAAGTGCAGTCACCAATCAGAAGGTAGCAACTCGCAGCAATATGTACTTCACAATGTGTGTCCCGTTTTCTGCCAGTGTTTGACGCTGTGCTCGTGTCTGACAGGGGGTGATTAGTCTTGTCCATCTTTACATAGAACGGCATGGATTGCTTCATGGTTCTAAAAGAAATTCATGGCCATTGGGCGGAAGATTCTAATCGAAGTTCGTACGATTTCAATCTTATCGCGGGGCCTTCTTCTTCTTCTTTTTTTTCTTTTTTTTAATGACTGTTATTTAGAGAGATGTAAGACTCAGGCCTCCACTTCCTGTCAGCTGATACAGTCTTAAAGCGCGCTTCTTTGTAGACTGGCATGAGCCATCAGACTCCAGGATTGTTGCCCAGTGAGTCTCTCTCTTCGCTCTGCTCTGTATATTTCTTCTTCTTTCCTTGTCAGGACAACCACAGGAAAATGAAGACTAGTCCTTCGGTATTTGTGTTTAACGGATCTGAAAGACTACGCAGTTCTTTTTTTTCCTCTGTGTGTGTGTGAGTTTGGTGTGTGTGTGGGGGGGGGGGGGGGGGGGGGGGGGGGAGGCTAAGTTGCTGATCCTGTAGTATTTTTAAACCGCTGATCATGTACCATGCAGCTGATGGTTGAGATAGAAAACCAACGAAGGATGGAATACACACTTTTTTGTTTCCTGTGGATTGATTTGGAGATGGCCTAATTAAAACTCATCTCGCTTGATTTGGTTGTAATGATTTCATAATTAGCCTCTGAAACTGAACTTTTAAATTATGATGGCTTTTTCCCCCCCGCCTTTTTTTTTCTTTTCTTTTGTTCTTTTTCTTTCTTTCTTCTGTCTTTCTTTCTTTCTTTCTTTTCTTTGGGACAAGATCGGTTTTGTTTCGCAACATAGAGATCGAACTTCATGGTTTGCCAGTCTGTGTCTATATCATAATAGAAACAAACGAACAAAGAAACACAGCATAACAACAACAGCGAATGATAAACAAAAAAGCGAAGAGAGAGAGAGAGAGAGAGAGAGAGAGAGAGAGAGAGAGAGAGAGAGAGAGAGAGAGAGAGAGAGACAGAGAGGGGGTGGGGTGGGGGTGACGAACCGTCATCCTATATCCTTAACATTGTAAACACATTGACAACATATTTACGGATCAACTTCAACATGAAAGCAACTACTTTGATTTAGGCTTAAAAGTTCGAGAGTGAAACAGATGAAACTTCTTTGACTGCATGCATGGGTTCACGTGTAGAGAATAGAAGACTCATTCACATTCGATACGAACCGCACATTTCAACACGTATAATTCGCATTCCAAATTTTTGAGAACTTGAGAACCAAGGCATAATGAGATAATGAGAACCAAGGCATAAAACAAGGCATAATGAAAACCAAGGCATAATGAGAAGCAAGGCATAATGAGAACCAAGGTACAGCAAGGTTAGAATCCAAGGTACGGTTAGAACCTTCGGTCCTGAGAAAGGGACAGTGCTTCGTTCAACCAATGTTGACTGACGCCCAAGGAAATAAACGTAAGCGTTCCTTCATGATCCATGCACGTCAGCGGGCAAAAATGTCAAGCTGCGCTTGGAACCCACCTTTTTTCCCTAACTAACGTTTCTTCATGACGTGCACATCTGTTCATTTTCTCACTGTGTGTGTGTGTGTGTGTGTGTGTGTGTGTGTGTGTGTGTGTGTGTGTGTGTGTGTGTGTGTGTTTTCGTGCATGCGTGCATATACATAGACATTCAACCAAGAAACAAACAACGATCACGTCAGTGACTTCCCATTATATCCATTGTAGGAGGTCTTCCTTGGGGTACTTTAATGATGACACTATTTAACCCTGGAGAAAGGTCCAGTGACGGTGAGGAAAAACCCACTGACCACAGGGAAAGTCCTGTTGACAGTGGGAAAGACTACAACTTTGGATTCTCTCTTGAGGGCACATAAGACCGTATGGCGAAAGCTTGGCTGTGTCTGGAGTGGCACTGTCTTCATCTGTCCGTGGGCAGGGGTGGTTGGGTCTGTGGTGGGGTGTGTGCTCGCAGCTGGAGGGTGGTGTTTTTTTCGCCGGTGGCTCTGCAGTCATGAAATACGGGCTGGTACCCCATGGGGATGCTACTTTAAGGCTGTTATGAGTTGCATCCTGTTGTCTGATTTTTACCTCTGTTCAGGAGCAGTTATGTCCCTTGATATCTTAATGGAGTGTCCTGCGCGTGCCTGTACCCATCGTCAACACAGCGCAGGCCTCCAAGGGTGGTACAGGACTGCTCTAAAAGCAGGTGAAGACAGTGCTTCTCTCACTAGCTGCATGAAGAAACTATTGCAATCCCTTCCGATTGCAATAGTTTCTTCATCTGTCTGTCCATCCATCCATCCATCCATCCATCCATCTATCTATCTATCTATCTATCTTGTGTGTGCGTGTGTGAAGCACACGTGAATCCGTCTTACGCAAAAGACGTGTGACGGGGATATGAGCACTACCGGGCAGTTTCCCCCTGACCCGCCATCCCGCTCTCCCTCCCCCCCCCCCCCCCCCCCCCGCACCGCAGCACCCTCCTTCTCCCACATCCCCCTCGCTCCCTTCCACCCCGTTCTCCACCTCCACCCACAGTACCCGCCCAATCCCCTTACCTACAGTCAAACGTTCCCGCACTTGACTTACGGCCTGCCGGAGTGCGGAGCGATCATGAGGCGTGACGATTGATGCTTGCCAACAGTTCCGGCTCACAGCGTCGAGGAGAGGGTGATTAGCTTGTTCAGCAGGCTGGCCGGTCGCTGGCCACACGTAGCCCCACTCCAACTGCACCCCTATGGGGTTTCCATTTCTGCTTAGAAGGGTATATTTTCGCCCAGGTTTGTTTGATTATTATTTGTTTATTTATTTTTTTTTACATCTCCGTAATGTATACCTTTACATACCTATCTATCTATCTATCTATCTATCTATCTATCTATCTATCTATCTATCTATCTATCTATCTTGTTAATCTCTCTTTATATGAATACCCCAACATATCTATCTATCTATCTATCTATCTATCTATCTATCTATCGCTCTCGCTCTCTCTCTCTCTCTCTCTCTCTCTCTCTCTCTCTCTCTCTCTCTCTCTCTCTGAATCAAGTGATTCACCGCGGGATAAAAGATTTCTCGCCATTGAAGCCTGCCTAGAACAGTGATCGACAGTAGGTGAGCGCATCATCCGATGTTGAAAGTATCCCCGGAATCCCTCAACCCAGGAATCTGTCCACAGTCACTATCCCTAGAGTCCCTCAACCAGGAGTCTGTCCACAGTCATTATCCCTGGAGTCCCTCAACCCAGAAATCTGTCCACAGTCATTATCCCTAGAGTCCCTCAACCCAGGAGTCTGTCCACAGTCATTATCCCTGGAGTCCTCAACCCAGAAATCTGTCCACAGTCATTATCCCTGGAGTCACTCAACCCAGGAATCTGTCCACAGTCATTATCCCTGGAGTCACTCAACCCAGGAATCTGTCCACAGTCATTATCCCTGGAGTCCCTCGACCCAGGAGTCTGTCCACAGTCATTATCCCTGGAGTCCCTCAAACCCAGGAATCTGTCCACAGTCATCATCCCTGGAGTCCCTCGACCCAGAAATCTGTCCACAGTCATTATCCCTGGAGTCCCTCGACCCAGGAATCTGTCCACAGTCATTATCCCTGGAGTCCCTCAACCCAGGAATCTGTCCACAGTCATTATCCCTGGAGTCCCTCAACCCAGGAATCTGTCCACAGTCATTATCCCTGGAATCCCTCAAACCCAGGAGTCTGTCCACAGTCATTATCCCTGGAGTCCCTCAACCCAGGAGTCTGTCCACAGTCATTATCCCTGGAGTCCCTCAACCCAGGAATCTGTCCACAGTCATTATCCCTGGAGTCCTTCAACCCAGGAATCTGTCACACAGCCATTATCCCCAGAGTCCCTCAACCCAGGAGTCTGTCCACAGCCATTATCCCCAGAGTCCCTCAACCCAGGAGTCTGTCCAAAGCCATTATCCCGAGAGTCCCTCAACCCAGGAGTCTGTCCACAATCATTATCCCAGAGTCCCTCAACCCAGGAGTCTGTCCATAATCATTATCCCCAGAGTCCCTCAACCCAGGAATCTGTCCACAGTCATTATCCCCAGAGTCCCTTAACCCCAGGAATCTGTCCACAGTCATTATCCCCAGAGTCCCTTAACCCCAGGAATCTGTCCACAGTCATTATCCCCGGAGTCCTTAACCAGGAATCTGTCCACAGTCATTATCCCTGGAGTCCCTCACCCAGGAATCTGTCCACAGTCATTATCCCCTGGAGTCCCTCAACCCAGGAATCTGTCCACAGTCATTATCCCCAGAGTCCTCAACCCAGGAATCTGTCCACAGTCATGATCCCCAGAGTCCCTTAACCCAGGAATCTGTCCACAGTCATGATCCCCAGAGTCCCTTAACCCAGGAATCTGTCCACAGTCATGATCCCAGGAGTCCCTTAACCCAGGAATCTGTCCACAGTCATTATCCCTGGAGTCCTTAACCCAGGAATCTGTCCACAGTCATTATCCCTGGAGTCCTTAACCCAGGAATCTGTCCACAGTCATTATCCCCAGAGTCCCTCAACCCAGGAATCTGTCCACAGTCATTATCCCTAGAGTCCCTCAACCCAGGAGTCTGTCCACAGTCATTATCCCTGGAGTCCCTCAACCCAGGAGTCTGTCCACAGTCATTATCCCTGGAGTCCCTCAACCCAGGAGTCTGTCCACAGTCATTATCCCCAGAGTCCCTCAACCCAGGAATCTGTCCACAGTCATTATCCCTAGAGTCCTTAACCCAGGAGTCTGTCCACAGTCATTATCCCTGGAGTCCCTCAGCCCAGGAATCTGTCCACAGTCATTATCCCTAGAGTCCTTAACCCAGGAGTCTGTCCACAGTCATTATCCCTAGAGTCCTTAACCCAGGAGTCTGTCCACAGTCATTTGGCACAGGGATGAAGACGGAGATAATCTGGAGATTAAACAGCCACGGTCTAATGGCTGGAAGTCCGGTGAAATAGCGGAGCTTCACTGTGTCTGGGGCATAACATGTATGGGAGACAGAGGCCAGTCCTGTTCTTTCGTCGCTTTTACTTTTCCTGAAGTGAATCAGGTACAGACTGCTGGGTAGCCACTGAAAGTTTTCCAACACTGAACAGGTAATGCTAGGAGTAATGCCAACTACTGCTCGTCTGCACTGACGTCACTCGAACGCTTCAAGCGTTTTTACACACACACACACACACACACACACACAGTGAACAATTAAGTAGTGGGGGAAAACAAGTGCAGGTTAACAATTCTCCCATCATTATAGTAATGACTTGGCAAAGGTTTGAAATTGAGAGAGGAAAAAAAAAATGAGATGAAGTAAATGGGAAAATGTATATCATAACTATGAAAAACCTTCACTAGCTGCATGAGGAAACTATCACAATCCCTCTCGAAGACAGATCTATATATATCGCCCGCTCCGAGGCCTTTCGTCCGCTCCGAGGCCTGGATCGGCTCATCAGGGAGACACGGCTGATTGTGTATGTGCTCTTGGCGCCAGATAGAGACACACCACAGTCCATAATTCTGTGGTGTTCTGACCGCCAAGGATTCGAAAAAGAATCCAACAGCATCCCCAAAGCAACCAGCCAGCGAAAGGTAGTAGAATTAAACAAAACGAAAGTGTGGAGAGGAAAAAAAGTGTTGAAAACTAAAAACATTACGCAAACAGTATGAAAATGTAAGGGACAATCTTTGAGCCTATGCTTGAGGATCCATTTAAGGATGCAAGGGAGATCAAAAGATATGAAACAGTCTGAGTGGTCAGCTCTGCTGTTCAATAACCCAAGCATTGTCAGCGGCTAAGAATTCTGCAGAACAACCTTTCCTTGGATCTCGTAAGAGATGCAATCACCCATTGATTGACCAAACACATATATATATATATATATATATATATATATATATATATATATATATATATATATATATATATCACAAATAAAAGTAGAGAGCCAGCAAGAACTCTAAAAATGCTCAACCGGGAAGGGAGCGACATAAGTTTAAAAATATGATTAAAAAGGAGATTAAAAAGTTTTTTTGCGTCCTTTTTAATCATAATTTTAAACTTATATATATATATATATATATATATGTGTGTGTGTGTGTGTGTGTGTGTGTGTGTGTGTGTGCTTGAACTTGATGTTCCAACGATAGTTTCATTATTGTTTCATATTTCATATGAGAGGTATGTTTTTGCACGATAGAAATTGTGTGCTTTTAAAAATGTTTTTTTTTTTTAGCTTGTGGTTAGATGTTGCATTAGTTTCTTTCTTATTTATGAGGGTAGGATGTTAAAAAAAAAAGCTGGAAGCTTATTGTGTTTAACCCTCAAGAAAGATAATCTTGACTTCACACACACACACACACACACACACACACACACACACACACACACACACACTTACATAGGACCAGCAATGACCGCTCTGGCAAACTAACCATGGAGGCGTTTTGCAGGTGTCCCAGCTGGCGTCAACCCTGGCGAGAGTGAGCTGTGCGCGGCCATTGTGTTCCCTGATTAACTCGCTGTTGTTGTGTGTGTGTGTGTGTGTGGGGGGGGGGGGGGGGGGGGGAGGGGGGGGGGGGGGGCTTGGCGACTTTCCCCGACTGGCTTTTTTGCCTCGCCGTGAGAAGTACTGGAGGAGACTAGGTGCTGTTGAAAGTTCTCTGAGAACTGTTCCCACAGTCCCATAATGCTGACTCTTTTGAGCTGTTCTTTCCGTTCTGTGGTATGGAGAATTGTGTCCCTGAATGTTCTTTTCCCAGTACTCTTTGCTTTTGAAGAGTTTAAGTCTGAGTGTAACATGTCCTTTTAAACCTTTGTGTCTTGAGGGTTTGAAGATTGTGTTGTTGAATGTTCTTTTAAACTATGTTTTTGGTGTGTGTTCTGTTGTCTGGGGAGATTGAGTTGTTACTGTTCCTTTGACTGTGTTTAAGGGTCCTGTAGTGTTGATGTTTGTGTTGCTGAATGTTCCTTTGACTGTTCTTGTGGACCAGTTTATGTTCAGAATGTGCCATGGACTCTTCTTTTGAGTTCTGTTGTGTTGACGTTTGTATTGTTGAACTTTCTTTTCACCGTTCTTTTGATCCTATAGTGTCGGCATTTATGTTGTTGAATATTTGTTTTGTGTGTGTGTGTTGTTGCTTTTACTGACATATAATTACTATATCATCTTCTGAACAGTCGCTTTCACTCACACACACACACACACACACACACACACACACACACACACACACACACACACACACACACACACACACACACACACTCACATACTCACACGCGCGAGCACGCGCATGCACACACACGCACACAAAGATGCACACACAGAGAAACACACGCGCGCATTCACTCAAACGCAGACACACAGACACGCACACACACGCAAAACGACGCACACGCACGTGCACACACGCATATACTCTCTTACACACACACACACACACACACACACACACACACACACACACACACACACACACACACACACAAATACACGCGCGCGCGCGCGCGTGCGCTCGCGCGTTTGCGTGTGGGCCTATATACACAGGCTGAAATACATACACACATATTATATGCACACAGATGTGCACACATACGTGCATGCAGGAGCATGCTCACACAAACCCACAGATAGCACACACACACACACACACACACACACACACACACACACACACACACACACACGCGCGCGCACGCACGCACACACACACACAAACACACACACACACACACACACACACACACACACACACACACACACACACACACACACACACACACACACACACACACACACACACACACACACACACACACACACACACACACACACACACACACACACATGGCGCTGGCACACACCCCACCCATGCATAACCATACACACATACAGGTGCGCTCTCGCCACAGACGCATGTATGCAAAGATGATAATGGCACTGTCCCCAGGGTCTGACCAGTGCGTTGGGTTAAGGCGCAGGTCAGACATAGCTAAATCATAACCATGAGACCGTGTTCTTTTTAAGTCTCTCGTCGCAATCAGTCATTCATTTATCCATCAAATTTCAATCGTGTGCAGTGTGGTCTTGAAACTTAGATTTGGTATAGCGTACAATAACAACAAGGGACAGACGACACAAGGCCTTGTCCTCGTTGGTCCCAAACCCAGACCATCGAGGTGACACCTGTGCGTCCTGTGTGCTTCCAGCTTCGGGCTGCTGCGGAGTCACATGGGTGTCATCGTCATCGCTGATTACACAGACCATCGTCTTCATCGGCTCCCGACGGACTACTCCTTCGCGGATTAGTCCGAACGCAGTGACACTTCCTTGATGAAACTGAAACCCTATGTACTCAGCAGAAACAGTTCCTTTAAGTGAATATCACGTAAACAATGCTTTCTATACACATATCGTGCTCCATCTGTGTAAGGAAAGACTATTTGTGTAAATAGTGGAATGATTTACGTATACAAGAAGTATGTCTGTAAACAATGCATTATTTCCACGGAATGTTATGGAGAACGAGGCTAGCGGACGGTCTAGAATTCTCTCCTTCTCTCTAACACAAACAGGCATGCACAAAGACTCTTTCCCCTCTCTCCCTCGACCCCACCTCGCTCCGATCCAGTCCCCCTTCTCCCTACCCTCACAAAAACATGCAGACATAGAAAAAACAGTTCTCAGCCGCCCTCAAACAAATGTGTACACACAGAGAGATTATTTCTCTCTGTCTCTCGTTCTTTCGGAAGACACAATCAGCAAGGTTATTCATTGATTCACAAACGAAAATCTGAATCGAAGCTGCTTCTTTCATTGTCGCCATGTTGTGGAGATGTGCTCAAGTAATCACACCAAGCACACAGTTACCGCCCTTCTTCAAGTGTGTGTGTGTGTGTGTGTGTGTGTGTGTGTGTGTGTGTGTGTGTGTGTGTGTGTGTGTGTGTGTGTGCGCGCGCATGAGCGCGGTCGCGTACCAGTGTGCGTGTAAGAGATTAGAGGAAGGCAGAGAGTTTACGATAGTCCACAAGCCTCATTCTCTAAACAATAAACCTACTTTTCTAAAGAACCATACAGATAAAAATGCATTATTTGCAGAAATAGTAATTACACATGCATGTAGTGAGTTACTGACAAATATGATGAATGAACTGCGCAAATAATCATTATATCTGTAACTCATGTATCATTTACAGATGTTAACATTATACCCATAAACAATTTATTTACACAAATAATCACAATTTACGCAAAAAATCTTTTATGTGCGTAAAAGAAATTATTTACGTGTATAAATGTTATATCTGTAAAAAAAAAAATGCAATTTTCACGTACATAATGGCTATTTCTGTAAATAATGCATCATATACACACATAATGAATTGTTTTGGTTGAGAAACTAAAGAACCATTAAAAACATATAAAATGAATCAGTTACGCATGTAATGTATAGTCAGTATATATAACTAAGCATTTATATAAGAGGTTAGCCTCAACAATGATTAATGGGCCAACAATCACTCTGTTTTCCTAAAAAACTAAAGAATCGGCCAAACAGCTCTTTCACAAATGGAATGCCACAAGTACAAGGGGAGAGCGGAATGCCATGGGTTCAAGAGGACAACGGAATGCCACGGGTACAAGGGGACAAAGGAACACACACTTTCTTCACACTCTTCCCCAGATCAAGACCTCTTACCGCGTAGACATCGTGATTTCAATTCAGCCAGGTGTCTTCCGAAACCAGGTCGCTTGGTAATTTAGGGCACAGGGACAACATTTCACAGAAACAACAACAAAAAAAAAGTGTGTACTTTTAGACGGATGTATGATACTGAGGACAATGCGTACAGAAGAAGAGTAAAAAAGTGTTTGAAAAGAAATTAAGAACACGACTTGTGTTATTTTAACAGAAGAGATCCGAGAATGAATTTTTACGTTTATTATTTCAAAATATTTTAGGAATACGACTAACTTTAGTATTTCAAAAGAAAAGTACATCAGGTCCAACAATTGTGAGAGAAGTAAAATCGGAAATGAACAATTACAAAAAAAAAAAACATAAACCCAACAATAAAAAAGTAAGCATTGCATGTGTCTAACAGTATATTAAAAATCACCAAAACAATAAACTCTTTTACGGACGTTAATAAATAAAACGAATGTAAGAAGAGCCGACTTAAGCATGGACACATTGATATAATGATGGTAAACGTGTGTGTGTGTGTGTGTGTGTGTGTGTGTGTGTGTGTGTGTGTGTGTGTGTGTGTGTGTGTGTGCGCGCGCGCGCGCGCGCGCGCGCGCGCGCTCATGCAAAATGATTGACCATTCAACACATATCACCCATTCAACGTTGCCAGTTGTGCGACATTTTATCATTACATATACCAAGAACAAAACTGACATATAGAAATAATTTGCACACACAGAGATTTTGTTCTTCCTTCTCCAACATCTCATCCTCTCCTCCCCTCAGACACACACACACACATGCCCACACCACACACACACACACACACACACACACACACACACACACACACACACACACACACACACACACACACACACACACACACACACACACACACACACACACACACACACACACATCTGAGAGAGCACTCTGGGTACAAAAAAGAAAAAAAAAAAAGTCGTCCGAGAAACGCATTACCAGCAAACATTGTCGACAGTGTGCGGTTTTTTTTCTGGCCTGCTCGACAACTAATTGGCCACCAAACAGAAATTAACGCCCCCACACCCCATCCACTGTCTCCATCTTGACGATATTATCCGTGCCTGATGATCGTCACTATCTGTTTGTTTGCTTCTCTCAGAACTTGGGCAAAAGAAAAGACAGGAGGAAAATATCAAAAGTAGTCCGCAGAAGAATTTGCTGCTGAACGGGGTGTTGGAGTCTCGACAGAATGGCTCCACAGGACGACCTTCACTTCAATCACACACACACACACATACACACACACACACGCGCGCGCGCACACGCGCACGTACACGCACGCACACACACACACACACACACACACACACACACACACACACACACACACACACACACACTCTTGCTGCGTTAGAAATGGCAGAGCGATGTGACAGCTGTCCATTGTAGTGGACTACATCACCAACCACTTCCAGACCCCAAGACCACTTGGGCCTTCATAGAGAACCTGAACATACCGGGATTTGAGGCACTACAGACACAGACAACAAATGTTCCAGACTATGTTCTAGACCGCTGACAGATCGGAAAACCATCAACTTGCTGGTAATCTTATCGATTCATTCTCGAAAATGTTTTGTTTGTTTGTTTGTTTGTTTATTGTTTGCCTGTAAGACCGACTCTGTATCACAAGCTGCACTTCTGTATTTTAATTTTAATGTTTTTCTTCTTGTCTGAGGCTGATCATTTGTGGTAATGAATGGTTTTCGATGTTTTGTTTGTTGTTCTGTATTCTTGGTGTTCCAGAACCTCAATTCTAGCAGGAGGTCCTTTTCATTTTCCTTCCTTTTCTTTTTTCTCTCCATCTTTTTACTTTCCCTTAGCTTCTTTCGGATATCACGCTATGTTGACGCACTATCTGCTTGGAAAGCAGTTACACAGTCACAGCACAACGCAACACAAATTGATCTAAAGGGGAAAAAAAAAGGAAAACAAAAAGAAAAGAAATAAAGAGAGGTTTTTTGACACATTTCTTTGGGGGCGACACCAGTTTCCAGCAGTCCAGCCGACGGGCGACACCAGCCGAACAGCAGGCAGACAGAGAAGACGACGTGGTGGCGAGCATACAAAAGTTCTGAACCTGTCTTGTGTTACGGCGCATGCCTCCCTCTTCGCCTCCCCCCCCCCTTCCCCATCCCCCTCTCACTCACTCCCCCCCCCTTCTCTCCCATCCCCTCTCCTCCACCCCTCCACCCCCACCCCCACCTTCCCCGTTACCAGTCTGTGTCCGTCCATTTGCCGCGCCTTGTTGTGTGTGTCCGGTGGATGTCAGTGAGCCCCCCAGGACAGCCCTGCATGGTCACTCCACTGCTTTTGTTGGCGGCGCCTTGGCCTCTCCCTGACCGCCCCTAGGGTCGGGTGAGAAGGTCTGGCGCTTCGTTGGCTGGTTGGTCAGCTAGTTCGTTGGGATGGTTGGCTGGCTGGCTGGCTGGTTGGTCCGCTGGTTCATCGGATGGTTGGCTGGCTGGCTGGCTGGTTGGTTGGTGGGTTAGCTGCTTGCAACCAGCCCAGAGTGATTCGGCTTACAGAAAGCAAAGTGCGAGGGAAATGTTAAATGAGGGAGGGAACAGTAAACAGTAACTCATGAACAAGTAGGGGAACTCTTGTTCCCATGATGAAATAGATACACGCCAATAACGCCAAACGAATGCTGCCTATGACACCGACTCGCCTGGCAGAAATGACAACACAGAGAACACAGAACAAGCAAGGAGACATCCCCCCCCCCCCTCCCCAACAGGATGTTCCAAGCTTGCCAACACCCTGTACCTGACAGGTCTACACAGCAACAAGGACTAGAGAAATGAACGATCACAAACCAACAGGCATTCTAGACTGACGCAGCCTTGAGTACAGTCAAACAAAATCATGGACGAAACGTAACAAATACAAGTAATATCAGTCTGATTGATATGTAAGGAAACCTTGAATGAGGCAGGAAACAGTAAACAGTCATTAACGACAAGTAGGATAACTCTTGCTCCCTGAGTTGTGTTGCTTCGTGGTCATGGTGTTGTGTAGCTCAGTCGTGTTGTCAGCATCTTGTTTTGTGCTGGGTTGGACTAGATTGTGTTTGAAGTGGCTTCAAATGATGTTGTGTGTCCATTTTGTTCCCACTCTAGGCTATTTATTCATTTTAGTGTCGAATATTTAGTTTTTTTCATTCAAATAATTATATTTTATTTGCTTTTTTTTTTTTTTTTTGGTTTGACGAAACATTATCCTCTGCCGCTGTCTCCTTTGTTAGGTCTGTCACGTGTCGTACCACCCCCCCCCCCACCCCCTACGCGCACCCTCCTCCAGGATAGCCTCCCCTTCTTCTCATTGTCTTGTTTAAGTGTATTCTCTTGTATGACATAACACAATATTACACAACATAAAACAATGCAAGGTAAAGCAATACATGACAATGCAACACAACACAGGACAACAGAATGGATGCAATACAGCACAGCACAACAGAATGGATGCAATGCATACAGCATGATACAACACAACACATCATGTGACAAACCGGAATACAACACAATACGTCATGTGACAAACCGGAATACAACACAACACATCATGTGACAAACCAGAATACAACACAACACGTCACGTGACAAACCGGAATACAACACAACACATCACGTGACACAAACCGGAATACAACACAACACATCACGTGACAAACCGGAATACAACATAACACATCACGTGACAAACCGGAATACAACACTCCATGTGACAAACCGGAATATAACACAACACCTCATGTGACAAACCGGAATACAACACAACACATCAGGTGACAAACCGGAATACAATACAACACATCATGCGACAAACCGGAATACAACACAAAGTTGTACAGGCAACACAGAACAGCCCAGCACAACACGTTGTAATGGAGTAGTAATGAAAGAAACACGTGACACCAAACAACACAATGCGAAACAGCATGATGGAACACCGTGAAATACAACACAGCACTAATAAAACTCTACTGACAACTCAGGAACGACAACAGCAACAGAACAAAAAAGAAACCATGTGTTGTTGCCGGCTTTGGTCCATTTTGAAAAGGCGGCCCGCAGACGCAAGAGAACTTTACTACCGTGTTGAGACAGTTTTCAGACGTACCACACTTTGGCAGACGTTGCCAGCCACACACAATATACACTGATGGGACAATCCCAGACCTGACCTTTCACCTTGCTTTAGGCACATGCGCTCTGCGCGAACGCTCCCGTCCAAACGAAGCAACTTAAGTCATTGCGAGATCAATACAGAGTAAAACTTTGGCAGGGATCAGACGTTAGCAGTAATACAATAATGCTTTAATACTCACGTTGATAACTGCCCATAAGCTTGGGTGTTCAATCTAACTTACATATGAATACAGTTATCGATCGTCGCTGTACGGGTGAAGCCTGTTTGTACGTCGCTTCACACAGACTCACGCTAAACAAAACATGCCTTTCCATTTTCAGCCGATGTCAGGTAGTCACACGCACTTCTACTTCGTAAGTGCAATTCAGGCTTTTCACTTCTCTGCATGCTTGAGCCAAAGAATATCTGCGTGATCGAATTTATAACTAAATCGGTGTCAGTGAATAAAATTAATCGTCATGTCGAAAGGGAAAATAAGCCTCGCATGGGTTATCTACTCCTGATCCAAAAATGTTTTTTTTTTTTTTTTTTGATTGGACAGTTGCAAGCAATAATGATAGGGGAAGATAACCCGAAAAGACCACTGTTTCAATCTGCCAACTAAAAGTTCGCAAGATAGTGGGAAAGGTGTGACCCATGTTTGAAACCGCGTTGCTCAACCCGTCAAACCTCGGAACTTGCAACGTCTGCGGGCTTCACAAGGTAAGCGACATCACGAACAGTCCACCAACGCCATGTCCATCAGAGGACCGGGTCAGTCTGTGGCCGGAGGAGACAGAGACGTGACGGCGAGCTAAACGAGCGTTCCGAGCCCGCCACGTGTGTTACACCTCATAGGACCCCACCACCACCCCGTCCCCCAGCCCCCTCCTCTCGTCCCCGCCTTGTTAGCAGTCTGTGTTGGTCCACTTGTCACGGCCATTATAGGGGTCCAGTGGATGGTCAAGCCGGTCCCCAGACAGCCGTGCTGGTCACTACAGGCTTTGATGTCGGCGCCCTGCCCTCTGGGTGACCTGACCACTTAGCGGCCGGCGATGAGGTCCAGTACTCGGACAGTTGGCTGGCTGGTTGCTTGCTTTGTTGGTTGGTCGGTTGGTTTCTTGGTTGGCTATGCTGGTTGGTTGGTTGGACGGTCAGCTGGCTGGTTGGCTGATGGGCTGGTTGTGGTCAGTGCACAGCATTGGGACATTCCGCAGTACAAAATAAGCTGCGGCTGGTTTTGAGTTGTATGGTTGTGTTGTTTGCATGGTTGTGCTGTGTGGTGCTGGTGTTTCTTTTGTATTGTATGTGTGCACGTTTTCTTCTCGCACTTGTAGCTTAAGACATGTTCTCATAGTGTGCTGGGACTCGCCGGATGCCAGACATAAACACTTAAACAGTACACTCCAAGAAAGTAGTGTGCAGAAATGTTCCACTGGAACTGATTTTGGCGCTTCTGAAAGGGACAAACATTTCTCATCTGATCTCATGTATCACCAAAGAAGATTTTCAAAACATTTTTTTCATAATACAAAAATTGATTTTAATGAGCTGTTGCCTTTTTTTTTTTTTTTTAATCATCTGTGTTTGGAACTGATATAAACGAGTCATTTTCGGATTGGACTTCCGCGAGTTGTGTTCGGAATTCCTTTAAAACGAGTCAACAGCCCTGGTGTGTCCTCCTTCAGTGGGCTGGGTCATAGGCAACATGAACTGTAGGTTCATTGTTTGTCCTGTCGAACGTTCATTTTGTGTTGTATTAGTTCATTCATTCATCTACTGTTCATTCATTCATCTACTCTTTATTCATCCATCTACTGTTCAGTCATTCATCTACTGTTTAGTCATTCATCTACTGTCTGTTTAGTCAATTATTATTTACTTATTTCTTCATGTGTGTTCATATATACAGAGGTATTTATAAATGTAGGTGTGTATTATTTGATTTTGTGTTCGATGCTTTTCCTCTGATGCAGATAGCACAATGCTACATAACACTGTGCAATACAATGTGGCACAATAGAGCACACGATAGCCAGCAACACAGCACAGTACAAAGCAATATCATTCAACACAGTCCAATGCCACGTGACACAATAGAACACAAAATAGTACACACCACACCAGAAGACAAAGTATTACAAGGTAATACGACAGAACAAAACATGATACACAACAGCACAATACAATATGACTAGGCACATTACACAAAAGATAACCCACAATAGCACGAGTCCAACACACAACACAGAACAGTACAAAACGATACAACAGAG
>JADBJO010000630.1:232500-240000 GCA_016801955.1 Conus betulinus | reverse complement strand
ACGGTGGGGCTTTGTGGTATGAGTTTGTTCTTCTGGCAAACGAACAGCGCATGATACCGTTACATCTATTTATTTACCTCTCTCTCTCTCTCTCTCTCTCTCTCTCAGGCAAATTCCAGAATAGCTGGACGGGCTTTTTGACGTATCTTGCTGACGTTTGTGCAGGACCAGTATCCAGGAAGTCATAGCACAATGAAACCTCTGGCAGGAAAACTGATTTTAAAAAAAGAACTCGTTCGCAGACCAATAGAACCAATGTTTATTCAAGAATATAACGGCCTGTTTATTTAAGACAAAATTTTGTCGGTTTCATTGTGCGTTCCTGCAGGGCAGGCAGGTCTAAAAATAACTAGGTACGTACAGAGATTCCAGGCATAAGCCATTAGCTATTGCGTATTTGCTTACGCAAGCGCGTGCGCTCACGTGTATGTGTGTGGCATTACGTGTGAGGATGTCTGTGTGTTTTTTTTAAGTTGAATGCGTGTGAGTGCGACTTTGCAGAAATTTTTTTTCAGCACTTTTGTTTTTGTTTTTCTTTTCTTCCATTTTCTTGATTTCCTCTCTCCTCCTCCTCCTCCTCCTCCAACCTCCTCTTCCTTCTTCTTCTTTCTGCTTCTTCTTCTTCTTTCTTTTTCTTCTTCTATTTCTACTACAACAACGTCATCGTCGTCGCCTTGGTGCTGTAAAACTTTAGTTTTTCACACTGTTTTTCGTCTTCCCCGCACTTCATCACTTTAGTTTGTTTTGTCTGCAGAAGTTTCTGTCTCATGTCTGTCTTGTCTGCAGAAGTTTTGTTTCTCATGTTTGCCTTGTCTGCAGAAGTTTTTCTCATGTTTTCTCATGTTTGCCTTGTCTGCAGAAGTTTTTTCTTCTCACGTCTGCCTTGTCTGTAGACGTTTGTTTCTCATGCCTGCCTTGTCTGCAGAAGTTTGTTTCTGATGTCTGCCTCGTCTGCAGACGTTTGTTTCTCATGCCTGCCTTGTCTGTAGAAGTTTGTTTCTGATGTCTGCCTTGTCTGCAGAAGTTTGTTTGTCATGTCTGCTTGTCTGCAGAAGTTTGTTTCATGTTTGCCTTGTCTGCAGAAGTTTGTTTCTCATGTCTGCTTGTCTGCAGAAGTTTGTTTCTGATGTCTGCTTGTCTGCAGAAGTTTTTGTTTCTGCCTGCCTGCCTTGTCTGCAGAAGTTTGTTTCTGATGTCTGCCTTGTCTGCAGAAGTTTGTTTCTCATGTCTGCCTTGTCTGCAAAAGTTTGTTTGTCATGTCTGCCTTGTCTGTAGGAGTTTGTTTGTCCTTCATTGCCATTGGGCGTGTCTACAGAAATGTGTCTACAGTTTCGCTGTTTCGCTTTTCTTCGTCATGTTTGATAAAGTTTGTTTCTTACTGCTGTCTGTCGTGTCTATAGAACTTTTATTTTGCAGTGTCGCTAGTCTCGCCTGAGATTTCGTTTCAGACTATTGTTTTCCTTCTCTCTTGAAGTTTTGTTTCTCGATTTTGTTTTGTCTTTATTGTGTAAGTTTTGATTCTCTCTCTAGAATGTCTTGCCTGTGGACATTTTGTTTCTCACTTTTATCTGTCGTATCTGTAGTTTTGTTCTTCACGGTTGTTTGTCTTGTATATGGAATTGTTGTTTCCTTCTCTTTGTAAAAAAATTTGTTTGTCTTGATCGTAGAAATTTTTCTTCCCCCTCTCTTCTGTTTGTCCTGACTGTGGACGCATCATTGGTCTTGACTGCCCTTTTAATAGTCTCAATGAAGAGACTTCGTTTCTCACGACTGCGGGAGCTTTATTTCTCACATTTGATAATCTTAATGAAGAAACTTTGTTTCACACCTTTGTCTTCCTTGTCTCTTTTGTTTATGACTTGTGTTTGACTTTTTTTTTTTTTGGCAAACTTCTGTTTTTTCTCTTCCATTTGTCTTGTCTGTGGACTTCTGTTTCTCACTTGGTTTTTCTTGTTAACGAAAGTTTTTTTTTCTCATCTTTTTGTCTATGAAATTTCTATTCTGGAATTTGTCTGCCTTTCAGGTCTTGGGGTCAATCCTTGCCTCAGGCAGCCAGATTAGAAGAAACTCCAGTCAGTAGAAAGTCCACTTGAGAGAAAGTCCAGTCTATGGAAACTCCAGTCTGAGGAAACTGTACTTTGAGGAAATTCCAGTCTGTGGAAACTCCAGTCTGTGGAAACTCGCGTCTGATGAAATTCCACGTTGAGGAAACTCCAGTTTGTGAAAACGCCAGTCTGTGGAAACTCCAGTCTGTGGAAAGTCGCGTCTGAAGAAACTCCACGTTGAGGAAACTCCAGTCTGTGAAAACTCCACTTCGAGGAAAGTCCAGTCTGTGGAAACTCCACTTTGAGGAAACTCCAGTCTGTGGAAACTCCAATCTGTGGAAATCACAGTCTGTGGAAATTCCAGTCTGTGGAAACTCCACTTTGAGGAAAGTCCAGTCTGTGGAAACTCCTTCGGATGAGGCTCGGAAGGGAGATCCTGTATGTGAATGTAGGCACTGAAACAAAAGAAAAGAAAACATCTTGCACGCATCCAGTTCCATTCTTTGTAAAACAGCACGCCATAACAATATTATCTAAAACAACAACAACAACAACAACAACAACAACAACGGCGACAACCACCACCACCCACCACCACCACAATATCAACACCATCACCAAGACCATCACCAAACTTCCAGTAACGCTCATGTTGCTGCCGTTTTTAGACATTATTTCAAAGCGGGAGTGTGGAAATAGTAATAATGTGATTAAAAACAAAACAAACTAACTACCATATGCAAAATCTCGCCAACGGTGAATATTGGAGCTCTAAATGAGGAACGAAGATTGAGTGATTGAATCTTTAATAGGTGATGAATTAGAGATATTTTAACCTTTTTGTTTACAATTCTGCCCATTAATTAAACAAAGATAAAAAAAAAGGGTAAAAGGGAACAGCTTTAGTATGAATCAATTATTCCAATAAAGATTTAAAAAGCACAATGATAATCATGTTCTATAACACACACACACACACACACACACACACACACACACACACACACACACACACACACACACACGCACATACACACTTGCGCGTGCACGTGCGTGCACACACACACACACACACACACACACACACACCACACACACACACACACACACACACACACGCACGCACGCACGCACGCACGCACACACACACACACACACACACACACACACACACACACACACACACACACACACACACACACACACACACACACACCGATACGTGTGTATATTGAAATACGTATAAGTAGTCATAACAGTCATGTACGTACATTCCTACATACCTGCACATGCATGCTGAAATCACACCGACGAGTGTGCATAGGACTTAAAAGATAACATAAGGATTCAGGTCCACACATTTTGCATGTCCATTCATCGCGTCACTGATCTCTTTTCACACATAGTACGTCACAGACAGGAGTGTTCAGAGCAATTAATTAGTAGTCTTGTTTGCCTGGCGTGAGATCAGTCGTGCGTGTCGAGGAGAATATTTTACTTTTGTTCTTGAAATCTTATATTAATGGAATCTGACGGTGACTTAAGATGTTGTGGGCAGGCATGATAAAAATATGCATAAGAATGGATGTGTTAAATCTAAGATGTCAATGAAGGGGAATGAGTTCCTGCTGTTTACATATATCGTGCTTAGATTAACCCAAAGACTTGGCATCGTTTATCATTTGAATGGGACGTTTCTCGAAGGAACGAAAAAGTGGCTTTCGGTCGAAGAGGCACAATGACCCCAAACATCAGAGCAATGGCCGAAACGACTCTGAATAAAAACAAAGTTAAACATCGGTCTGAAATGAGAAAAAAAGAAGAAAAAGGAAAACAAAAATGAAAGAGATCGAAAAAAAAAAAAAAAACACAAGAAAGATAGAAAGAAAGTGTGAAAGAGAAAGAAGAAACAGAATAAGAAAGAAAGTAAGAAAAAAAACGAAAGAAAGAAAGAAGGAAACATAGACAGAAAGAGAGAGAAAGAAAGAAGAACAAGACTGACAAAAGCATACAGAAGAAGAAGAAGAAGAAGAAGAAGAAAAAGAAAAAGAAGCGGAACAGAAGAAGGAGGAATAGGAGAGGAGGCGGAGAAAGAAGATGAGGAAAAGGAGGAGGAGGAGGAGGAGGAGGAGGAGGAGGAGGAGGAAAAGGAAGTTTATAAAGCCATGCTTTTCCAGACTCCGTAAACAAGAACAAGGATCTTGGAGAAATAATACAAAAGGCTGAAAAGAATGTAAAACATGTCACAGAGAGAGAGAGAGAGAGAGAGAGAGAGAGAGAGAGAGAGAGAGAGAGAGAGAGAGAGAGAGAGAGAATCGGCAGTGTAGCGCCAGAACAAACTTCGCTGCTGTTCGAGTAGTCACGCTCTGAGCCCTCCTCTCCTTTACCTCCCAGCAGCGACGTCTTCAAACGGTCAACAACAGAGTCACGCTCAGCGCAATCTGCCCCTTCAGCTCCAGCAGCAACTGTCTGAGGTGTCTGCAGCTCAGCAGCTAAAGCCACAGTCTTCACCGTCCGTCACTTGGTCTGACAGGTAAGACAAAACAGGAAAATCATACGCTAAAAATAAAGGGGGGCCTGACCTTTGAAGGAAACACCCGAGGGAGTGATCAACATCTTCAGAACAGACCTAACCGCAGTCGACACCAGCGCTTGATGTTGAAGTTTCCTAATCCAACATTCTGGTGATTGTCGCCATGAGGACTTGACTAATCAATCCTCTCGCCTCACTTGCAACACCTCTCTCTCTCTCTCTCTCTCTCTCTCTCTCTCTCTCTCTCTCTCTCTCTCTCTCTCTCTCTCTGTGCCTGTCTGTCTGTCTGTCCTACGGTTTTATCCTTTCCTTCTTTGCTCCATTGTTTCTCTTCATTTTCCTGCTGCTTCCAATCCTCCCTCAACTCCTCCACCTACAGCTCCCCCTCCTCCCTCCCCCTCCCACGTCTGTCAGCACTAGTATCTGCCTATCCGTTTCAAGAGTGCTTCAGGGGATGTTAACGGCAGAGAATGTGTCAGTGATACCTGTGTCCGTGTCAAGTGAACGCTCACAGGTGTCCTGAGTCTGGACAACTGCATTCTCGGTGTCAATGTTGCCACCACGTTTTAGCTTGTCATCCTAAAGTTTTCTCATGTTTTGCCGGGCCAGGACATTTGCAAACATCTCCGTATTGAGTCTAAACGCTTGGTCAGCTCAGACTTGGATTGACCATGACTCGGCTGACCTCTTGTTTGTAACAATGCGAACCGTCAGATCCTGTGTTGGAGAACAGCTCATATTTTGATGTTCTGGAATCTACTCAGACAAACAGGAGAAGTGTCATCGTCTTTTGGCGATTAGAATTCCATTGCACACATTGAAGGCATCCACCACCTCCTGTGATCTGATTGACTCTCTCTCTCTCTCTCTCTCTTCTCTCTCTCTCTCTCTCTCTCTCTCTCTCTCTCTCTCTCTCTCTCTCTCTCTCTCTCTCTCTCTCCTCTCTCGCTCTCTCTCTCTCTCTCTCTCTCTGTTGGGACAACGCCTACAAGGAAAAAGTTTACACTTATATAGTAAAGCGTTTTACGCTGTACAGATACATGCATCAAATAAAATGGTTTACGGTGAAAGTGGACGATATCCTCTGTTTACAGAAAAATTATGTCAGATCAATCAAATACTGGTTAAGATTAGTTCATCCACGTATGACCAGGCTCTGGAGTCAGAATGCTCTTGCTACAACACGATCCGGGAAAATTTAATCGGGTTTCTCGTGTAAACAAAATACTGACAGAAAATGGTTTTGATATCTTTTGGCTTTGTCAGGGAGTAGGCCACACTGCATAATTCATTTATGAGTTCAAAGATCGTTTAATTTGTTCTTACACACAAAAGTGGCATTCCAGCATGGATGGAAACGACAGGCATGAATGGTTTCTTTCGTTTAAAAGTAATCTGGAGATGGAAAAAAGCATTTCATTATCGCTACAAATAAATGGCATAAATACAAATTATCAAAATTTCGAACGAGAACTCTGGGCCTTACTGCAAACAAGAAATGGTTTGAGGCATCGGACAGTGTGTACAGAGAGAAACAATAATGAAGACGAAGTACACTTTGTTCTTGATTGTCGTGCTTATGCAAATACTCAAAGTAGATGCAAAGTGTTCAGTGAGCCAGCTGCACACAAAAAAGAACCCACAGCAGTTTTATACTGTAAGAATGAACAAATTACCATATCATTTGGAAACAGATTTGCAGAAACTAGTGAGATAAATATCACAAACAATCCCTGAGCTAAGTTTTTGCGCCGTAGCGGCATTCAGCACTTATTTTGTTTGTTGATGGCTTGATGGTCGAAGAAAATGGATTCTCTCTGTCTATCTCTGTCTCGCTCCGTCTCTGTCTCTGTACACACACACACACACACACACACACACACACACACACACACACACACACACACACACACACACATATATATATATATATATCACAAATAAAATCAGAGAGCCACTCAGAACTCTAAAAATGCTCAACCAAAAGGGAGCGACATAAGTTTAAAAGTATGATTTAGAATGGAGGTTTTTTAACCTCCATTTTAAATCATACTTTTAAGCTATATATATATATATATATATATATATATATATATATATATATATATATATAATATCGAACAATCAGTAGTGGGGAAACAAAGTACATATATGTATATGTATTTACACACACATGTATAAGATCTAATCGTTAAGATTGTCCTTATGGAAAAGATTTCAGTGTGTGTGTGTGTGTGTGTGTGTGTGTGTGTGTACATAAAGGTGTGTGTGTGAGGGCTGGAAGGGTTGTGGGAAGAAAGGGAGGCAGGGAGGTGGGGTAGGGTGTGTGTGTGTGTGTGTGTGTGTGTGTGAGAACTTTGCCTTAAAAAAAAAAAAAAAAAAAAAAAAAAAAAACGGGAAGAGATGGAGTCGGTAAGATAAACAGCAACAGTTCGCTGACCGAGGTCACGGCAGTAAAAATACATTGATATTAACAGCTGTGATAGTTAGACCCTTGTGGGAGGCCATTCTTGCGGTTCGTTGCTGTTCAAAGGATGTGCTTCATTATCACGTTTGCATCAAACACATCTGCACCACCCTCACCCCCCCCCCCACCTGTCCTCTCTCCCTCCTCCTTACACATTCCCTCCCTCCCAATGCCCGGAGGAGAACCATCTTGCACGTATCACGACGAACAAACATTCATCGTCAGGAATCACCCCCAACGTTATCTTAAGTATTTACAGCTAACAAAGGCGAAATCCCGATCGTAACGCTTTCATTATGACTCCAGATCCTCTTATCGTTTTCATTGCTAGGTCACACATCTGACTTGTGTCTCTCTCTCTCTGCTCAATAAGTCTGGGTTGATCTGTGCTGTCAATCAGTCCATGACAGAATGCCAGGCTCTCACGGCAACAGATCGCGCCGGGTTTATCACGC
>JADBJO010000630.1:217500-220000 GCA_016801955.1 Conus betulinus | reverse complement strand
GGGAATAATAGATGTTACTCAAAATAAGCCTTCAGCAAGCTTATAGTCTCCAAGCTAGACTGATAGATGGATGGATGGATGGACAGATAGACAGATGGATGGGTATATGGATGGATGGATGGATGGACGGATGGATATATATAGATCGATAGACATATAGATAGATGGATAGATAGATAAATGTATAGATGGATAGATATATAGATAGACAGAGAGATAGATAGATACACAGATAGATAGATACACAGATAGATAGATAGATAGATAGATAGATAGATAGATGGAGATAGATGATATGCATGGATGGATGGATAGATAGATGGAGGAATAGATAGATAGATAATAGATAAGATGGATGGATGGAACGGAGGAATAGATGGAAAATAGATAAGAAAGACAGATAGAAAGATAGATAGATAGATATATAGATAGATAGATAGATAAACATATCTTTCTAACACTATCTACCTATCTGTCCATCTGTTTATCGGGGCACAGGTCCGCGGAGAACTGAAATCTTTTTCTTCTCCCCTCAACATGGGAGCAATGGCTGAACACGGATCGCAAGATCCCAGCAAAACGCCCGGGCGGTGGAGAAGTATGTCAGACGCTTTCCCCACATGTCCTACCGCAGGGAATGTTATAAACGGGACTTGGTCAGACGGCCTGTCAGTTCATAGATGTCAGGAACAGAAAGACCATTTCTGGTTTTGTGATACTATTTTTTTTTTTTCCCCTCAATGCCGCACATTTATGATGCGAATGAGAAACCATTATTGTGTAACTGCCACAAGGATGTCACCGATTGGTCGGTGCGATGTAAAGCGTATTTACAAAATTCCGGTTATATATATATATATATATATATATATATATATATATATATCTTCTTGTTTCCACTGTTCGCCTTTTCAGGGTGTCCTGTTTCACTCGCGCACGTCACTAAGCATTTCGTTTACCTCAGTCACCGGGCGTCGCCAGAGAAGAGTCGTTGTGCCCTCTCAAGTCACCACGCATGCCAGCTTCCCGTTGTTTGCTGTTCAGTGAAGGCGGTCCACTGCCTGAACGTGGCCTTAACCCGCACACGTACCACCGTGTGTGTGTGTGTGTGTGCTTAAAACTTGGCAACTGGACGCTAACAGCGGCGATTTGAAGCAAACAGCTAACCCGTCAACACGAGGCAGACAGAGTGAGCCAGTCAGGTCAACAGGAAGTTCTGAATGCCTGCAGTATGCGTAATACAAGCGGCAAAAGGCGAAGGTGCTAATCTTGTCTCCCTTGCTCTGTATGTTACACGGTTTACTTCTAGGACGGAGAGAAGAATATGATGATTTCTCTAGCTGGCCGTCATGGTAGAGATGTTCATGTGAAAGGCATGCTGCAATCCCCACTTATATAAATTGTAATGTGAAAGGCTACAGAGTTGTCTATGCTAGTCTAGCTGTCTACGAGCTTACAGGTAGAGATATTTGAAATCGGAAGGAGAGAAGAGGTCGGGGAAAAAAGTAAAGAGAACATTTTTTTTGCCCACTCTTCTTTCAAAAAGGAGTAATTACTAAATTTCCTGTTCAATTGAGGAATACAGCCAGACTGGTAGGTCACAAAATCATTGCCATATTGCGACACTAAGACTGGCTGAAAAAAAAAGTTTTAAAAGAGAATCTTACCTTGAACAAAATAACCATCCATTGCAGACAATGATGACGACGACGACGACGACGACGATGGTGATGATGATGATGACGACGACGACGACAATGATGATGATGATGATAATGGCGACTGCGACAATGAAGAAGAAGAAGAAGAAGAAGAAGAAGAAGAAGATGATGATGATGATGATGATGATGATGATGATGATGATGGAGATCTAATTCTCCCTTTAAGGCAAAGTCTCTGTGTTTCAAAATTACAAAGTAAACGATAATTGTTTAGGTCCGCAATGATTATATCACAGCTGGTCAGATGAAAGAGTTAACAGTCAGTAGTGATTTCTCTACTGCTCCAGATTTGTCAGAGCTGAACGTGTCATGCCCTCTGCCATGTGGACTCTGCTGTCAGGTGACTGACCATCACAACGTGTCATGCCCTCTGCCATGTGGACTCTGCTGTCAGTTAACTGACCATCACAACGTGTCATGCCCTCTGCCATGTGGACTCTGCTGTCAGTTAACTGACCATCACAACGTGTCATGCCCTCTGCCATGTGGACTCTGCTGTCAGGTGACTGACCATCACAACGTGTCATGCCCTCTGCCATGTGGACTCTGCTGTCAGTTAACTGACCATCACAACGTGTCATGCCCTCTGCCATGTGGACTCTGCTGTCAGGTGACTGACCATCACAACGTGTCATGCCCTCTGCCATGTGGACTCTGCTGTCAGTTGACTGACCATCACAACGTGTCATGCCCTCTGCCATGTGGACTCTGCTGTCAGGTGACTGACCATCACAACGTGTCATGCCCTCTGCCATGTGGACTCTGCTGTCAGGTGACTG
>JADBJO010000630.1:190000-212500 GCA_016801955.1 Conus betulinus | reverse complement strand
CCAAGTTGGGCTACCTAAAACAGTGATAGGATGACCTCATATTAATTGTGAATTTGATCCAAGGGTTGATAGAGTGGATAGACGAAAAAAAAAAAAAAAGTGGATAGACGAAAAAAAAAAAAAACATATAACGAAAAAAAAAAAAAAAACAGTATTCCGTTATTTCTAGTCTTTTGTCTTTAACTTTCAGTTTTGACAGACAAGCTGTACATCATTACAAACTTAAAAGTGCATGAATTTACTTAAAAGTGCATGAGCCCAATATAGCAATGTTGCCACGTCAAAGTTCGGCTTGAGTCATCTTTGATACTCGGAAAGATTTTTTTCTCAAGTGTGACACAACAACGAAGAAATGTCATCCAAAGGTTAGGGTAAACTATGAGATCTAATGCATAAAGACCACGAAGTGGGTGGATGGTAACGAAGGTGGTGCACTTGACTGAGACCCGTCAGGTCTTTGTAGTTCTGGGTGACTGGCTGGGCGCAGGGACTTTTACGACTGGGAAAACAATAGAGGGTGGAAAAGGGCCGGGGGGGGGGGGGGGGGGGGGGGGGGGGGGGGGGGGGGGGGGTGGTGGTGAAGGATAGGGGGGGAGGGTGAAGGGGGGTGCAGGAATGAGGAGGTTTGGAGGGGGTGAGAGTGGCGAGATTGTTTTAGCGTATCAGATAAATAATACCTTCAAAGGTGTAAGTCAGGAATTCACGTGTGTTACAGGCAGGCTGAAGGTAACTAGGAATTTCTTGTGAGTGCCAGTAGATGCGTAAGGATGTTGTGTGTGTGTGGGTGGGTAGGGGAGTGGGGCTAGGGGTGGGGTGGGGATGGGAGGAAGTGGGAGGGAGTCATCAATTAATGGGTGGGTAAAGGAGAAGACAATCTTCAGTGATCCCAACTGTGAGCACAATTTATGAAGACAGGTTTTGAAATAAGATGCCATGTAATTAGGGTAAAGTCTGGGTCAAGATCACAGTACAGGTCATGGTCGGTTAGTGTCAGGGCTACCTGTATTCCGGAGTTGAAGAGAATTCCGGATTTCTGATCAGAAGTTTCTGTCTCCAATGAACAAACTCCCTGCAGCTCCCTGTGAGTGTGATTGGTGCGTAATGCATGCATCGCTCGAACCAGACTTGGGTGTTTCATCCATGGACGATGTCTTTTTTTTTGTAAGCTATGACAGGTCCATGGCCTCGTCGTCACTACTATTGACAGGTATGAAGAACATGACATCATTTGACCCTAAACCTATCTCTCTCTCTCTCTCTCTCTCTGTCTCTCTCTCTCATTACTCCTGTGCGTGAGGTGAGGACATAACGAAATGTTACGAATTTATTTGTTTTTGTTAACTTTGGAGTTGATACACACTAGGAATGAAAGTGTACTATTTGCAGGAAAGGAAGATGGAAATATTTTTATTCTGTTACCTCCCCCCCCCCACCCCCCCCTTGTCAAAAGACCTCGTTGGTAATGACAATAAAATGTCAAAGTATCAAAGTGTCAAAATCTCTCTCTCTCTCTCTCTCTCTCTCTCTCTCACACACACACACACACACACACACACACACACACACATACACACACTCACACTCACACACACACACACACACACCACACACACACACAAACACACAACGTACCTAAACGGTAGTGTCCTTCTTCACTACTTTGACTGGATAAACACATACTAAGCAAGCCCTTGGGTCTTCTCGCTCTTTCCTCATCAGACTACAAACGAACACAGGCGAAAGAATCGTTTACCGGAACAAGGAAAGCAAGGGACACCAACTGTTTTTCTATGAAAAATAAACCTTCACCACCAAACACGTCCCACCTTCTTCCCCCCCCCCCTCGCCTACATACCCCTCCCCCCAAAGTCCCCCCCCCCCCCCCCCTCTCCCCATACCTTTCTTTTTTTTAATCTCTCCACTCGAAAATTCCTTTACGACCGCAACGATTTGCTTCTTTGTTTACTTGTTGCCCCACTCACGGTTAGACTACGACTGATCCGGTTCCATGAAAGAGGTCATGATGGGTGGAGGAGGGGGGGGGGGGGGGGGGGGACAAGGAGGGAGTCCCCCAGTTGACGGGGAGAAAGAAAGGAGGCAGGGTACCGTATCAAGCAGGTCATCGTGCGAAGATCTCGCTGTGGCAGGAGCCGTTGTTGACTACAGACCACACGGAGCATACAGCCCGGTGGTGAACACGCACAGGACGATGTGGGCAGGTGGGTGGGGTGGGCCGGATGGGGATGATGGGAGGGGATCGGTGATAGGCCTGGAGGAACGGTTGGGTGGGAGGGGGGTGGCGTCATGCCACCACTGTCCCCCCCCCCCACCCCCACCCCCACTCCCTTCAGTCCCACCTACCCTCCTCACTCTGTCCCAAGCTTTTCCCGCCAAGACATCAAGGTCAAAGAAAACGAAAACTGCTTTTTTTTTCCCTTTCCTTTTCTCTTCTCTCTGTTTCATTTTTTTCTGTTTCCTTTTTCGTTTTCTTTTCATTGTTTTTTTTTTTTTTCATTTTTGTTTCTGTTTTTTTTTTTTTTTTTTTTTTTTTTTTTTTTTTAGCAAACGCAGTGATGCGGATTTAGTCAAAGGGGTCTTCTCCAGAATTTTTTCTCCCCCTTCTCAAAGGTTCGTATGTCTAAGGTTACCACTTCGTTTTTCTTTTTTTCTGTCTGCATTTTTTTAAAAGATGAAATATGATTGTGCTTTGTAATGGAGAACATAAGTCCCTAAAAAGATACAATTCAGTGAGAGAGAGAGAGAGAGAGAGAGAGAGAGAGAGAGAGAGAGAGAGAGAGAGAGAGAGAGAGAGAGAGTTCTTATTCATAAAGGTCATTGGACCAATTGAAGAGAAGCTACAGAGTAACATACAAAGATGATGCAGAATAAAGAAGGAAACCTCAACATGAATAGCTGGGACGTTCCAATTGTCTGATCATAAATGCTTTACAAAATAAAACAAAATAAAAAGGGATTTTCCCACACCTTCATATCTATTAATAATTACCATTTTGAGTGAATGAATGCAGGCGAAGATCTTCCAAAACAAGAGAGCAAAACACAAATCGCATTTTGTCCATGCCCGAAAACGTCTGTAATTAAAGTTCGCATAATGTTCGTATTGTGATGAGTTTTCATTTCAGAAACACCAACACTACATTTTGCCATCAATTATCCCACATACACCTAGATCAGTCTTTAAATACGGATAAATATCAAAACAATCATTTCAAATAAATCGTAGCTTTCACTACACTGAATATGGTCGCCCCAAATTTGCAATGTACAATTAGTCAGCTTTTGCAGAAAAGACAGATGAAGGTCATGCGTTCCTAGATCCATTTTCACACAAATGTGGAAGTAGGAAGTACATTTGAAACCATTTTTTGCACCCAACACGAACACCACATCATACGTAAGAGTGGAAATCTGAATTTCCGATACACGACGACTTAGAATGATATTGACATCAGATTACCGCTGAACAAATGGATAGCTGGTAATTGTTTGCTTCCTTTAACACTAGATCACACAAATTTGTTCAATCAAAGCAACGTAGAGCTGCATTATCAAAGTTTATTCTAAATGTCATTCCTTTCCTTCCCCACCCCACCCCTCACGCGGAAAAAGCATTGTAGTTATGAATCAAGTATGTTCAATAGTAAGTATTGTCATTTAGTTCGTTCAATCTTTTCATGATGAAGATGACGTCATTCTGCACCATCCTCGCTTCTTTATCAAACTCGACAGGAAAACACGAACGGTAAATCTGTAAGTAGTGATGTTTAGTGCCGCCGGCATGACAACACTGTCTTCCGTTCAGCTTTCTTCAGCAGTTAGGTAAACTCCCTTTCTAAACAATAAGTATCATTTCCTCTCATCTTAATCATGGTTCCAGTGAATCTGGCGGCCCCCTGCCCTGCACCAACTTTTGATCTGATGCAGCAGACATTGATCATTGTTTCTGAAGCCCAAAACCACCTGCTGATAATCAAATGAACAATTTAATTCGTGCCTGGTCAATTCACCTCTACGAAGATTTTTTTCATAGCCTCCAGAGCAAGTATGCGATGGAAAACAGAACTACAAGCCTTACCTTGCCTTACTATTTACTCCAACCACAAAACTGATATAATTTTATTACTTTGAACCCATTCCTAGACTTACATTTTAATGATTAAAAAAAAAACTTCAGACACAATATGACAACTTTTCCCTCCATTCTATTTCTCAATTAGACTTTTTGTAACATCTTTCTTTTAATGGACTCAAAAGATTTTTCAAAGTCTGTGAATTCAACATAAAGTTTACGATTCAGAGAGAGAGAGAGAGAGAGATAGAGAGAGAGAGAGAGAGAGAGAGAGAGAGAGAGAGAGAGAGAGAGAGAGAGAGAGAGAGAGTTTCTAAAAAGCAATGAATGCGACATAAAATATACGAGAGAGAGAGAGAGAGAGAGAGAGAGAGAGAGAGAGAGAGAGAGAGAGAGAGAGAGTAATGCTTGTGCGCAAACACATACGTACAAATGTTGCCGAAACTACAATGAAATGAGAGCGTACTATGTTACAATATCATTTTCAAACCTATCTGATCTTAACATTCATTTCCAGCCAAGTTATCTCTCTTTCAAAGCTTTGAGGATAGACCATCCAACCATTTTACAATGTTTCTCACCGGCCATTTTAAATTAATGACCATTGCAAACGCTGCAGACCTTGAGAAAAAACGCGAGGTGTATATTCCCCACTTGTATTGCAATAGTTTGGATGCATAGATGAAAAACGAAAGTCAGATTGTCAAACATTATCATTAAACGGTAGCTACTTTCAGTTGAACGGGCAGCACGGCAGTATTGGCAAGTTTTTAATAAAGGCACGTTTAATTAGAATTGTAAGAGTACTTTTCTAATAGCTTGGGGAAGATTGTTTGCAACGAACTATCATAAAACGGAGAAAATTGTCCCGAAACATCTCTATTCCAGTAATAAAAGAAGCATTCTTGAACTCAAGCAGAAAAGCACTAATACAAGCTGCACCTTGATTTTACCAAACAGAACCAAAACCACCGCGGTATTTGTGAAACTGATATTAAAAACCAGATTGTGTTTGTTACTATATAGATTATGTAACAGTATCAGATTTCCAGGAGAAGCGACGTTCAGTCGCTGTCATTTTGTCAGTAACCGGGCAGTGGAACCACTACAAGAGCTACAAAGACACTAGAAAAGTGCCGATCTCAGCCCAGGTCCACCGGATCTTGGATCCGGCCTTTGATCCGGATCCACACCACGGATCTGCACCACAGTTTTATATAGTTCGTCTGTTCTCGGACAACGACCAAGCTCTCAGCGCTTTGCAGACCGCGCTCTCAGTTACTAACGCACTGCCTACCTGGGTAGAGCCGACTGAAGACTTGCCTGCTCGCGTTCTATTCAGTCGTTTCCCGTGTCATTCGATCGAGTATCAGTAACCCATTTTTTTTCACTCATTCTTTCAATTTTTTCACAGATGGTACATGCTGTATGAATACGTGTCATTGTTACCAACAGCCAAACTGGCCTTTATTTGACAAATGGTGATGGGATTTTTTGCGTGCATGCAAGATGTTATGCGTACCTTCACACACAGAACTCGCTTTATGGTCTCATTCGAGGAGTGTTTTTGTGACATGGAATCAGAGAGAGAGAGAGAGAGAGAGAGAGAGAGAGAGAGAGAGAGAGAGAGACAACAGAGTGAGAGAGAGAAGAAGAGAGAGAGAGAGAGAGAGAGAGAGAGAAAAGAACTGAATTTGGACCACAAAAGAGATTTTGTGGCACATTCGACGAAAATGAGGAAGAAAAGAAGAAGAAGAAGAAGAAGAAGAAGAAAGAAGAAGAAGAAGAAGAAATTTGCTGGAGCAAGTAAAATACACTCTGTACAGTATGGCAATATCAGAAGGTACATGTTTCAGGCTATCTTCAAATGTTGTCAAGTACGTCTCGTTTAAAGTCTACAATATTCATTGCGGTATTTCTGAACTTTCTTTTTTCGTTCTTAGTTTCCTTACATTTTTTTAAAGCCTGTTCTGCTGCAGGCCTATATTGGCATGTTGTTCGTGACACAACAAATTTCCAGAAATGTATCAGTACTTAACCCTTTTTTCTTTGTCTGTTCACAATAACTCAGTTTCGGGTCACTTACTGAGCCATCTTGTGCGTACAAATGTCCAGCAAGGCCGGGCGCCGATTTCCTCTCCAGAGTTTCTTTCCAGCATAACACTTAAACTTTTTACAGACAAGATTCTGTCCTAAGAGCGACTCGTATTATCGGTCTTTGGACCATTCGCTTGTCGGCCAAGCCATCTTAACTTTACCCTAACCCCTAACCCCAAACATTCCTAATCCCTTCCCACCCGCCTCTCCTTACCCCCTCCACTTTCCACCCCTCCCCTGTTCCCAATAACGAAACAAACAAAAAGAGGTGAGGGGATCAGAACCAACCTTGTGTCCGCCATGTTCACCCAGATCACGTGACCGTCTACCACAAGCACGTGACAGTTGACGGTTGGTAAAAGGCCGGGGGCCATTGTGTCTCTAACCCAAATCACCGTCCTCTCCTGTTCCCCGTTAGTCCCCCCTACAAATTACGACACAGGGGGTGGGGCACAACAACAGTTTCCTCACGGTGTTATTTTCTACGACGTGCTGTGGTGTACGGTGACAAGGCGGCGGAAGAGGGCGGAGAGGAGGCGGGGGGGGGGGGGGGGGGGGGGGGGGGGGGGGGGGGGGGGGTAGATGATGGGCTTACTCGTTATGGTGGGTCCCGCCCGTGAGCAGGTCAGAGGCCAAGACAGGGAGGGATGGGGGGGAGGGAGGGAGGGATCAAAGGTGGTCGTTAACTGATCGGATAGGTTTCGCCATTTTGCCGTCAGGCCCGCGGCTTTCTGATGCCCTTTCTTCTCAGCGGACGCTTAGACTCTAATGCCAACAACTGGCTGGCTTGTCTGCAAGCTCTCTTCGTAGGCATCGTTGACATGGTAAGCTTGATTGTTAGCTCGCACGCCTCACATAGACTTAGGCCGGTTGTCTCTTTTTTTTTTCCATGTCCTTCTTCTTCTTGTTGTTGTCCTTGTTTTTCTTCTTCTTATTCGTGTACTTGTTCTTATTCTTTTGCAGATTTATCCTCCTCTTCCTCCTCCTCCTCCTCCTCCTCCTCAAGACCTAGGTCGGTTGCTTTCTTGTTGTTCTTGTTTTTCTTGTTCTTGTCAGTCTTCTTCTTCTTCTTCTTCTTCTCTTCTTCTTCTTCTTCTTCTTCTTCTTCTTCTTCTTCTTCTTCTTCGCCGTCGTCGTCGTCGTCATCGTAATCATCATCATCATCATCATCATCATCATCATCATCTTCTTCTTCTTCTTCTTGTTATTGTTGTTGTTGTGTTGTTCTGATTATTCTTACCATTCTTCTTTTTCATCATCATCATCATCATCGTCATCGTCATCGTCATAGTCTTTTTCTCCTCCTCCTCCTCCTCCTCCTCCTCCTCCTCCTCCAAAGTCCTCTTTTTCTTCTTCGACCTGTTTCTTCATACCCTTTCTTTCTTTCTGTCTTGTCCATGACTGTTCTTCTTGTCCTTCCCCTCCCCCCCCCCTCTCTCTCTCTTCTTCTTCTTCCTTCTTGTTCTGGTTCTTCCCCCCTCTCTCTTTCTCCTTCTTCTTCTATCTTTTTCTCCTTCTCGTACTCCTTCTTCTTCCTTTTCTTTTTCTTCCCCTTTCTCTCTCTAACTTTCTGTCTCTGTCTATCTCCTCTTCCGTCTTCCTCGTCCTCTTTTTCTTCTTTTTGTTCTTGTTCTTCTCATTCTTCTTTTTCTTCTTCTTCAAACTCCTTTTTTCTTTCGTCTTAGTTGCCTCTTACCCCTTTCTTTCTTTCTTGTTTCTCTCTCTCTCTCTCTCTCTCTCTCTCTCTCTCTCTCTCTCTCTCTCTCTCTCTCTCTCTCTCTCTCTCTCTCTCTCTCTCTCTCTCTCTCTCTCTCTCCTCTCTCTCTCCTTGGACTCTTCTTCTTCTTCTTCTTCTTCTTCTCCTCCTCCTCCTCTTCCTTCTTCTTCTTCGAACTGTTGTTGTCGGTCTTCTTCTCCTTCCTCTCCCTCTTTTCACCTTCTTCTATCTACTTCTTCTTCTTCTTCCTCTTCTTTTTACCCCCCCCCCCTCCCCTTTTCTCACTAAGTTTCTGTCTCTGTCTCTCTCCTCCTTCTCCTTTTTCTTCCTCCTCTTCTTCTTGTTCGTATTCTTCTTCTTCTTCTTCTTCTTCTCTTCTCTGTGTTTGACTGTCTGTCCGTCTGCCTGCTTGTCTGTCCTGTCTGTCTGTCTCTCTGTCTCTGTCTCTCTCTGTCTTTCTGTCTGTCTGTCTGTCTGTCTGTCTGTCTCTCTCTCTTCTCTTGTCCGAGAGATTTGATTCTGATTACACGCCTGTGGAACTTATTTGAGTTTGTGTTGTGATAATGTCAATGCGGAGATGAGTCCTTCTGTCAGTAGTTTTACATTGGATAGATTTACATAGAATGAAGAATATGCTGATGTGTTTATAAGTAATACATTTACCCAAAAGATTTATGATAAAATCAACTATGCAGTAAATCTTATTGATGTCGATATAAGTGAAGCGTTAAATGTTTTTGATACCTGTATTAAAGATGCTGCAGAGTGTATGAAGAAGGAAATAAGAGTTAATAATGATATGAAATGCAAAGACTGGTTTGATGCTAAATGCCATAACAAAAAAAAGAAAGTTCGTAATTTATTAAGAAAATTTAAACGTACATATGACACAGAAGATCGTGACAGTTATTGTAGGGCAAGACGGAAGTATAAAAACATTTGCACAGAATAAAAAGGAACAAGTTTAATGAAGCACTGCTGACAGAACTGATTGCATCTTTAACAAATCTGAAAGAATTTTGGAACCATGTACATCGGATTTCATTTAAAAGAAGACAAACAGTGAACAGTTTCAGTATCAAAACCTGGTATGAACATTTTAAGTCACTCCTAACTAAAGACATAAATTCTAACGGTGCGTTTCAGTGGAATCAATATGAAGGAGGGGCTGATTATTTGAACCGTCCGATTTCGAAGGAGGGAGGGAGTGATGTTTGCTCTAAGAAAGGCAAAGCTCCTGGACCCAGATGGCATCACTGGTGAGCGATTGATGTATGCTTGTAAAGCTGACGTCTTTTGGGACTTTTTTGTAAGATTTTTCAATTCTCTATTTGGTAAGGGTGTTTATCCTGAACATTGGACTGAATTATTCAATGTACATCTGGTGTCAAGCAGGAGGATGTGTGTAGCCCTGTTTTGTTCTCTCTATTCAACGAGTTGACGTCACAGGTTGTTGGTAGTGGAAAACATGGCGCACGGTTCACTAATGATGCTCTTGACTTATTCATCTTACTCTTGGCAGACGATGTTGTTTTGATGTCTGAAACTGTTGTAGGCTTGCAAAGTCAATTAAATGATTTATTTCGATCTGCAACTTCCCTTCGTTTAAGAGTAAACGTGTCAAAAAAGCAATATAATTATGTTTAAAAAGAGTGTGTTTTTAGGAATTAGAGACAGGTGGACTTATAATGGAATGTTGATGCCTGTAGTGAGCGTATATAAATATTTAGGAATAGTTTTCTCAACAAAATTAAGCTTCACTTCAGCGTGCAAGGATCTTGCCAGTAGAGCCAAACGTGCATTACTATGTATTGTGCAACACTGATCAAAATTAGAAAACAATCTTTGAAACGGCTAACGAAGCTGTTTGACTCTCGGGTACAGCCTATCGCTCAGTATGGAGCTGAAATTTGGGGTCTTTATGATTCTGCTGCCTATTGTAAAAAAATGTTTACTTTTTTGCGCTGAAAAAGTTTCTCTGAGTACACATGCGAACACCCAATGCTTTAGTCTATGGCGAAGTAAACAGATATATAAGATATCTTATTTCTGCGAAACTGTATATCTTATTGGTGAAAATACGCACGGAAATCTCAAGGTTGCCCAGGAAAGCGTATAGCATGCTGTATGATGTAGATGCAAGGGTGAAAAAACTGGGCCTTAACATAAGTATTAAATCATACGAAGTTGGTTTTGGTTATATTTGGCAACAGCAGAGTGTTATGGACATACATGGATTTCTTCGGACATTCCAGAGAAGATTGATCGATTGTAAACTGGCAAGAATGGGCATGTCATGTTGAAGAAAGTGACCGATTTACTTTACATAGACAGTCCAGTTCTATGCATTATGTACAAGTGTATTCATCAGTCAAAATGGACAGTCATTTAGGATATATTATCACAAAGTTCAAGCTAGGTATCTCTGATCTTTTTCTTCACTGTTGTTGTTATAGGAAGCATAGTAAACTGGACCTAATCTGTCCACTATGCAATAGTGCCGAAGAAAATGAAGTTCGTTTTGTGCTGTGTTGTCCCAAGATGAATGACCTCAGGAACCAGTTAATTCGTCAAAAGTATTATAGACATCCTTTTTCTTTTCAACTCTCATTACTTATAACATCTGCAAACCAAACTACTATCAAGCGTTTTGCTATATTTTTGTATAAGGCATTTAAAATTCGAAGTAAGGTATGGAGGAAGGTGTTGATGTTTGTATATTGCTGAATATCTAATTTGTTAGTTTCCTGTCGCAGATCTTTGGATACTGTTTTTTTTTTCCTTCTCTGAAATGTTTTGTTCACAACACCCCCCTTCATTAGGGGCCATGGTCTGTATGAATAAAACATCTCTCTCTCTCTCTCTCTCTCTCTCTCTCTCTCTCTCTCTCTCTCTCTCTCTCTCTCTGCAGTAAGAATGGGAAGGCACAGGAGCTAGTATTGTCTTCACATTTTGCTTCCTGCTGAGGACAATGTTGTAAACTTTTTCAGTCCGTTCTTTTCCTCCATTTTCCTTTTCTAGCTGGCGTGTGGGTTACACTATGTACAACAGCAATGCATGCTGGCCAGATATCTTATCTGCAACATCTTGCGTTCGCTGTAAAATTGTGCAAATGCTTCACATACTGTTAACCAAACAGTTTAAGGCCCATGTCACATGGTGAAACAGACATTCCAAAAGCCTATGTCACACGACATCGTTTTTTTTTTTAGGTGAAACAGGCATTCTAAACGCCCACAATGTTACACAAAATTGCTGCCAGATGAAATATGCATTCAAGACACTGTCTCACACGACACTGTAGGTTGAACAGGCGTTCCAAAGGCTCATACCACAAAACATTAATCCTGGGTGAAAACAGACATCTCAAAGGCCTATGTCGCACGATGTTGTTTCTAGGAGAAACAGGCGTTTTCAAAAACTTATGTCACAAAACATTGTTTCTGGGTGAAAAAGAGATCCCAAACACCTACGTCACACGATGTCGTTCCAGGTGAAACAGACATTTCGAAGTCGTTTTCAAATGAAACAGACATTCTAAAAAATCTTAGTGACTCATCAGTGGTTACAGGTGGCCCGTGCACACAACGATGTCCTCGGGAGAAATAAGCGTACATAGATCTATATAACAAGTCAGTGCTTCTAGGTGAAAACAGCATTCAAAAGGCTTGTGTCACATTACATTGTTTGCAGGCTGAACAGGCACTGCAAAGGCTTATATCACGCGTCAGTATTTCAAGGTGAAACAGGTATTCCCAAGTCCCAACGACACACGCCAACTATTCCAGGCTAAACTCGAATTCTAGGGCCTCGTTGTATGTTGATTTAGCCCTGATGTATCTTTTCCCCTAATGTTGATTTTAAGCCCTAATGTGCTCTTTGTTATGTTGATTTTGCTCCTGATCTGGTCTCAGTGTTGATTTTAGCCTTAACTAATTGTAATGTTGATGTTGTCTTTGTAATGTTTTGTTTGTGCCTGATATGTCTTTGCAAAGTTGGTTTGAACCTTTACATGGTCTGTATAAATGTTGAATTTGACTCAGATACGAAATTGTGTATTTTTTTACGTCTCTTTTTGCTGGCATTTATCCATACATAATAATAAAAAAAGGCAAGAAAAACACAACAATTTGCAGAGCAGGCAAGCATACAACATAAACAAAAAACAGTGTTAATCCACCGTATTCACACACCAACTTTCTAATAATAATTAAAAAGATGGAGAGAGAGAGAGAGAGAGAGAGAGAGAGAGAGAGAGAGAGATGTCAGTCATAGAAAACATGTTGACAAAGATATTCAGCACAGCACTACGTTGGCACATTACTGTACTCAGGCGTCTAAATAATGTACAGCTATGTGTTGATTCACACACCAGAATATATGTGTTGATTCACACACCAGAATATATGTGTTGATTCACACACCAGAATGTATGTGTTGATTCACACACCAGAAATGTATGTGTTGATTCACACACCAGAATGTATGTGTTGATTCACACACCAGAATGTATGTGTTGATTCACACGCCAGAATGTATGTGCTGATTCACACGCCAGAATGTATGTGTTGATTCACACGCCAGAATGTATGTGCTGATTCACACGCCAGAATGTATGTGTTGATTCACACGCCAGAATGTATGTGCTGATTCACACGCCAGAATGTATGTGTTGATTCACACGCCAGAATGTATGTGTTGATTCACACGCCAGAATGTATGTGCTGATTCACACGCCAGAATGTATGTGTTGATTCACACGCCAGAATGTATGTGCTGATTCACACGCCAGAATGTATGTGTTGATTCACACGCCAGAATGTATGTGCTGATTCACACACCAGAATGTATGTGTTGATTCACACGCCAGAATGTATGTGTTGATTCACACACCAGAATGTATGTGTTGATTCACACACCAGAGAATGTATGTGTATGCTGATTCACACACCAGAATGTATGTGTTGATTCACACACCAGAATGTATGTGCTGATTCACACACCAGAATGTATGTGCTGATTCACACACCAGAAATGTATGTGCTGATTCACACACCAGAATGTATGTGCTGATTCACACACCAGAATGTATGTGCTGATTCACACACCAGAATGTATGTGCTGATTCACACACCAGAATGTATGTGCTGATTCACACACCAGAATGTATGTGCTGATTCACACACCAGAATGTATGTGCTGATTCACACACCAGAATGTATGTGCTGATTCACACACCAGAATGTATGTGCTGATTCACACACCAGAATGTATGTGCTGATTCACACACCAGAATGTATGTGCTGATTCACACACCAGAATGTATGTGCTGATTCACACACCCAGAATGTATGTGCTGATTCACACACCAGAATGTATGTGCTGATTCACACACCAGAATGTATGTGCTGATTCACACACCAGAATGTATGTGCTGATTCACACACCAGAATGTATGTGCTGATTCACACACCCAGAATGTATGTGCTGATTCACACACCAGAATGTATGTGCTGATTCACACACCAGAATGTATGTGCTGATTCACACACCAGAATGTATGTGCTGATTCACACACCAGAATGTATGTGCTGATTCACACACCAGAATGTATGTGCTGATTCACACACCAGAATGTATGTGCTGATTCACACACCAGAATGTATGTGCTGATTCACACACCAGAATGTATGTGCTGATTCACACACCAGAATGTATGTGTTGATTCACACACCAGAATGTATGTGTTGATTTACACATCACGTCCCCTGCACATATGAGTATGACATAACTGGTTAATTTGAGAGGAAAGAAAAGTCATAACTGATTTCTAAATAGGCAGTATTTGCATAAATACTGATTTAATCCGTACATTCTTTGTAATATTGATTTTTATCCTGTTAATACTGGTTCCGATATGCCTTTTGAAACGTTGATTTTAGTTTTGATTTGTCATTTTAATCTTGACTTTGCAGCGCCGTCTATAGTCTGTGATTAAATCCCGTATCAGGCCACACGCTAACATTTCACGCAGAGCAAGCCAGAGTCTATGATTTAATGCAGAAGTGGTGCCTCATAATATCAGTTCTACATAAAGAGGACACATAGCCTATCGTTTAATCTACTGTCATTACCCCATGGAAACAAACTCCACAATGGGTGGCGCCATAAAGCTGGTGATGCCATCTAGTGTCACTGCCGCGTGGTAGCATTCCATGAACAGCAGGCCAGGCTCTCTATGCTCTAATCCTTTGGTGACTTGTTTGATTTATTTATGGCAGGCCATAAGATTCAATCCAATAGCACTGTCCCCGTTTTGAAATGTTTAATCTACAGCAGACAAGGCAGCCTATGATTTAAACCCGCAGCACTACCTAATTTCCAAGTATTTCATATATAGCAGACACGGTAACCCCACGATTTACTACAGTAACACTTCGTTGTAACATAGTTGAAGCAGAACAGACCAGGTAGTTTAGGATTCAGTCAGGTACATCCCCCTCCCATCCCCCTCCCACCTACCCCTCCCCGGTAACAATTTTCGCGAAGAGCAGAAAAACTTGCCTATGATTGATTCCGGTGGCAATGCCTCATGTTAACATAACGTTTCATGAAAAGCAGGCAAAGTGGCCTTTGGTTTAAGCCAGTAGCATCCAGTAGTACTGTGGTAATATAACTTTTATGCACCATGCCAGGAAGTCTATGATTTGATACGTAGCAGTGCTGATATTGCATTTCATAATGCGCGTAGGAAACAGTCTCTGATTTCATCCAGTTTTCATGCGCCATGTGAACATATTTCGTGTTGCTCAGGCCAGGTAGTCTATGATCCAATCCAGTGGCAATGCCCCATCAGAACGTGTCTTGTATGCATCACGATATGACGTAATGACGTCTATGACGTAAACTTGTAGCAATGCCCCATGGTAATGTATCTTCTATACAGCATGCCAGGTAGCCTATCAATTAATTCAGTAGCAATGGCCCGTGGTAACATGTCTTTTAAATAGCATGTCAAACAGTCTGTAAATCAATCCAGTAGCATGCCCCATGATAATATATTTTAGGGCATGCCGGGCACTCATTCGATCCTGTAGCAATGGTCATTTTAACATGTTCTTATACAGCATGCTAGGCAGTCTATAATTCTATCCAGTAGTAATGCCCCACTGTGACATTTTTATGTGAGCAGTGAAGCAGTTTATGATTCTTCTCCGGAACAACACCCCGTGGTAATATCTATTTCTACAGCATGTCAGGTACTCTATAATTGAGTCAAGCAGCAATGCCCCATGCTAATATATCTTTTATTATAGCATTCCAGGTAGCCTGTGATTTCATCTAGGAGCAATACCCTAAGGTTATTCATCTTATGTATAGCAGAAGAAATAGTCCGTGATAGCCGGCGGCTAGACCCCATGGTAATGACATATTTTATGTATGGCAGGCAAAGTGGTCTGTGATCCAATCCAGTGGCGATGCCCCATGGTAGCGTGTTTTACGCGGAGCAGGCCATAGAGCCCGTGATTTAGTCCCAGCCACACTGCCCCGAGGGCAAAGCGCACTTTGCACCTCCAGTGACGTTTCCCAGGGTCGAAGTGGCGGTGAAGGATGGGCGGTGGGGAGGATGAAAGGACAGAGCGCGTGAGTGGGGAGCAGAGGGTCCTTGAGGTCACACGACAAGCCAAATCCCCGCACGGGTCAACCGGATGAAGAATGACTCCTCGTCTCTCCAGGCTTCTCCCCTCTGGCCTGACACTCAGGATTAAGCCTTTCAACCCCCGCGCCTCCCCCCCCCCCCCCCCCCCCCCCCCCCTCCACCCATTCCCTCTTTCCCCTCCCCACCTACTACACCCCTTGCTCCCTCATCTCCATGCCTCTCAGCGGGACACGTTCTTAGCGCAAAATGTTGCTTGTTCTACCGTCTTCTGCGTTCTCACTCCCTCCCACCTCCCACCCCCTACCCCTCCTGCCACACAGTATAGTGAGCTCCAAACGGGACCGTAATTAGTTCAAATGTAAAAGTGTCCAGAAATGATACTCTTGGTATACAAAGCTTACCAAAACTGTAAAAAGAAAAGAGTGTTACAGGATCAAACTACTTATTCACATATTAACGAGACAGCACACGTTCCCTGAAATCAAACGGCTTTCATAGACAGCCTGTTGAAACTCTGAAGGTGTCCTGAGATGAAATCACCTACAAGTACAGTTTACTAAAACTGTAAAGGTGCCCTGTGGTAGAGCTACCTTTACGCACAGTTTAAAGGAAAGTGTAAAGCAAGTTCCAGTGCGAAACTACTACACAAACTGACTGAAACTGAAATGGTTTCCTCCAGTGGAACAACAATAGCATAAAACTTACTACATATGTAAAGGTATCATCGGATAAACTCTTTTCGCTAAGCTCAGTAAATCTTGTAATGCTGATCAGGGGTCAAAGCAGTTTAACACAAAGCTCACTAAAACTGTCACTATCCAGATATGAACACCTTTAGCCCAAGGCCCATTAAAACTCTTAAGATGTCCTGTGGTGAAACTACGCTTAGCTTACTCAAACTACAGAAGTGTCCTGTGATGAAAGTAGTTTAACACAGTTTATTCAAAGCTGTAAAAATGGTACTGATTTGAAACTACTTTAAACAGCTTATTGAAGCTGTGAAAACTTCATGGGTCAAAACTACACACAATTTTCGGCAAACGTAAAAGTGTCCGGGGTTGTTGAAATTACCTCTACACGGGGCTTTTTTTGAATATATCAGTGGCAATAGTTGAAACTCTTTACCGCAAAGTACATTGCAAGCATGAAAGTGATCGGAAATGAAAATGCTTTCGTACATAGCTTAATAAAGCAGCTAAGGTGTACTGAGATGTAATTGCTTTTACATGCAAATTGCTAAAACTGTAAAGATGCCCCGGGGTGAAGCTAATTTTACACACAGACTACTTAAACAGCATATATATCCGGGGGTGAAAGTGCTTTTACACGAAGCTGGCTACGCTTGTAATGATTGTAAATGTGTTCTGGTTGAAATTACATTTACGCACAATTTTCTAAAAGTGCAAAGTATCTTAGGAGGAGATTTTGTTAAAGAAAGTTCACTAACACTCTCATGGTGACCCTAGTTTCGATTTCCTCTCCACATCTATGCCCACGGTGAGGTTCTGTCGGAGTTACCGGTATCAGCTAATTCCCAAAGACTGCCGTTGGGCGGACATAACAGCACCCCTCCGGTGGAGGACTCCCTAACGCTGGCTCCGCAACTAATCTGTTATTGTCGTCAATAGGGGGCTTAATAGGTTGTGCCCTGCGTTTGCTGAATCAGAAACGGCACCGCTGAACACCACTAAAAGTGACTCAGCAGCAGTGCAGTATCTTCTCAAGGTGCGGGTGCCTCATGACAACTTGACATTGTTTGCTCCCTGTGGATTGCCGGTGCTGGGGCCGTGGTCAGACAAGCCAGTCTGTGGCTGTGGACGAGAAGCCGGAATGAGCGGCGTGGCAATGGCGCGACTGGAAGAGCACGGAACATGAGACAAATAAAGGTGGTCCTATAGTGGACCTACAGCAACACCCCACCCTGCTCCCCTTGCTTTACGAGGGGTCTGGTTTGCGCACACGGTGTCTCGATGAGAGACCAGTCAGATTGTACACCTGGTACATTTTGGCGATTTGGGAAGAGTAAAAGGCGGAACGTGAGAGTTACGCGGGAAGGAGAGAGAGGGGGGGCACGGAGATGGGATTGGGGAGGAGAAGGGGAAGGAAGTTGGGGGTGGGGGAGATGTAGCGTAGTCAGAGGGAGGCAATGAGTTATTGGCTTTTAATCCCCCCCCCCCCCCCTCCCCCCATTCCTCCATCCCCCTTTTTTTCTGTCTTTCTTACAACGTCTCGCTTCTCCGCTGTTTTCTTTGTTTCCTCATTCCTTTTTGATTGGTAGTGCATATTACGCCAGGATCACTTTGTCAGTTTCAGCCATCTCTTTGTACAACAAGATTCACATCATAGGACCCACTTGCAACAGTCTTGGTCAGTTTCTTTTCTGTCTTACAACCTTCTTTTTTGTTTGTGTGTGTGTTTTTTTCCTAATTATTCTTTTTTTTCTTCTCTCTCGTTTTGATTTGTGTTTTTCTTTTCTAATAACCGACGTGCTTCGGAAAATTTGGCGCTGGAACGAACAAACTGAAGATTCTGATCTCTAATGCGAGAGAATACCACTCATGAACATGACTGCGGGGCTGTGTGTATAGCTGGTTGTGAATGAAGTCTAATAAAACCTAAGCAGTGTCCACTTCCATCGTTCGTACAGTTGTTTTAGTACAGAAAAGCAGTTTGTTTTGTCCCAGTGTCGCAATATTCGCAATGTCGCATTGTCGATTATCTTAAGATCACGGGGTCTCATCTAAATTCTGTTGTACAACATTTTGTGAACTTTTAAGGACGCCCTAATATCTTAACGCGCAAAGGATATACAGGCATGGTTACAGATCTTTTCGGCGGTTTTTGTTTGTTTATTTTTTCATCTTCGACCATCCGTCTCAGTCTGTCTCTCCACTCCTCTTCTCTATTTCTCTGTCTGTCTCTCTGCCTTTGTCTCTATTACTCCTTCTCACTGTGCCTGTGTCTGCCTGTCTGTGTTGTTCCCCCCCCCCCCCCCTCTCTCTCTCTCTGTGTTCTCTATTGTCTGCCACTGCTGCTTTCTACTGTTATGTGCTGCTGGTGTTCTCTACTGCTGTCCGCTTCTACTATTCTCGACAGATGTTTGCTGTTGCTGAGCTCTATTGCTGTCCGCTACTACTGTTCTCTGCCGCTGGTGGCTACTGCTGTTCTCTGTTCTCTACCACTGTTTGTTACTGTTCTTCTCTACCGCTGTCTGCTACTGCTCTTATCGACTGTATCTGCCATTGCTATCAGCTGCTGCTGTTCTCTACTGATGTCCACTACAGCTGTTCTCTACTGCTGTCCACTACAGCTGTTCTACATCGCTGTCTGCTACTGCTGCAATTCTCTACTCGCTTTGTGCTACTGCGGTCTACGACTGCCATTCTCTACCGCTGTCAGCTACAGCTGTTCTCTACCACTGTCTGCTGCAGCTGTTCTGTATCGCTGTCTGCTACAGCTGTTCTCTGCTGCTGTCTGCTACAGCTGTTCTCTGCTGCTGTCTGCTACAGCTGTTCTCTGCTGCTGTCTGATACAGCTGTTCTCTATCGCTGTCTGCAACTGCTGTTCTCTATTGTTGATTGTTACTGCTGTTGTTTACTGCTGTTGGTTGCTGCTGTTCTCTACTGTTGCCAGCTACTGCTGACCTCAAGTGCTGTTGCTCCTGCTATTCCCTACTGCAGTCTGCTGCCACTACTGTTCTCTACTGTCGTTCTTTACCACTGTCCGCTATGAATGTTCTCTACTTGCAGTGTGCTACTCCTGTACTACCCATTGCTGTCTGCTGTTCCTGTTGTAGACTGCTGTTTGCTAGTCCCTGTTCTATACAGCGGTCTGCGACTCTTGTTCTCTATTGCAGTCTGCTATTCTTGTTCCACACTGCTGCCTGCTTCTGCTGCGCGTTGCTGTGTCTGCTGCCAAGACGGTAAGCTTTAAGGGGTGAATGCAACGACAAGTGGTTGACCAATCACAACAACGTTTCTAGATTTCGGCGAATCACGGAACCACCCCCCCCCCACCCCACACAGACACACACACACACAACACACACACGCCATTTACAAAAGACAGCGGTGAAAAAAAGGGGAGGGAACCCTCAGATCGCCCAGTGTCTTACTCCGCTTCTCTCCGTCTGTTATGCGCTTCGTTGCCGATGCGATAACGTAAAAGCTGTCTCTAAGGGGCAAGAGGTCAGAAAGGAAATCCCCGCTAATCATGCTTCTGGTCAATCTTCTCTCTCTCTCTCTCTCTCTCTCTCTCTCTCTCTCTCTCTCTCTCTCTCTCTCTCTCTCTCTCTCTCTCTAGTTCACCATTGATGTATACGATCTGTAATTGGCATGCATTCTTGGCAGTTTACCCCCCACCAGATCGCCTACAAACTATTTTCACAATTTTTTCTCTCCCCACCCCACCACCCCCCAACAGCGGGTCCTGATAACATCGGAAGCAAATCCCGTTAAGACCTTAACGATCCGACTCGGGACCGATTTGGAGGCTCACTAGGGGATTTGCAACACGTTTTCTACCCTCTAATCTGGGCTCTGTCCAACACTTCCAGTCTCGATGGTATCTTGTAGAAATTAAAAAAAAAAAAAATAAAAAAAAAGAAAAAAAGGAGGTGAGTAGTAGGGGCAGAGCTGAAAATCCGGCCATACCAGCTACTAATCTGTAGGGATTAGGCAAGCCACCCCGTGGTATGTGTGCTAGTAAGTCGCTGGTGTGTTTCGTGTCCCAGCATTTTTCCAGAGCCAGGCAGATGTAGCCTTGTGACGCGTTGTTGCCCATTACGGCCCAGGAGTGAAGTCCATCTTCGCAAAAGGATGAAGGAAGTGATGTGTGTATGTGAGGAGAGGGAGAGTACGGGGAAGGGAGGAGAAGGTGGTTGGGGAGGGGGGGTGGGAGGTGGGGAGGAAGCGGAAGGGGGTATTTTATCTCCGGTGTGAAAAGGGCGACCATGACTATCATATTTTCTTTTAGCGTACAGATGCTTTTGGTGTTAAGGTCTTGATTCATTTAGTCACTTTTAGGTCTCTGTTTGCTTTAACATGCAAACAAACTCTCTCTCTCTCTCTCTCTCTCTCTCTCTCTCTCTCTCTCTCTCTCTCTCTCTCTCTCTCTCTCTGTCTCTGTATCTGTCTGTCTGTCTGTCTCTGGCTCTCTCTCTTCCCGCCCTCTCTCTTTTCTCTCTGCGCGCGCGCGCGCGCGCGCGCGCGTGTGTGTGCATGTGTGTGTGTGTGTGTGTGTGTGTGTGTGTGTGTGTGTGTGTGTGTGTGTGTGTGTGTGTCTGTCTTGCGTGTATCATTAGCTTTTATGTCTTTCCACAAGAAGTGATATTAGACAAAAAAAAATGGACTGTGTTCTGATCAAATTAAAAGTCATAGGTTGGAGCACGAGAATTAAAAACACTACATATATATTATTTTGTAGCAGGACTGGAATAAACTTCTTCATGTCATCGCATGAGAACACTATGACTGGTAGTGGGAAAAACATATAAATATAAATATTTACCAACTGGACTGTGTTTTAAGCAAAAAAAAAAAAAAAAAAAAAAAGGGGGGGGGGGGGGGGGGGGGGGGGGAAGTAAAAAAAAAACTATTTATGGATGTGCGTGTGCGTGCGTGTGCGTGCATGTGTGTGTGTGTGTGTGTGTGTGTGTGTGTGTGTGTGTGTGTGTGTGTGTGTGTGCATGCGCACGTGTATCCCTGTTCATTGTCAACAAACTGTAATCTGTGCCACAGGGCAAGATAAAGGGCCGACAGAAGAAGCATATTATTATAACTAGACAGCTCCCTGCGAAGATCCATCATCGTGCGTTGCCTTATTAGGATGGAGGAATCACACCTGGCTGGCAGCCGGCAGACCCATCGAACATAAACCACCCCACACAGTCCTTAACCCCTGCCCGTGATGTCAGGATACGTCACCGCCGTCTAAGCATCCCTCAAGGACATGCCGCAGGTGTTGTTCGGAAGCGGAAACACGTCATGGTCAAGACATCAAACATGGCGACAGAGGTGAATCCGTGGAAAAAAAAAAAGAAGTGAAAATATGGTTGACGGAAGGCGAGAAGACCTATCCTTTTCTTTCCGAACTATTTGTATGGTGCATGGTGGGGGAAGACAAGTTGGAGGTGGGTGGAGGTGGGGTGGGGGGGGGGGGTGGGGGGGGGGATTTAGCAGTGATTATTAGCAGTGAATAATTAGAAAAAAAATGCTGTCCGATTTCTGGCCGTTTCAGATAGCATTTATCTTATTTTGAATGGAAGATCAAATGAATTGTAAACAGAAAGAAGCTGAATCGGAAAGTATGTTGTATAAATTGCGTTTTTCGTCGGCCTTGTCTCTTTTATTAAATAAAAAAAAATAAATAAAAAAAAAAAAAAAAAAGGCATCTATCCACGTGACGCACCGAATTTGTAAACGTGTTCGCGATTGGTACAGGAGAACTGCAAGCTACCTCTGCTGATCTGTCTTTCCGTTCCGTGTGTTTCCACCATGGGAGTGAAGGAGTAAGGAGTCTGAAATAACATGGAGGAGAAAGGATCACCTTGCCTTGCATTTTGAGTGGAGAAGAAGAATGACAAACTAAATGGCCGCTTTACTTCCGAGAAGGATTACAGCGATCTTAAATCTCTCTGTCAAATGAGTGAAGTCTGTAGGCTGTTAGAGAGAGCGACAGCTTTGGGCTTGTTTGGGTCGGGTCTCCAGTCTAGATCGTCGTAAATCAAGCGGTGATGACGTCTGATTAATTACTTTATTTAAATAAAACGTCTCGGATAAATAATCCTCCTACACAGGAATCTCCGAGAGATGTCAGTCTGTCTGGTGTCGAAAAAATCTACACGTGAGGTCAACAGTTTTTTTTCGTTTAGCTGTCACACACGCCCATTATCTCTCTGTCAGTCTGTCTGTCAGTCTGTCACTCTTGCTGACGTTT
>JADBJO010000630.1:170000-185000 GCA_016801955.1 Conus betulinus | reverse complement strand
GAGCTCCCTGGACAGGATGGTAGAGCCTGTTCATCAGTGTTTGTTTCCGCTGCTTCAACTGTGAAATACTGGTGAGTGGAACTGAGGCATGTGATGTCAACATATGTTGCTGGTTATGTTTTCATATGTTGCTTAAATGCCAGATCATCATCAAACAGGAAGCCGAATGCTCGAACTCTGTGAGGAAACTCAATGTCGATTTGTAGTGAAATGGTTGGAAGAGACAGAACCGTGCTGGTGGACGCATAGAGGTAACAGCCTTTCTTATATCATTATTTATTCTCAGTTGATTCTGTTCCGACAACACTTTGACTTCCTTAAAGCATTCTTGAAGTGATTCAGCCAGATCTGGGTGATTCTCAGTGACTCAGAGTGATGGAGCGGTGTATTTCCATAAAACATTTCGTACCTAACTGAAAGTATCTCAGTTTGTCTAGTGAGAGTTGCGTCCATCATGAAATTGCGCAGGACCCAGAGAGAGAGAGAGGGAGAGAGAGAGAGAGAGAGAGAGAGAGAGAGAGAGAGAGAGAGAGAGAGAGAGAGAGAGAGAGAGAGAAAGAGACTGAGGAGAGGTAAGTAAGTGACTGAGGGTAAAGTAGAAAGTTCTTTGCACAATGCCCTTGAAGTCATAATCGAATTTATTCTCTTTTACGATAAGAACATTCTGCCGGTGTTCAGAGTATAGGAAAGGAGAAGTAGAGTGGAGGGCGGGGAGGAAGATGATTTAAAACAAAAACAACAAGAAAAGTCTCTACCGCACTCGTTAGCAAGCAAAGCATCAAATGTTTAAACTGGGTCAGTGAACTGATTCCTAAATGTGTAAATGCTCTTGAAAAATTGAAAGCAATACCTATACACAGTCTTGTATCTGAAAGCAACGAATTTAATTTGAAAGCTTTTGGGTGAGTTTTTCTTTTTTTTTTTCTTCTTTACTCCGTGCTGTCTTTGAGGCTCTGCACCGGCGACCTCTTCACCAGGTTTCTTCAGCTCTGTCTGTTGTACAAGGCCTGGGTATCTGCAAACGATTTCCTTGTCCATACTGGAATGTTGTCAATCCATTGTGTAGGTTTTGTCTTCCCCTTCGTCTTCACCATGCAATGGTTCCCCGCAGGATTGTTTCAGCAAGATCATTGGATCTTGTCAAGTTACCCTACCTGTATAGTTTCTTCCCCTTAACTAAAGTCCGTATAGTTTCTTCTTCTTTAACTGAAGTCAGAAGATGTTTGTATGGCCTGACGTGCTGTTTGATGGTTTGCTGCACTTGCTCACTGGTGATGTGATCAGTGTATTTTCATCTTTAGTATCTTGCCATAACACCTCATTTCCATGTCTCTGGATCACATGCTTACAGGAAGATAGACTATACTAGGAGCCTGATCTTACGTTTCATGGAAATGGTATTGTTTCTTCTTACTACACAGGTTTCAATCTGGATGCTGCTGATAATGTGTTTGCTGTTCTTGAGAGTCTCTCTGGTTTAGGGGCTTCTTCGCTGTGATGGATCTTAAGTAAGGGAATTGTTGAGCGGTTCGTAAGTCTTTACCGTCGCGATGTACATGTGTGTTGAGGTTGGTCTCTCGGCGCAGATGTTCATACCATGTCTTGTTGATGTTTCATCCAGTCTTTCGTCGGACTTGAAGGGTGCTTTTCACTGCCTACCAGGCCGTCAGGGACATTCGTCTGCAATAGCGGACATTGTAATGTAAAATATATATATATATATATATATATATATATATATATATATATATGTGTGTGTGTGTGTGTGTGTGTGTGTGTGTGTGTGTGTGTGTGTGTGTGTTGTTTGTGTTTGTATGTATATGTATGCATTTGCTACTACACATTCACCTGAGATAGATAAGCAGCAGACTCAACTAACAATTAAAACTGAAATGGTCTAAAACTGAATTACTCTGGCTTAAACTCTCTCTCTCTCTCTCTCTCTCTCTCCTCTCTCTCTCTCTCTCTCTCTTTCTCTCTGACTTTCATTTTGTTTTTTGTGTTTGTTTAGCTTCTCCCTCTCTCTTCTCTTTTATTTTAATCAGTTAATTGCCCCACGGTTCTCACGTATTGCGTAGTTAACATTCTTGAGATACCTGAAGCACATGGAGGATATGATGTACGAGAGAAAATAGATGAGGAGAAAGAGAAATATGACTAGGCAACAAAGATAATAAACGAGAGAGAGAGAGAGAGAGAGAGAGAGAGAGAGAGAGAGAGAGAGAGAGAGAGAGAGAGAGAGAGAGATTTTACATGCGCAAATGTTGATACTCTTCTACACTTTTTTAATCTACACTTTTTAAGTGACATTTACCATTTACCGTTGAGCGTTGAAGGAAGGACAGAAGTTGTGTGTGTGTGTGTGTGTGTGTGTGTGTGTGTGTGTGTGTGTGTGTGTGTGTGTGTGTGTGTGTGTGTGAGAGAGAGAGAGAGTTGTGTTGAGAGAGGTGTGTGTGTGTGTGTGTGTGTGTGGGGTGTGTGTGTGTGTGGGTGAGAGAGAGAGTGTGTGTGGTGAGAGAGAGAGAGAGAGAGAGAGAGAGGAGAGAGAGAGATAGAGAGAGGAGAGAGAGAGAGAGAGAGAGAGTATATGTGAACTTAAAACTGCATGAGGAAGCACTCATAAAATAAATGCAATCCTAACGACAAATGTATAGGCCTACAATGTACATTTCAAGCGGCATTCTCAACCCGTCACACAAAAATAAAAAACTGATTCTGTACATCTTCGAATGTGAATGTTGACAAAAAACACAGTGCAGATGTTAAATGATATCTCTAAAACTTAGTCAAGGTCAACGTTTCATGTATCTGTCCAAATGCTAAATGAAAAACATCATTTTCTTGGTTGTGTTTTTGAATATTAGGACCAATTTAGTCATAATCTAAAAACCAAATGCATTTTTATAATAACGCACGGAGGTCCCCAGTGTAAATCTACCCGTTGGCTATTTCGGACGACGGCCATAACCAATTGTAAGTAAGCATTTGAAGCGGGAATGCAAGGGACGATAGCACTATCTAATCTTAAAAATGGAGAACATATATAACCTTTAAAAATAAAATATTCACGGCCCGAGCCTACGGCAAGAAATGTCGTGCGAAGCAGGGAAGAATAGTCCTACGGATAATTTTTGTCATACAGATGATTAACTACACGCAGTGTAACACCCCATTTTTTGCTATAGCCTTCTTTCTTTTGCATTTAAACAGGTACCCTTCCGAAATAGTACCACACTGCTTTTACTCATACAAGCATCTAATGAAGAGATGCAGCTGCTGTTCAATTTTGTCTGTAAACATTTGTGTTTCTGACATCAGAATGGCATCATCAACCAAACGACAGAATACTTTGAATATATTCAGGGAAAGTATGTACCTGTCTTATGGTTACAGAACAGGGTTAGGGAAACACCGAACAGGGCTGCGAACATCTTGGTTTTAATCCTAATGTGCACGCAATGTAGTCAGTCAACTTCGAATCTCACTGAACTCTAAATCTGTACTATTTGTGTGTGATGACGTTTTCTAAAAGAACAGGCTAGAGAAGATTTCGGCTAGTCCCTCAAAGGCTTGTTCGAAATAAAAGAAAAAGTGCGAAGAGAGAGAGAGAGAGAGAGAGAGAGAGAGAGAGAGAGAGATTCCCATCCCCCACACAATAATTGCTTAACGAGCGAGAAAAACACACACACACACACACACACACACACACACACGGCAGCAGCAGTTCTCCAAGTGGGCATTACAACGTTCAGGCCAGCAGCTTGCACCCCTTTCCCCATCTCCCTCCTCTCTCTGCCATACACACGCTGTTGATGAGAGATGACGTTCTCGGCTAAACGAGAATAACCTTTACTGTCCAGATTTTGACTGAGCTCATCTTCAATACATACCAGAATATATCTTGCTTTTAAGCACGGGAGATCAGAGAGGAAATACACATTTTTTTTCATAGTCCAGAACCGCCTGTCCAAACTAAATATGTCCATATAATGAACACAGGGAAGGCATAACATGCATACATGCATGCATTCATCAAAAAGTTTCTTTTACCGTTGACAAAACAGCCAAGACGACGAAGCGATGCCAGGATGTCTTTGCTAGGATCCGTTGAAATACGTCGGCGTCAGTGGAGTAGGGCAGTCTCTCAGGCTTACAAAGCATACCTGGCATGCCCGATCACATCGGAGACGTTTTAGCCATTGTGTGGAGGTCAAAGGAAATAGACCAAAATAAAAATAGCGAACAGCAGAGCAGGCAGTTAACAATATGCTGCACACACACACACACACACACACACACACACACACGCGCGCGTATGCACGCACGCACGCACGCACGCACACACACACACACACACACACACACACACACACACAGAGTCGAGGCATTACACCCTTTTTTTTTTTGGGGGGGGGGGGGGAGAGAGGGGAAGTAAACGGGAGATTGATCGGGGGGGGACACCCCCCCCCCCCACCCCCCCCCCCCGTTCCCCCTTCTGACAGTCGTGTGCAAACCATGTTCCACCCTTTATTGGCATGTCAAAGTTCGTCGTCTTCTTTTCTGGCTTCAAATCCATCCACAGTGCAGGATTAAAGATCGTGTATGGAGGCAGGAGGAGAGGGTGGGGTGGGGGAGGCAGGGAGAGGGGTGGGGTGGGGGAGGCAGGAGGAGAGGGTGGGGTGGGGGAGCAGGGAGAGGTGGGGGTGGGGGAGGGCAGGGAGAGAGGGGTGGGGGGGGGAGGCAGGGAGAGAGGTGGGGTGGGGGAGGCAGGAGGAGAGGGTGGGGTGGGGGAGGCAGGGAGAGAGAGGTGGGGTGGGGGAGGCAGGGAGAGGAGGTGGGGTGGGGGAGGCAGGGAGAGAGGGGGGGTGGGGGAGGCAGGAGGAGAGGGTGGGGTGGGGGAGGCAGGGAGAGAGGTGGGGTGGGGGAGGCAGAAGGAGAGGGTGGGATAGGGGAGGCAGGGAGAGGTGGGGGAGGCAGGGAGAGAGAGGGGGGGGGGGGGGAGGCAGGGGAGAGGGGGATGGGGGGGGGAGGCAGGGAAAGAGGTGGGGTGGGGGAGGGCAGGGAGAGAGATGTGGGGTGAGGGAGGCAGGGAGAGAGGGTGGGGGGGGGAGGCAGGGAGAGAGGTGGGGAGAGGGGGAGGCAGGGGAAAGAGGGTGGGGTGGGGGAGGCAGGGAGAGAGGTGGGGTGGGGGGAGGCAGGGGGAGGCAGGGAGAGGGGGGGGGGCAGGCAGGGAGAGAGGGAGAGGAGGTGGGTGGGGGGAGGAGGGAGAGAGGTGTGGTGGGGGAGGCAGGGAGAGAGGTGGGGTGGGGGGGGAGGAGGGGGGAGAGGTGGGGTGGGGGAGGCAGGGAGAGAGGTGGGGTGGGGGAGGCAGGGAGAGAGGTGGGTGGGGGAGGCAGGGGAGAGAGGTGGGGGGGGGGACGCAGGGAGAGAGGTGGGGTGGGGGAGGCAGGGAGAGAGGTGGGGTGGGGGAGGCAGGGAGAGAGGGGTGGGGGGGGGGAGGCAGGGAAAGAGGTGGGGTGGGGGAGGCAGGGAGAGAGGTGGGGTGGGGGAGGCAGGGAGAGAGGTGGGGGTGGGGGAGGCAGGGAGAGAGGTGGGGTGGGGGGAAGCAGGGAGAGAGGTGGGATGGGGGTGGGGAGGAGGGGGGAGGCAGGGGAGAGGTGGGGTGGGGGAGGCAGGGAGAGAGGTGGGGTGGGGAGGCAGGGAGAGAGGTGGGGTGGGGGAGGCAGGGAGGAGAGGTGGGGTGGGGGGAGCAGGGAGAGAGGTGGGGTGGGGGAGGCAGGGAAAGAAAGGGTGGGGTGGGGGAGGGGAGGGAGAGAGGTGGGGTGGGGGAGGCAGGGAGAGAGGTGGGGTGGGGGAGGCAGGGAGAGAGGTGGGGTGGGGGAAGCAGGGAGAGAGGTGGGATGGGGGAGGCAGGAGGAGGGGAGGGCAGGGAGAGAGGTGGGGGGGGGGAGGCAGGGAGGAGAGGGGGGGTGGGGGGGGCAGGGAGAGAGGTGGGGGTGAGGGAGGCAGGGGAGAGAGGTGGGGGGGGGGGGCAGGAGGAGGGGAGGCAGGGGAGGCAGGGGGAGGGAGAGGAGGGGGGGCCAGGAGGCAGGGAGAGAGGTGGGGGGGGGGAGGCAGGGAAGAGGGGGTGGGGTGGGGGAGGCAGGGAGAGAGGTGGGGTGGGGAGCAGGGGGGGGAGGCAGGGAGAGAGGTGGGGTGGGGAGGAGGGGAGGGGGGGTGAGAGGGGGGGGGGGGGGGAGGAGGAGGAGGGGAGGCAGGGAGGAGAGAGTGGGGTGGGGGAGGCAGGGGAGAGAGGTGGGGTGGGGGAGGCAGGGGGGGAGGGGAGGGGGAGAGGGGTGGGGGGGGGAGAGGGGGGGGGAGGAGAGGGAGGGGGGGGGAGGCAGGGGAGAGAGGTGGGGTGGGGGGGGAGGAGGAGGGGAGGCAGGGAGAGAGGTGGGGTGGGGGAGGGAGGGAGAGAGGTGGGGTGGGGAGGGGGAGGCAGGGGGGAGGGTGGGGTGGGGGAGGCAGGGGAGGGAGGTGGGGTGGGGGAGGCAGGAGGAGGGGGGAGGGAGGAGAGAGGGGAGGGGGGGGGGAGGCAGGGGAGAGGGGAGGGAGGGGGGGGGGAGGCAGGGGAGAGGTGGGGTGGGGGAGAGGAGAGAGGGGGGAGGGAGGGAGAGGTGGGGTGGGGGAGGGGGGGAGGAGGTGGGGTGGGGGAGGCAGGGAGAGGGAGGTGGGGGAGGGGGGGACAGGGGGAGGAGGGGAGGAGCAGGGAGAGAGGTGGGGTGGGGGAGGCAGGGAAAGAGGGTGGGGTGGGGGAGGCAGGGAAAGAGGTGGGGTGGGGGGGAGGCAGGGAAGAGGGGTGGTGGGGGGAGAGGCAGGGAGGAGAGGTGAGGGTGGGGGAGGCAGGGGAGAGGGGGGGAGGGTGAGGGGAGGGGGTGGGAGGGGAGGGGAGAGTGGGGGGGAGGCAGGGGGAGAGAGGGTGGGTTGGGGGAGGCAGGGAAAGAGTGGGGGGGGGGGAGGCAGGGAGAGAGGTGGGGGGGGGGAGGCAGGGAGAGAGGGGTGGGGGTGGGGGGGCAGGGAGGGAGAGAGGTGGGGGGGGGGAGCAGGGAGAGAGGTGGGGTGGGAGGCAGGGAGGAGGGGAGGCAGGGAGAGAGGGGGGAGGGGGGGGGGCAGGGAAGAGAGGTGGGGTGGGGGGAGGCAGGGAAGAGGGGGGGGTGGGGGAGGCAGGGAAAGAGGGGGGTGGGGGTGGGGTGGGGGAGGCAGGGAGAGAGGTGGGGTGGGGGAGGGGAGGCAGGGAGAGAGGTGGGGTGGGGGGGAGGCAGGGAGAAGAGGTGGGTTAGGGTGAGGGAGGCAGGGAGGGGTGGGCAGGGAGAGAGGTGGGGTGGGGGGAGGCAGGGAAAGAGGTGGGATGGGGGCAGAGGGGTGGGGTGGCAGGGAGAGGGGGTGGGGTGGGAGAGGGAAGGGGAGAGGCAGGCAGGGGAGGAGAGGGAGAGAGGTGGGAGGGGGGGAGGCAGGGGAGAGGGGGGGGGGGGAGGTGGGGTGGGGGAGGGGGGTGGAGGCAGGGGAGGAGAGGTGGGGTGGGGGAGGCAGGGAGGGAGGTGGGGGGTGGAGGGAGGGCAGGGAAAGAGGTGGGGGGGGGGAGGCAGGGAAAGAGGGGGGGATGGGGAGGCAGGGAGAGAGGTGGGGGGGGGGGAGGAGGCAGGGAGAGGAGGTGGGGGGGATGGAGGCAGGCGGGAGAGAGGTGGGGGGGGGAGGCAGGGAGAGAGAGAGAGTGGGGGGGGGAGGCAGGGAAGAGGTGGGGGAGGGAGGGCAGGGAGAGAGGGAGGGAGGTGGGGGAGGCAGGGGAGGTGGTGGGGTGGGGGAGGCAGGCAGGGAGAGAGGTGGGAGTGGGGGAGGCAGGGAGAGAGGGGGGGTGGGGGGGCAGGGCAGGCAGAGAGGTGGGGTGGGGGGAGGCAGGGGAGAGAGGTGGGGTGGGGGAGGCAGGGGAGAGAGAGGTGGGGTGGGGGCAGGCAGGGGGGGAGAGAGGTGGGGTGGGGGGGAGGCAGGGAGAGAGAGGGGGGTGGGGGAGGCAGGGAGAGAGAGGGTGGGGGGGGGGAGGCAGGGAAAGAGGTGGGGTGGGGGAGGCAGGGAGAGAGGTGGGGTGGGGGAGGCAGGGAGAGAGGTGGGGTGGGGGAGGCAGGGAGAGAGGAGGTGGGATGGGGGAGGAGGGAGAGAGGTGGGGTGGGGGGGGAGGAGGCAGGGAAGGGAAAGAGGTGGGGTGGGGGAGGCAGGGAGAGAGGTGGGGGGTGGGGGAGGCAGGGAGAGAGGGTGGGGTGGGGGAGGCAGGGAGAGAGGTGGGGGGGGGGCAGGGGGAGGAGGGAGGTGGGGTGGGGGGGGGGGAGGCAGGGAGAGAGGGTGGGGTGGGGGGAGGCAGGGAGAGAGGTGGGGGGGGGGAGGCAGGGAAAGAGGGTGGGGTGGGGGGAGGCAGGGAGAGAGGTGGGGTGGGGGGGGCAGGGAGAGAGGTGGGGTGGGGGGGAGGCAGGGAAAGAGGGTGGGGTGGGGGGAGGCAGGGAGAGAGGTGGGGTGGGGGAGGCAGGGAAAGAGGTGGGGTGGGGGGGGGGGAGGCAGGGGAGAGAGGTGGGGTGGGGGAGGCAGGGAAGAGAGGTGGGGTGGGGGGTGGGGTGGGGGGGGCAGGAAGAGGTGGGGTGGGGGGGGGAGGCAGGGGTGGAGGGGGTGGGGTGGGGGAGGCAGGGAGAGAGGTGGGGTGGGGGAGGCAGGGAGGAGAGTGGTGGGGGTGGGGGAGGCAGGGAGAGAGGTGGGGTGGGGGAGAGGCAGGGAGAGGTGGGGGGGGGGAGGCAGGGAGAGAGGGGGGTGGGGAGGCAGGGAGAGAGGTGGGGTGGGGAGGGCAGGGAGAGAGGTGGGGTGGGGAGGCAGGGAGAGAGGGGGGTGGGGAGGGTGGGGGGGAGAGAGAGGGGGGGGGGGGGGGAGGCAGGGAGAGAGAGGTGGGGTGGGGGAGGCAGGGAGAGAGGTGGGGTGGGGAGGCAGGGAGGGAGAGGTGGGGGGGGGAGGCAGGGGGGAGGCAGGGAGAGAGGTGGGGTGGGGGAGGCAGGGAGAGAGGTGGGGAGGGAGGCAGGGTGGGGTGGGGCAGGGAGGCAGGGAGAGGTGGGGTGGGGGAGGCAGGGAAAGAGGGTGGGGTGAGGGAGGCAGGGAGAGAGGTGGGGGAGGGGGAGGGCAGGGAGAGAGGTGGGGTGGGGGAGGCAGGGGAGAGAGGTGGGGTGGGGGAGGGCAGGGAGAGAGGTGGGGTAGGCAAAAGTTCAAGACATCCTCCTCATGTAAAAGACGAAGAAAAAAGAGGGAAGGAGGAGAACAATGGGTGTGTGTGCGTGGGTGTGTGTGTGTGGTGTGTGTGTGTGTGTGTGTGTGTGTGTGTGTGTGTGTGTGTGTGTGTGGTGTGTGTGTGTGTGTGTGTGTGTGTGTGTGTTGTGTGTGTGTGTGTGTGTGTGTGTGTGTGTGTGTGTGTGAGAGAGAGAGAGAGAGAGAGAGAGAGAGAGAGAGAGAGAGAGAGAGAGAGAGAGAGAGATGTATATCCATTTTCAATATCGTTTCATCGTTACCCCATCCCAACCCAAACCCGTTCGTGTTGCGTTCTTCCTCACTCCATTTTTGCCCGTCAGTTTTCTTTCCGTCCTCACCCTCAACCTACCACCCACCCCCCGTCTTCTTCCCGATCCCCCCCCCCCTTCCCCCCTTTCCGACGACCCCTGCACACCCACCCCGCCCATCATTCCCCTGATCCCCCCCCCCCCTTTCTTTTCCTTCCCCCCTTCCCGACCCCCTGCCACACCCGCCGTCCCATTCTTCCCTGAAATCCCCCCCCCCCTTCCCCCCTTCCCGACCCCCGCACACCCGCCGCCCATTCTTCCTTGATCCCCCCCCTTCCCCCCTCCCCGACCCCCGCTTCCCATTTAACACGTGGTTAAGTGGATAGCTCACTCACCGGGGAAGCGAATGAATCGTGGATCTAGAGTTCAGAAATCTTACAACGTGGGTTTCGTAATGCGAGTTTTTGTGCCCTCGCCCTTTCCCCTAGACCTTAAGTGCAATCATGTCGGAGGAGACGGTAAACTACTCCAAAGAACTCATAACAACGGAATCCGATGCTGTAGAGTACAAGACAATGCAGTATAAAACGAAACAATGTCACGATTAGAATACAAAACAATATCACACAATGCAGCACAGTACGATGTAACATGGTACAATACAATATTCTACGATGAGTGGGGATACAATGGAATACAATATGATATCGGATAATAGAATACAATGCAAAACGATACCCTGCAATACGATACAATATGATACGAATATGACACGATGTGACACAATGACACACAATGTGGTTCAATGAAATGCCCGTACAGTACGATACGATTCAATGATCTACGATACAAAGCAACACGACATGATACGATGCGATGCGATGCAACACGATGTAGTACAATACAATACAAGACGATGTAGTAGAATACAATACGACGCAATACAATACGATGCAATACAATACGACACATACGATGCAATAAATACGAATGCAACAATGCAATATGGTGCAATAAACAGAATGCACTACAATACGATGCAATACAATGCAATGCAATACAGTGCAATACAATACGATGCAATACGATGCAATGCAATGCAAAATAATGTAATACAGTGCAATACAATATGATGCAATATGATACAATGCGATGCAATGCAATATAATGTAATACAATACAATGCAATACAACACACACACATTTAATATAATATAATGCAATGCAATATCATGCAATACATTGCAATACAACACGATACAACACAATGCAATACGATGCAAAACAATACGACACAATGCAATACAACACAATACGATGCATACAATATGATGCAATACATTGCAATACAATACGATTCAATACAATATGATGTAATATGATACAATACAATACGATAAATTCAATGTGATGCAATACGATACAATACAACACAACGCAATACGATGCAATACAAGACAATGCAATGCAATGCAATTCAATACAACACAATACAATACAATTTTAATGCAATAGAGTACTATGCAATTGTAAACTCTCACGCATTCAGACCCTGTTCTCACCCGCATCCTTAAACTCACTCCCAGCACCTCACCCGTAGCCCTCTCTCATCCCATCTCCCCGCGGCTTCCTCCCTCTCCCCTGTTCGCCCGCTCTTTTCACTACATTTCCGTCCCCCATGAACTTATCCGCTGCAGGCAGTGAGAAGGAAGAGGAGAGTGAAGGTGGCTTGTTCAGGCGCTGTCACTGAGAGAACACTTGACGACCCTGACACAATGTAGCCTGTACATTGCAAACCTTCAAGCCATGTATTCCCTTGTCTGTCCATCCATCCATCCGTCTGTCTATCTCTCTATCAGTCGGTAAGTCAGTCTGTCAGTTTATCTGTCTGACTGTCTATATATCTATCTATCTATCTATCTATCTATCTATCTATCTATTTCTATCTATCTATCTATCCGTCTGAAAGTCGGCCAGTCAGTCAGTCAATCTGTCTGTCTGTCTTTCTATCTGTCTATCCGTCTGTAAGTAAGTCAGTCAGTCTGTCTGTCTATCTATCTATCTATCTATGCGTCTGTAAGTCAGTCTGAATGACTGCCGTCTATCTATCTATCTATCTATCTATCTATCTATCTATCTATCTATCTATCTATCTATCTGTCTATCTATCTATCTATCTATCTATCATCTATCTATCTGTCTCTATCTATCTGTAAGTCTGTCTGTCTGTCTCTGTCTGTCTGTCTGTCTGTCTAACTGTGTTTCCTTCGTTACAGGTTAAGATGGGAAAATAACAGATCGTACTCCGAGAAAGAGGCTTTGCTGTAATGAATGGGATCGGACAAGGAGAAGAAGTGGGATGCTACTCTTTGTATTCGTTTTATTTGTTGTAAAGTCGTGTATCCCCACACACATTCACGGTCATACATTCCGCATAAAGCACTCAATACTGAATGTCTGGAGCACACACAGTTGTGCGTCCCCCAATAACACCTGCTGTTGTGTGTGTCTCCCTGCCTCACTCAGTATTGTTTGTCCTCCATAGATCACTCCGAGTTGTCTCTCCACAGTACAGCACTCGCTGTCTGTCCCTACAGAAAACTCACTGTTGTGCGTTCCCCATACAACACTCGGTTTCATATGACCTCGATAGAGCAGTAACCATTATCTATCTCCCACAGAGCACTTACTACTGTCTATACCTCACACACCACTCACTATTGTCTGTGCCCCATACAGCGCTCACTGTTGTCCCCCCCCCCCCCCCCCCCCCCCCACAGCCCTCACACCCCCCCCCCCCCCCCCCCCCCCCACAGCACTCACCGTTTGTCTGTGCCCCGTAAAGCACTCACTGTTATCTGTACCCCATAAAACACTCACTGTTGTCTGTCACCCATACATCACTCACTGTTGTCTGTCGCCTATACAGCTCTCACTGTTGTCTGTCCCCCACGCATCACTCATCGTTGTCTGTCTCCCATACATCACTCATCGTTGTCTGTCTTCCATTACATCACTCACTGTTGTCTGTCACCCATATATCACTCACTGTTGTCTGTCCCCCATACATCACTCACTGTTGTCTGTCCCCAATACATGTTGTCTGTCCCCCATACATCACTCACTGTTGTCTGTCCCCAATACAACACTCACTGTGTTGTCTGTCTCCTATACAACACTCACTGATGTGACTGTCACCCATACACCACCCACTGTTGTCTGTCTCCCATACACCACTCACTGTTGTCTGTCCCCCATACAACACTCATTGTTGTCTGTCTCCCATAGATCACTCACTGTTGCCTGTCCCAATACATCACTCACTGTGTTGTCTGTCCCCAATACAACACTCACTGTTGGCTGCCCCCCATACATCACTCACTGTTGTCTGTCTCCCATACATCACTCACTGTTGTCTGCCCCCATACAACACTCACAATAATATTGTCTATCCCCCAGACATCACTCACTGTTGTCTGTTCCCCACACATCACTCCTGTTGTCTGTCTCCAAATACATTACTATTTTCTGTCTCCCATACATCGCATATTGTTGTCTGTCCCCCATACATCACTCACTGTTGTCTGTCCCCAATACGTCACTCACTGTTGTCTGTCCCCCATACATCACTCACTGTTGTCTGTCCCCAATACGTCACTCACTGTTGTCTATCCTCCATACATCTCTCACTTTTTTATGTCCCTCATACATCACTCACTTTTGTCTGTGCCCCATACAGCACTCACTTTCTTCTGTCCCTCATACAGCACTCACTGTGTCTGTCCCCCATACAACACACACTGTTGTCTGTCCACTATACAACACTCACTGCTGTCTGTAATCCATATATCACTCACTTTTGTCTGTCCCCCGTACAGCACTCACTTTCTTCTGTCCCCCATACACCACTCACCGTGGTCTGTCCCCCATACATCACTCACTGTTGTCTGTCTCCCATACAGCTCTCACTGTTGTCTGTTCCCTATACATTACTCACTGTTGTCTGTCCCCCATACATCACTCACTGTTGTCTGTCCCCATACATCACTCACTGTTGTCTGTCTCCACACATCACTCACTGTTGTCTGTCCCCCATACATCACTCACTGTTGTCTGTCCCCCATACATCACTCACTTGTCTGTCCCCATACATCACTCACTGTTGTCTGTCTCCATACATCACTCACTGTTGTCTGTCTCCATATATCACTCACTGCTGTCTGTCCCCATACATCACTGACTTTGTCTGTCCCCCATACATCACTCACTGTTGTCCTTCACCCATACAGCTCTCACTGTTGTCTGTTCCCTATACATTACTCACTGTTGTCTGTCTCCCATACATCACTCTCTATTGTCTGTCCCCATACATCACTCTCTATTGTCTGTCCCCATACATCACTCACTGTTGTCTGTCTCCCATACAGCTCTCACTGTTGTCTGTCCCCATACATAACTCACTGTTGTCTGTCTCCCATACAGCTCTCACTGTTGTCTGTCCCCATACATCACTCACTGTTGTCTGTCTCCCATACATCACTCACTGTTGTCTGTCCCCATACAGCTCTCACTGTTGTGTCCCTCATACATCACTCACTGTTGTCTGTCCCCATACATCACTCACTGTTGTCTGTCACCTATAATCACTCACTGCTGTCTGTCCCCCATACATCATTCACTGTTGTCTGTCCCCCATACATCACTCACGTTTGTCTGTCTCCCATAGATCACTCACTGTTGTCTGTCTCCCCTACAGTTCTCATGTTGTCTGTCCCCCATACATCACTCACGTTTGTCTGTCTCCCATAGATCACTCACTGTTGTCTGTCTCCCATACAGCTCTCACTGTTTGCTGTCTGCTATATAGTACTCACTGTTGGCTGTCTCCCATACAACTCTCACTGTTGTCTGTCCCCTATACATCACTCACTGTTATCTGTCCACTCATACATCACTCACTGTTGTCTGTCCCTTCATACATCACTCACTGTTGTCTGTCCCTTCATACATCACTCACTGTTGTCTGTCCCCCATACATCATTCACTGTTGTCTGTCCCCCATACATCACTCACTGTTGTCTGTCTCCCCATACATCACTCACTGTTGTCTGTCCCCCTATACATCACTCACTGTTGTCTGTCTCCCTATACATCACTCACTGTTGTCTGTCCCCCATACATCACTCACTGTTGTCTGTCCCCCATACATCACTCACTGTTGTCTGTCCCCCATATAGTACTCACTGTTGGCTGTCTCCCATACAGCTCTCACTGTTGTCTGTCCCCCATACATCACTCACTGTTGTCTGTCCCCCATACATCACTCACTGTTGTATGTCGAACATGCAGCACCCCAGTGTTGTCCCCTATACGCACCCACTCACGCGTGTCCCCATCCCTCCCCCCTCCCTTCGTACATTGTATGTTGTATATGTCTACA
>JADBJO010000630.1:140000-167500 GCA_016801955.1 Conus betulinus | reverse complement strand
CAAACTCCTAAGAATTAGTCAATTTATTTTATTTCAAAGCATTCAAGTTGCGACCGTGTATTCTGTCATTAAATATTATTTGGAATATGTATTTGTTATGTTTGCGTGCAGTAGCTCAGGTACTAAGATGACTGCAATCCCCTTCACGAGAGGCTATGGCCTAAAACGTGAATAAATTATCTTGAGTCTTGAGAGAGAGAGAGAGAGAGAGAGAGAGAGAGAGAGAGAGAGAGAGAGAGAGAGAGAGAGAGAGAGAGAGGAACGGGTGATATTGGGGAAGAGGGGGGTGTGAGTAGCGAGATAGGGTTGGATGAAAACCACAGGAGTTGGGTATATGCGTGTGTGTGTGTGTGTGTGTGTGTGTGTGTGTGTGTGTGTGTGTGTGTGTGTGCAGGGGGTGTGTGTGTGTGTGTGTGTGTGTGTGTATGGGGGGGGGGGGGAGGGAAGTGTGTGAGGGGGTGTTGGGGGAGGAAGGGGGCCGCCAGGCCGGAAGAGGCGAAAGACAGAAGAGGGCGGGGTTACGGGAGGGAATCGGAAAAGGTGCTAATTGAGTGGTGAAATGAGGGTCTCCCGGTCAAATGTCTTCGGAGGGAAGCCCAGCACGTGGTGAACAACTTGTGAACAGCGGCTTTACCGGGTACCAGTTGCAAGAAAGCTTGTAAAGTACACCGGACTTCATATAAGTTAAGGAGCCAGCGGTTAGAAACAAAAAAGACTACGTTTAAATAATGTCGTCTCTCTTTCAGTTTAAGATTCTCTTCATCTACAGCAAAACGATTGTAATGCTGCCTTTAAGGACGACTTAAGTTCAGGGGAGAGTACTAAGTGCCAGCAGGTTTTCCCACTAGTCAGAGGACATTACTACATTGGGGTGCAGGGGAGGAGGTGGGGCTGGCTGAGGTAACTGGGCAGTGGATGGATGAACATGCTTGTTGAGGATTTTCTTTTTGACGGCTTGCCAGAAAGACATCTGTCGAATCTGTATTCAAGATGACCTGGATTTTGAACGGAATGAAAATGGAATTAGAAAGATTGTTTTTCGCCTGTGTTTTGTCATCTGTCTCGTTCATTCATAAATATAAACATGTGTGTCGGGCTATACGATTCGCTAAATTTGTTAAACTTTCTTACGATTGCTAGGAAAAGTTGTCAAGTTCAGTAGTGGAAAAAAAAGAAGTCTTTTCCAGTTCTGTCCGGCCGTCATCATCTTTTTTTCCCATGCATCATAGTTTCTCTGATTGGTAAATGAAATGATCAGTATTCTCACTCTCAAAGTGTCATTGTGGAGGAAGCCTGCTTCAGTAAGGATTTTTTAAGGTGAGGACGACGCCTGTCATAAGAGCGATTTTAAAAAGGTGAAGTTAGCTGTCGGTTACTACCAACTGAGAGGAGGTTCACAGAATTCGTCGAATCGTGTTTGTCGATACTCAGCCTACGCTGATATATATATATATATATATATATATATATATATATATATTCGTTAAAAACAAGTGGATATATATATATAGAAAGAGAGAGAGAGAGAGAGAGAGAGAGAGAGAGAGAGATGAATGAAAAAAAAAAAACGTAGTTTAAACGTGATAGTCTCTGATTCTGCGTCATTCGCTTCATAAACCGCTTAATCTTAGATGCAAACAAGATAAATGTTGTCCTCAAGAACTGAAGTTCAGAAAGGAAATCAAATATGACACGTCATTTTTTCCCATACTCCAGTTAGAAATATCAACGGGTTGGTGAATCATTCTCTGTGCAGCTGACCTGATCACCTCTTCTCGTTGCAAAAGGTTCAGGTTCAGGTTTCAGTCGTCTCTGTGCCTGAAAGCTGAACACAAATTAAAACACCAGGTTCAAATCCCCAAACCAGGTCACACAGCTTTGTCATGGCCCATAGTGAACTCCACAGGGTCACTCCACGCCCAGTTGTCACAATAAAGGGTACAAATTCACTCCCCCCCCCCCCCCCCCCCCCCCCCCCCCCCCCCCCCCCCCCCCCCCATTGCAAGAAGCCAAAAACAATCGAAGAAGAAGAGGAAGAAGAAGAAGAAGAAGAAGAAGAAGAAGAAAGACTGAACGTGATAGCTAATTCACTGCCATCGTCAAGACAGATAAGACTTGGTCGTGCTGAGAGTGTCATCCGTTCTGCTTGATTTATCCCCCATAGATTTAAAAGAAAAAAAGAAAAGAAACATTCTGGGACAGTTACATGTAACCCCAAATACCTGAAAAGCCATAACTGTCTTGCAGTGCATTGCGAGTTAATGCAACCTAATATTGCTTCACACAGCAGGGTCGAAACAATGCTGTCTAAAAATGCAGTACAACACAATGCATCGCAACGCAAGACAAAAAACAAACAAGCAAACAAAAAGGTGGGGAGGTGGAGACCACAGTTCGCTTAGTCTGTGGCGGGTGGTTTTCAACACACCACCATGCAACACGTAAGAGTAAAACCACTGAAGTGCAACACAATTCAATGGAATTCAAGAATACACTTCCAATACAACCATTCCATGACTTCCAACTGAACACTAAACAACACAACACGATACAAAACATGATACAAAATACAAAGACGTTCACATACAAGACAATATAACGATAAGAAAAACACCACGAACTTAAAACTTGTCCCGGAAAACAGTTTATGAACTGAGTGGCCTATCACAGCGTAATGGAACACAATGCAACAATAGTTTTATATCAACATGTTCTGGTGTGGATGTTCTGTCATCACAGCATAATAGAACACAATGCAACAATAGTTTTATATCAACATATTCTGGTGTGGATGTTCTGTCATCACAGCATAATGGCACACAATGCAACAACAGTTTTGTACCAACATGTTCTGGTGTGGATGTTCTGTCATCACAGCATAATGGCACACAATGCAACAACAGTTTTGTATCAACATGTTCTGGTGTGGATGTTCTGTCATCACAGCATAATGGCACACAATGCAACAACAGTTTTGTATCAACATGTTCTGGTGTGGATGTTCTGTCATCACAGCATAATGGCACACAACGCAATGTGGTGATGACAGACAGTGGTGATGACAGACAGTGATGATGACAGACAGTGATGATGACAGTGATGATGACAAGCAGTGGTGACAGGCAGTGGTGATGACAGACAGTGGTGATGACAGTGATGATGACAGTGATGATGACAAGCATGACAAGCAGTGGTGACAGACAGTGATGATGACAGACAGTGGTGATGACAGTGATGATGACAGTGATGATGACAAGCAGTGGTGACAGGCAGTGATGATGACAGACAGTGGTGATGACAGTGATGATGACAGTAATGATGACAAGCAGTGGTGACAGGCAGTGATGATGACAGACAGTGATGATGACAGGCAGTGGTGATGATGATGACAGACAGTGGTGATGACAGACAGTGGTGATGACAGACAGTGATGATGACAGACAGTGATGATGACAGGCAGTGATGATGACAGGCAGTGATGATGACAGGCAGTGATGATGATGACAGACAGTGATGATGACAGGCAGTGATGATGACAGGCAGTGATGATGATGACAGACAGTGATGATGACAGGCAGTGATGATGACAGACAGTGGTGATGACAGCAGTGATGATGACAGACAGTGATGATGACAGACAGTGATGATGACAGTGATGATGATGACAGTGATGATGATGACAGACAGTGGTGATAATGACAGACAGTGGTGATGACAGACAGTGGTGATGACAGACAGTGATGAAGACAGGCAGTGATGATGACAGACAGTGATGAAGACAGGCAGTGATGATTACAGACAGTGATGATGACAGACAGTGATGATGACAGTGATGATGATGACAGTGATGATGATGACAGACAGTGGTGATAATGACAGACAGTGGTGATGACAGACAGTGGTGATGACAGACAGTGATGAAGACAGGCAGTGATGATGACAGACAGTGGTGATGACAGACAGTGGTGATGACAGACAGTGGTGATGACAGACAGTGATGATGACAGACAGTGATGATGACAGTGATGATGACAGACAGTGATGATGACAGACAATGACAGACAGATGACAGACAGTGATGATGATGACAGTGATGATGATGACAGACAGTGGTGATGATGACAGAGTGATGACAGACAGTGATGATGACAGACAGTGATGATGACAGACAGTGATGATGACAGACAGTGATGATGACAGACAGTGGTGATGACAGACAGTGGTGATGACAGACAGTGATGATGACAGACAGTGATGATGACAGTGATGATGACAGACAGTGATGATGACAGACAATGATGATGACAGTGATGATGACAGACAGTGATGATGACAGACAGTGATGATGACACAGTGATGATGACAGACAGTGATGATGACAGACAGTGATGATGACAGACAGTGGTGATGACAGACAGTGATGATGATGATGAGACAGTGATGATGACAGTGATGATGACAGACAGTGATGATGACAGACAGTGATGATGACAGACAGTGGTGATGACAGACAGTGATGATGACAGACATGATGATGACAGTGATGATGACAGACAGTGATGATGACAGACAGTGATGATGACAGTGATGATGACAGACAGTGATGATGACAGACAGTGATGATGACAGACAGTGGTGATGACAGAGAGTGATGATGACAGTGAGTGATGATGACAGACAGACAGTGATGATGACAGACAGTGATGATGACAGACAGTGTGTGATGACAGACAGTGATGATGACAGACAGTGATGATGACAGTGATGATGACAGACAGTGATGATGACAGACAATGATGATGACAGACAGTGATGATGACAGTGATGACAGACAGATGATGATGACAGACAGTGATGATGACAGACAGTGATGATGACAGGCAGTGATGATGATGACAGACAGATGATGATGATGACAGACAGTGATGATGACAGACAGTGATGATGATGACAGACAGTGATGATGACAGTGATGATGACAGACAGTGATGATGACAGACAGTGATGATGACAGACAGTGATGATGACAGACAGAGTGGTGATGACAGACAGTGATGATGACAGACAGTGATGACAGTGACAGACAGTGATGATGACAGTGATGATGACAGACAGTGATGATGACAGACAATGATGATGACAGACAGTGATGATGACAGTGATGATGACAGACAGTGATGATGACAGACAGTGATGATGACAGGCAGTGATGATGATGACAGACAGACAGTGATGATGATGACAGACAGTGATGATGACAGACAGTGATGATGACAGACAGTGATGATGACAGACAGTGATGATGACAGTGACATGACATGACAGACAGTGGTGATGACAGACAGTGGTGATGACAGACAGTGGTGATGACAGACAGTGATGATGACAGACAGTGATGATGACAGACAGTGATGATGACAGACAGTGATGATGATGACAGACAGTGATGATGACAGACAGTGATGATGATGACAGGCAGTGATGATGACAGACAGTGATGATGACAGACAGTGATGATGACAGACAGTGATGATGACAGTGATGATGACAGACAGTGATGATGACAGACAGTGATGATGACAGACAGTGATGATGACAGTGACAGGCAGTGATGATGACAGACAGTGATGATGACAGTGGTGATGATGATGACAGACAGTGATGATGATGACAGACAGTGATGATGACAGACAGTGGTGATGACAGGCAGTGATGATGACAGACAGTGATGATGACAGTGATGATGACAGACAGTGATGATGACAGGCAGTGATGATGACAGACAGTGATGATGACAGGCAGTGATGATGACAGACAGTGATGATGACATGCAGTGATGATGACAGACAGTGATAATGACAGGCAGTGGTGATGATGACAGGCAGTGATGATGACAGGCAGTGATGATGACAGACAGTGATGATGACAGACAGTGGTGATGACAGGCAGTGATGATGACAGACAATGATGATGACAGACAGTGATGATGAGAGACAGTGGTGATGACAGGCAGTGATGATGACAGGCAGTGATGATGACAGACAATGATGATGACAGACAGTGATGATGATGACAGACAGTGGTGATGACAGGCAGTGATGATGACACAGGCAGTGATGATGACAGACAGTGATGATGACAGACAGTGGTGATGACAGACAGTGATGATGACAGGCAGTGATGATGACAGGCAGTGGTGATGATGATGACAGACAGTGATGATGACAGGCAGTGATGATGACAGACAGTGATGATGACAGGCAGTGATGATGACAGGCAGTGATGATGATGATGACAGACAGTGAGATGAGAGGACAGGCAGTGATGATGACAGACAGTGATGATGACAGACAGTGATGATGACAGGCAGTGATGACGATGACAGACAGTGATGATGACAGGCAGTGATGATGACAGGCAGTGATGATGACAGACAGTGGTGATGACAGGCAGTGATGATGACAGACAGTGGTGATGACAGACAGTGATGATGACAGACAGTGGTGATGACATACAGTGATGATGACAGACAGTGGTGATGACAGTGATGATGACAGACAGTGATGATGACAGACAGACAATGATGATGACAGACCGTGATGATGACAGTGTGATGATGACAGACAGTGATGATGACAGACAGTGATGATGACAGGCAGTGATGATGATGACAGACAGTGGTGATGACAGACAGTGGTGATGACAGACAGTGATGATGACAGACAGTGATGATGACAGACAGTGATGATGACAGACAGTGGTGATGACAGACAGTGATGATGACAGGCAGTGATGATGACAGACAGTGATGATGACAGACAGATGATGACAGATGATGATGACAGACAGTGATGATGACAGACAGTGATGATGATGACAGGCAGTGATGATGATGACAGACAGTGGTGATGACAGACAGTGATGATGACAGACAGTGATGATGATGACAGTGATGATGACAGACAGTGATGATGACAGACAGACAGTGATGATGACAGTGATGATGACAGGCAGTGATGATGACAGACAGTGATGATGACAGTGGTGATGATGATGACAGACAGTGACGATGATGACAGACAGTGATGATGACAGACAGTGGTGATGACAGGCAGTGATGATGACAGTGATGATGACAGACAGTGATGATGACAGACAGTGATGATGACAGTGGTGATGATGACAGACAGTGATGATGACAGACAGTGATGATGACAGACAGTGATGATGACAGTGGTGATGATGACAGACAGTGATGATGACAGACAGTGATGATGACAGACAGTGATGATGATGACAGACTGTGATGATGACAGACAGTGATGATGACAGGCAGTGATGATGACAGACAGTGGTGATGACAGGCAGTGATGATGACAGACAGTGGTGATGATGACAGGCAGTGATGATGACAGACAGTGATGATGACAGACAGTGATGATGACAGGCAGTGATGATGACAGACAGTGATGATGACAGGCAGTGGTGATGATGACAGACAGTGATGATGACAGGCAGTGATGATGACAGGCAGTGATGATGACAAACAGTGATGATGACAGGCAGTGTGATGATGACAGGCAGTGATGATGATGACAGACAGTGATGATGATGACAGGCAGTGATGATGACAGACAGTGGTGATGACAGACAGTGATGATGACAGACAGTGGTGATGATGACAGACAGTGATGATGACAGGCAGTGATGATGACAGGCAGTGATGATGACAGGCAGTGATGATGACAGGCAGTGGTGATGACAGGCAGTGGTGATGATGACAGACAGTGATGATGACAGACAGTGATGATGATGACAGACAGTGATGATGACAGACAGTGATGATGATGACAGACAGTGATGATGACAGACAGTGATGATGATGACAGGCAGTGATGATGACAGACAGTGGTGATGACAGACAGTGATGATGACAGACAGATGATGACAGTGATGATGACAGACAGTGATGATGACAGACAGTGATGATGACAGTGATGATGACAGGCAGTGATGATGACAGACAGTGATGATGACAGTGGTGATGATGATGACAGACAGTGACGATGATGACAGACAGTGATGATGACAGACAGTGGTGATGACAGGCAGTGATAATGACAGTGTGATGATGACAGACAGTGATGATGACAGACAGTGATGATGACAGACAGTGGTGATGATGACAGACAGTGATGATGACAGACAGTGATGATGACAGACAGTGATGATGACAGTGGTGATGATGACAGACAGTGATGATGACAGACAGTGATGATGACAGACAGTGATGATGATGACAGACAGTGATGATACAGACAGTGATGATGACAGGCAGTGATGATGATGACAGACAGTGGTGATGACAGGCAGTGATGATGACAGACAGTGGTGATGATGACAGGCAGTGATGATGACAGACAGTGATGATGACAGACAGTGATGATGACAGGCAGTGATGATGACAGACAGTGATGATGACAGGCAGTGATGATGACAGACAGTGATGATGACAGGCAGTGATGATGACAGGCAGTGATGATGACAGACAGTGATGATGACAGGCAGTGATGATGACAGGCAGTGGTGATGATGACAGACAGTGATGATGACAGGCAGTGATGATGACAGGCAGTGATGATGACAGACAGTGGTGATGACAGACAGTGATGATGACAGACAGTGGTGATGATGACAGACAGTCATGATGACAGGCAGTGATGATGACAGGCAGTGATGATGACAGGCAGTGATGATGACAGGCAATGGTGATGACAGGCAGTGGTGATGATGACAGACAGTGATGATGACAGACAGTGATGATGATGACAGACAGTGATGATGACAGACAGTGATGATGACAGGCAGTGATGATGATGACAGGCAGTGATGATGACAGACAGTGGTGATGACAGACAGTGATGATGACAGACAGTGGTGATGACAGACAGTGATGATGACAGACAGTGGTGATGACAGACAGTGATGATGACAGGCAGTGGTGATGACAGGCAGTGGTGATGATGACATGACAGCAGTGATGATGACAGGCAGTGGTGATGATGACAGGCAGTGATGATGACAGGCAGTGGTGATGACAGGCAGTGGTGATGATGACAGGCAGTGATGATGACAGACAGTGATGATGACAGACAGTGATGATGACAGACAGTGATGATGACAGGCAGTGATGATGACAGACAGTGATGATGACAGACAGTGATGATGACAGGCAGTGATGATGACAGACAGTGATGATGACAGGCAGTGATGATGACAGGCAGTGGTGATGACAGGCAGTGATGATGACAGACAATGATGATGACAGACAGTGATGATGATGACAGACAGTGATAATGATGATGACAGACAGTGATGATGATGACAGACAGTGTGATGATGATGACAGACAGTGATGATGACAGACAGTGATGATGACAGGCAGTGGTGATGACAGGCAGTGATGATGACAGACAGTGATGATGACAGGCAGTGGTGATGATGATGACAGACAGTGATGATGACAGACAGTGATGATGACAGGCAGTGATGATGACAGGCAGTGGTGATGACAGGCATGTGATGATGACAGGCAGTGATGATGACAGACAATGATGATGACAGACAGTGATGATGATGACAGACAGTGGTGATGACAGGCAGTGATGATGACAGGCAGTGATGATGACAGACAGTGATGATGACAGACAATGGATGATGACAGACAGTGATGATGACAGGCAGTGATGATGACAGGCAGTGATGATGACAGGCAGTGGTGATGATGACAGACAGTGATGATGACAGGCAGTGGTGATGATGACAGGCAGTGATGATGACAGGCAGTGATGATGACAGACAGTGATGATGACAGGCAGTGATGATGACAGACAGTGATGATGATGACACAGACAGTGATGATGACAGGCAGTGATGATGACAGACAGTGATGATGACAGACAGTGATGACGATGACAGGCAGTGATGATGACAGGCAGTGATGATGACAGACAGTGGTGATGACAGACAGTGATGATGACAGACAGTGATGATGACAGACAGTGGTGATGACAGACAGTGGTGATGACAGGCAGTGATGATGACAGAGAGGCAGTGATGATGACAGACAGTGATGATGAGTGATGATGACAGACAGTGATGATGACAGGCAGTGATGATGACAGCAGTGGTGATGACAGGCAGTGATGATGACAGGCAGTGATGATGACAGACAGGCAGTGATGATGACAGGCAGTGATGATGATGACAGGCAGTGGTGATGACAGACAGTGGTGATGATGACAGGCAGTGATGATGACAGGCAGTGATGATGACAGACAGTGATGATGATGACAGACAGTGATGATGATGACAGACAGTGATGATGATGATAGACAGTGATGATGACAGGCAGTGATGATGACAGGCAGTGATGATGACAGACAGTGGTGATGACAGACAGTGATGATGACAGGCAGTGATGATGACAGACAGTGATGATGACAGACAGTGATGATGACAGGCAGTGGTGATGACAGACAGTGTGATGACAGACAGTGGTGATGACAGGCAGTGATGATGACAGGCAGTGATGATGACAGACAGTGATGATGACAGACAGTGGTGATGACAGACAGTGGTGATGACAGGCAGTGATGATGACAGGCAGTGATGATGACAGACAGTGATGATGACAGGCAGTGGTGATGACAGGCAGTGATGATGACAGGCAGTGATGATGACAGGCAGTGATGATGATGACAGACAGTGATGATGACAAGCAGTGATGATGACAGACAGTGATGATGACAAGCAGTGATGATGACAGGCAGTGGTGATGACAGGCAGTGATGATGACAGTGAGTGATGATGACAGACAGTGATGATGATGACAGACAGTGATGATGACAAGCAGTGATGATGACAGACAGTGATGATGATGACAGGCAGTGATGATGACAGGCAGTGGTGATGATGACAGGCAGTGATGATGACAGACAGTGATGATGACAGGCAGTGGTGATGATGACAGGCAGTGATGATGACAGGCAGTGGTGATGATGACAGGCAGTGGTGATGACAGACAGTGGTGATGACAGGCAGTGATGATGACAGACAGTGGTGATGACAGACAGACAGTGGTGATGATGACAGGCAGTGATGATGACAGACAGTGAATGATGACAGACAGTGGTCACAGTGATGATGACAGACAGTGATGATGACAGACAGTGATGATGACAGGCAGTGATGATGACAGGCAGTGATGATGACAGACAGTGATGATGACAGACAGTGGTGATGACAGACAGTGGTGATGACAGACAGTGATGATGACAGGCAGTGATCATGACAGGCAGTGGTGATGACAGGCAGTGATGATGACAGACAGTGATGATGATGACAGTGATGATGATGACAGGCAGTGATGATGACAGGCAGTGATGATGACAGGCAGTGGTGATGACAGACAGGCAGTGATGATGACAGGCAGTGATGATGACAGACAATGGTGAATACAGTTTATACATTTGACCACAGCTCCAGTCACCTATATTCAGCTTGGGGACAGTGATGATGGCAGACAGTGATGATGGCAGACAGTGATGATGGATGATGACAGTGATGATGACAGACAGTGATGATGACAGACAGTGGTGATGACAGACAGTGATGATGACAGGCAGATGATGATGACAGGCAGTGATGATGACAGACAGTGGTGATGACAGGCAGTGATGATGACAGACAGTGATGATGACACAGACAGTGGTGATGACAGACAGTGATGATGACAGACAGTGATGATGACAGACAGTGATGATGACAGACAGTGGTGATGACAGACAGTGATGATGACAGGCAGTGATGATGACAGGCAGTGGTGATGACAGGCAGTGATGATGACAGACAGTGATGATGACAGACAGTGGTGATGATGACAGACAGTGGTGATGACAGACAGTGGTGATGACAGGCAGTGATGATGACAGGCAGTGATGATGACAGACAGTGATGATGACAGACAGTGATGATGATGACAGTGATGATGATGACAGGCAGTGATGATGACAGGCAGTGGTGATGATGACAGGCAGTGGTGATGATGACAGGCAGTGATGATGACAGGCAGTGATGATGACAGACAATGGTGAATACAGTTTATACATTTGACCACAGCTCCAGTCACCTATATTCAGCTTGGGGATGGGGAGATGGGGAAACGGGATGGGGGGGGGGGAAAGTGGGAAGTGGTATCTGGGATGAGCCAGAAGAAAAATGGATGGGGAGGAGAAAGATAGAGAGTGGGGGAGGGCGAAAGGCTTGGCACCTGGCAGCCACAAGACTTTTAACATCAGAGTGACACTATTTCCAGCCAACCCCTTCCCCATCATCCCTCTTCCACGCACTTTTCAGCTTCTTCTTCCCATCTCCGTCTGTCTCTTGCAGTGCACTTTGCAATATATACAAAGACACAACACAATGTAGCACAATACCTATCAACCAAGTCAGTGCAATGCTGTACATTTGCAAGAAAGAGCAGTACAAAACAATGATATACACATAATCCCGCACAACGATACTCAAAATGCAAACACATCAAGAGAATACGCTAATGGACAACACAACGCACACAATATAATAAAACACAAAACAAATCTCACCGTATTCTCGTCAACAGCTCATGCATCAATGAGTTGCTCAATGTACTAGCATGACCATTCTCTTCCGGCGGTATCTTGCAATTTATCAAAATACAAGACAACACGATATTGTTCAAGGAATGCACCGCAATACAACACATTTCCAATACAAGACAACACAACATAGTTCAACCAATGCGTTGCAATCTAACACAATATACTTTTAATATAATACAATACAATATAGTAAAACTATCGTATTGCAATGGAACTTACCTTTCGAATACAAGACAAAAAAGAATATAGCTCAACCGATGCATTTCAATGCTTGATATACTTCCAATACAAGAAAAGGCAAGGTCATTCAACCTTGGCATTGCACTGTAATGTAATACATTTTCCATACAACTGAAACAACACAAAGAAGTTCAACCTGTGTACTGCAACGCAGCTCAATACACTTCCAGAACAAGATAGTATAGTCCACCCACTGCGTTGCAGCGACACTTAACAGCACTTCCAACACAATGACACGGTAGAGAGAAGACCACCTGGCATAACAATAACATTCAGCACAGTACTGTTTAACAAAATATATATGTATATGTGTATGTGTGTGTGTGTGTGTGTGTGTGTGTGTGTGTGTGTGTGTGTGTGTGTGTGAGCGCGCGCGCGCGCGCGCGTGTGTGTGTGTGTGTGTGTGCGCGTGCGTGCGTGTGTGCGTGTGTGTGTGAGGTCAAATGTTCATCAGGCCGTTTCGATACATGGGCATTTCCCTTCGGAGTTGACATACTCCATTTCCCCAAAAAGTCCTTTGAATGAGACTGTAAACCGAGGTTTTGTGTGTGAACGCACGCATTACATCTCGCACACGCGTAAAATACCATCACCAGCTTTCATAAGAGAAAGCCAGTCTTGCTGTTGATAGGGATGACACGTTATATACACCATGCACCCTGCGTGAAAAAAATGGGAAAGAATGAAGATGAAAAAAAAAACAAACAAAAAACGAGTCAATGATATGGGAAACAATGGAGCATAGAACTAGCAGAATGCTCTTCAATCGGCTGTCCTAAGAGGGCACCTCGTTGTATAAATGAGAGCGTGGATTGTAAAGAGCTTACAGCTTGGTCCCTAACCGAGAATAGGTGCTAGAACAGTTGCTAACAACAACAACAACAACAATAACAATAATGATAATAATCATGCTGGTAATAATAATGATAATAGTAATAATGATGATGATGAAGTGCTAGAGCAGTTGCTACTAACAACAACAGTAATAATAATAATGACAATAATGATAATGGTAATAATAATGATAACAGTAATAATGATGATGATGATAACAATGATAATGATAATAATGATGATGATGATAAGGGTGATAACAACAACAATAACAAAAACAACAAGAATAATGATACTCAATGCAAAAACGCTAAATTATGCTACGTTGCAATACAATACAACACAACCCAGTATAATACGACTGATACAATGTTATGCAAAACAGTACGATACAACACAACACAACACAACACACAACACAACACAACACAACACAACACAACACAACACACACCACACCACACCACAACGCAACACAAGCCAACACCAAACTTAAAAAAGGAGACAGCACAGAAACCTCGTGGTATTCTTGTCAACAGCACAGCAAACCTCGTGGTATTCTTGTCAACAGCACAGCAAACCTCGTGGTATTCTTGTCAACAGGCGCTGACGGTGTGGCCCACTAATGGCGTCCCGGGAGTCCCCGGGGGTGAAGGCGCCCCGCAGTTCCCCGCGCTCCGCTCTCACACGCGAACTGAACGCACGTCTCATTAAGCAGGCCAATGGACGTGAAAGATGAGCAGGCATTCACAGAATCATAATCGCCGCTCGGCCCGCATTGGCTATGGGTCCATCCAAAGCCTCGGCGGGAGAAGCGACACGCCAGCTTTTCTTCGGGTGGATGGGGAAAGGGGAGTGGAAGAAGGGGGGGGGGGGGGGGGGGGGGGGGGGGGACGGGGAATGGGAAGGGAAGTGGTGCAGGAGGGGATGTTGGGGTTAGTTGGGGGCCGGGAAGAGGGAAGGATCGCTAGAGAGGGTCGCTGGTGGGGTGGGGGGGGGGGGGGGGGGGGGGGGGGGGGGTAGCAAGTTCTCTTCAGTGAAAGAAAGACCGAGTTCAGACACAACCAGGGACAAAAAGTGGGGCCCTTTAACGGGTTTGTCGACTCTGTCTGTGCGTCTGTCTGTCTGTCTGTCTGTCTGTCTGTCTGTCTGTCTGTCTCTCTCTCTCTCTCTCTCTCTCTCTCTCTCTCTCTCTCTCTCTCTCTCTCTCTCTCTCCGCCACAGATTTTCAATGGCGTGTTTGCTCTTTTCAGGCCATTGAGGCAGACAGCAACCCGTGGAATGAACAGAATAGGTGGCAAAATATTCCATTTGTTTGCACCTGCTGTAACGGAAACTGTCACATGTGCTTACAGTTTAAATACATACTGTTTCCCCCGAATGCTTTCACATGAGCAAAAATCACACCACAGTTTAATTCAGAAACTGTTTCCGATCTGTCTTGTTATAGTCCTGCTAGTTTAGATTTCATCTGCTCATTTAAAGCCACCAAAGCAACATATCAATATTTTTTCTCTCTCTCGTATAAACAAGTGTAATATACAGCAGTGAATCTGACTTAACAATCATTCCTACTCAACAGTTCTGACCAGCTTACTTGAACAATGGTTTTCAAACATAAACAACCATCAGATACCCGCAGTTCTTTTGTGGACTTTGCGAAAGCTTTTGACATCATTAATCATAAACTTCTGCTCAGAAGTATATTTATCGACAGTCTTTTGATACCGTGAAATTGATTCCATCTCTCTCTTTCCAACATGCAGTATTTTGCATCCTTACATATACGCCTATGTACTGTTGTTCCCTATTCATTTGGTGTTCCACGATGTTCAGTACTAGATCCTGTGCTGTTTACATTTAATTGCAATGACCTACCTTTATTAACTCTTGAGAACACATTAGAAAATGTTCCCGGATGACATAAAGCTTGGCACAAGTAACTTTGACGCTCGGCAAGTTTGTCTTACCACGCACAAAAGTAAGTATTCTTGTTAAATTGACTCAACTTAATTACATGGCGCCTTTACCCTATTTAACTAAACTGAATTACAGTATGGAAAAAAACAAAGTTGAAAATCTTGTCCAAAAGTTACCAGTCTTTTATTTTGCCAAAGCAAAAATCAAAAAAAAGAGAAAAGTTCCAAATCACAAAGTGTTAGAAATAACAATGGACAACAATATATCTAAGTCTAAACAACATTTAGAAATTCTGTCTCTATAAAGCATAAAGATTTCGGAAAAAAAAAACCACACCGCCATTTTTTTTCACTCTACATCAAGTCAAACATGTATAATGCCTCTATAGAAATGGAGCAATAGTTTGCTAAAGCCACTGGTTAGCATCCATCAAAAGACTGTCCAAGTTACCATTGACACCCGCTGCTACACCGTAATTACAAACAGGCAGGTGTCCTCCCACTCACTTTTGAACTTTTACACAAGAAAAGGATTTCTCATGCATGAAATGCTCCTGCTAACGCCCCCACATCTTTACTGAAAACTAAAAAAGATGATCGACATTCACCTAGTGTAACTCTCCCTCTCCCAAAACTTATCTGAGCAAATTAAGTTTTGCTTATTCCGCAGGCTGGCAATAGAATCGTTTTCCAAACGATCGCAAAAGCGAAGCGTACGGCAGTGTGAATCTGTCAAGTTGAGGCCCCCCCCCCCCCCCCCCCCCCCCCAATTTATCCCTAGATGTACTGATTTAAAACTCTGTATACGACTGTCTCCTCTTCCCTGCTCCCTCTATCTCCCCTCATACCCCCTCCCTTTGCCCCCCCCCCCCCCCCCCGCCCTTTCATCCTCATCCTCTCACTTCCTCTCACCCCCACGCTTTTTTCTGTCTGTCATTGTTTCACCTTGTACATAAACTTTCCATGTACGTATTTGGTCTTTTTTCTACTTCCTCGTTTTGTTTTATTGGCCGAAAAGGCTTGAAGCGGAAAATACAGTTTTTCGTATTCAGTCGCCCTCGATAAATACACGTCATCTCTCTCTCTCTCTCTCTCTCTCTCTCTCTCTCTCTCTCTCTGATTACAGTTTGCTAATGTACATGTTGTGAACTTTCGTTAATTCCATATTTTTTTATAACTTTGGGTTTTAGTTTGCTTGGCTGGTTGTTCTAGCCCAGGTTTTGGCGAAAAAAAAAACTGACTATGCTTAATTGCTTAATTTACTTCCCTGGCTAAAAACTCAAAGCCTTTTTAGATAGTGTTTTACGTGGGTGATCAATATTACATTGTATTTCTGGTGCCTTGTGTGATCCAAATTCTTTCTTTCATTTTTACGTGCTATAATTCATTTTTCAAGATTAAAAGTCAAATGTAATCAGTCAGCTCCTTTCTTTAATGCATTTAGCTGATTTTGCAAACAAAAGGCTGTGCTGGACAAGAGAACGACATCATCTGTAAACAGCACAATTGAAAATATTTCAATAGCTCCTGATACAATTTGTGTTCCGTGCTTTCCATTTCTGGATAATTTCACTGCTAATGATGAAAAACCGAGACCATTAGTGGGCCCAAAAGACATCCCTGCTTTACGCCACGCGGATAACAGAAAAATTCTGTACAACTATATACTCTTATCTCTGACCCATGCTAAAGCCCAGTCATGAACACTTCACAAAGTGCCATACAAAAATTGCCATACACGTTTTATGTAAAATGCTCCATATGATATTACAATTGACACAATCAAAAGCCTTCTTAAAATGCAGAATGGCAACCTAAAGTTTGGTGTTATGCAGTAAGTAACTTTCTGTTAATGTATACAGAGTAAAATATGGTCTACAGTACAGTAATTTGATCTGGAACCGGCGTGCTCATCCGTTATCTTATTCTCTCTTTCTGTCCACTTTGTTAACGTTTATTCAGAATGTGTGTATAAACTTCACTGAGTATGCGTGTGTAAGCTTTATTCCACAGTAACTGTTTGGGTTGTTAACATCTCCTTTTTAAAGTATTGGGATAATTATGGATTTGGCCCATTTGGGGGAGGGGGGGGGGGGAGGTTCCACCTTCGAATAATCCGTTGAATAATACAACAAGAAAATTCACCGATTTTTTTTTTCATTTGCAAGCTTTAACAACATCTCTCCAAGTATTTTATCAGGTACCGCGATTCTTCTACACTTCAAATTCTTGATGCTCACTGTTACTTTATCGCCTGTACTACAATCGTTGAGAGGGGGAGGGGGTGGGGGAAGTGGGGGGGGGAGGGGTTACATGCGTTTCCAAATCATTCCAGTTTCATCATCAGTTTCACCTGTGGTATTGTAAAGTATGTTGAAGACGTGAAAGAAGTTATCGTACCATTACTGAGATGTTATTTCATTGAAGATGAGAGGGTTCCTTTTTATTGATCTAACTGTGGACCAGAAAAGTCTAGGATCGTTTAAAGCAATGGTGTAAGTGTATTTTCTCCAAACTTTCGCCTTTTAAGTCGACTAAGTTCAACACTCTTTTCTTTCTGTAACATAAGTACGTTTCCTTTGAGAGAGAGAGAGAGAGAGAGAGAGAGAGAGAGAGAGAGAGAGAGAGAGAGAGAGAGAGAGAGAGAGGAGAGGGGGACTGGAGAGAATGGAGTGGGGGGGGGGGTAGGCAGACAGTCGGTCACATACAAAATCAGACAGACAGGCAGACACAGACAGACAGACAAACAAACAGACAGACAGACAGACAGACGGATGGACAAGCACAGACAATGAGGGAACGAATCCTTGGAGACAGCTCCGACAAGGGAGACAAGCTGCCAGAGAGGCACAGCAATCAGTGCCATTAAAAGGCGAGATGAACGGCTTAATCCATCCATCAGCGGCTGCAGCAGCAAAGAGCTGTCAAGAGTGTGCACTTTCACATGCCCAGTATCTCGCCTGCCAGACAATTGAACTGACCCCACCTCTCTCAAACCCCACCATTTCCGTTCATTCAAAGGTCACCACACTGTCTGATGTGCAGGACTTCCCGAAGAGAGAGAGAGAGAGAGAGAGAGAGAGAGAGAGAGAGAGAGAGAGAGGAGGAGTGTGTGTGTGTGTTTAGAGGGGGGGGGGGGATTGGAGGGGATGACTGAACGGCTCAGTGGGTTAGAATACCAATTTGGTATTCACGAGGTTACAAGTTCGAATCCCAGGAGCTTAAAGTAAAATGTCCATTCTTTGCCCATTCTAACGTGTCAACGTTCAGGTGGTATCAGGGTCATGCTAGATATTGTAGCCGCTTCCTGCTCCACCCCACCCTAACCTCCCACATCTTCTACACTCCACTCCCCTGCACCCATCTTCACACCACCACACACTCCTCGTCTTCATTCTCCCCGTCCTCCCTTCACCAATCAACCAACAGAGACAGAGAGAGAGAGAGAGAGAGAGAGAGAGAGAGAGAGAGAGAGAGAGAGAGAGACAGACAGACAGACAGACAGACACACAGACAGACAGACACACAGACAAACAGGGAGACAGGCAGACAGACAGACAGACAGACAGACAGACGAACAGAGAGAGAGAGAGAGAGAGGAGAGAGAGAGAGAGAGAGAGAGAGAGAGAGAGAGAGAGAGAGATTCACTCGAACTGTTTCAGATACTGACAGAATGGTCAAACTGGAGTGATGTTCCTTGACAGTTGTTTTGAAGTTTACATGCTCGCGCACATGCGCTTGCGCACACGCATAGGCCCGTGCCAACACATCCATACACACACACGTGTGTGTATTCACTACACACACATACAATGATGAAAAAAAGGCACAACCAATGTTAGGTAGGCACTCAAGTTCTGACCAGTGCGTTGGGCTAATGCTTAGTTCAGACATCTGCTCTGCTAGTTCTCTCTCATCTTAGTTATCAATTCCTTTGTCCATCAGCTCAAAATCATCATACGCGGTGTGGTCCCAAAACTTAGAGGGTTTGGTGTAGCCTATATGGACTAACCCGCACGCAGTGGCGCTTCCTTGATGTAACTGAAACTAAAACTTTGAGGTTTACTATGTAAACAAAGTTTTGAAAAAAAAAAATTTGTTCACTTGTACAAAAGAGTGTGTGAATGGGGGAAAAGAAATGATAATCGTTTAGATAAACGATCTCTCTCTCTCTCTCTCTCTCTCTCTCTCTCTCTCTCTCTCTCTCTCTCTCTCTCTCTCTCTCTCTCTCTCTCTCTCTCTCTCTCCTGCTTTGAGTTTCCTATTAGGTACACTGTGATTATGAATTAGCATCGAGTTGAACATCTTAATTTTTGCCTGTATGTCAAAGATCAATAGAATAATTCAAAGGATACATAAAGAATGACAAACGCATTTTAAAGTGTGGTCTTTTAAAGTGTGGTCGTCTTGCATTTGTGGCCCAGCCAAACTCACTATAACCACTGTTTCAATAGATGTAAACAAAGAGGTCTTCTACTCTGTATTCAGTTACCCTAAAACAGGTTCAATATTTGTGCGTCTAACCGACACGTTATCTGTACGATGACCTTGACTTTGTAAAGCAAGTCACTTAACAAGACGATTATATGAAATCGTACTTGAGGGGGGAAGTCAACAAGAAACAGTATACAAAGAAGATAAACTTTGCTCTCAAAAGGACTTACCTGCAAACCAATGTTGTCTAAATGCCCTTTCTTCAAGCACACACATGCAGCTGAGAAGCACAGATGAGAGTGAACATACTTGTGGTTGGTATGAAAAGCACTTGGAATGTATCTGTCACACAGAGCAAAGAAGGCGTTGGTTTAGAGTTACGTACCTTTAATTGCGTCACAATGGAAGCGAAAGTGAGTTTACATGGCCATTGCTCACCAAGATGATTTTACTTTCAAGCATTCTTTTTCTTCATGTTTCTCTGTGGAATTTCGTTGAAGTCAGTCCATTAACTTGCAGAGAAAAACAACCCTGATAAGGTGATCAGCTTGTTAGCATGAAATGAATAGGGTTTTGCTTAAACAGCGCCAGTGTTCGGTGTCTGTATCGGACAAAGCCTGCGCCTGTCTACAAGCTCTGATGCAGCATAGGCCCACAATCAAGTGGTCAGGCCTTCGACTGAGGAGCTGTTGTCCGTGAGTTTGAAGCACTCGTGGGGGTGAACAGTTTACGGCTTATAAATCCTCTCTGTCCCCAAAGCAGAGAAGGAGTACGTGATTCACTTCAGGGAGGGTTCAGGCGGCGGCGGCAGGAGAGGAGAGGGTTCCACCTTCTAAAAGGCCATGTCCTAGACACAGTGATCTTCTAACAGTTAAAACGTCGTCCCCACAACCACCAGACTGCGGAACTTTCACCTTTACACTTAAACGGATGCATCTGTTTTAAAAGCGGCAGTTTGGATTTTTTTTCCTTTTTTTTTTTCTTCAAGTGGACGGGTGTCAGGTTGAAATGACTCAACACCTGCAACATCAACTCAAATGTTGTGTGTGTTCGTCTGAGAGGCGGACTGACCCCGTTCCCATTGTTAGTCAGAAAAAAAGCGTTTGACACAAAAAGATGGAAACGCATACATACGAAGTCATGCGCACGGACACACACACACACACACACACACACACACACACACACACACACACACACACGCACGCCGCCCCACCCGCCCGCTTAGCCATCTAAGAAATATAAACAGCTGGCGCGGGGAGAGGGGGAGAGGGGGGGGGGGGGGGGGGGGACGGGGTGCTGGATTTTTGTTTTTGTTTTTTTTTTCATTTTTCTGTAAATATGTTTTCATAATCAGTTACACGGTCTGCTGACTGCATGAAATGACGAAGAATAGGTCATATTACTCGTGCGCAGTGACAGTGTGTGTCTGTGTGTGTGCTCAATTCAAATAGATCGCTGGGCCTTACTAGGCTTGAAATGCTGAGTTGGTTGTGAAATCGATTTTACCTTCTCTTTGTCCAGAAATTTAATCTATTTGTTGAAAAAAAGATCATCCCCCCCCCCCCTAAAAAAAAAACAATATAGGTAATTTTGTTTTGACGAGTTTTGTTGTTTTACGTGCACAAGACGACCCACAAATTTTCCACCGGCAAAGGAGAGCTCTAATGCGCTTACTTCCCTTTGGCGAAGCAGCCCAGTGCATGTTGAGCTGCAGACACATGGGGTTGCGGGATTTACCTGTAAGTCAATGACCTTGAATCGTGGACTAAAAGTCAGCGCAGTCAAGATCAAACATAGTTTATACGATCCAAGTTTCAAGATTCATTTGTTCCAATATAACCCCAGGGCGTAAATGGAGAAAACTAAACTACAAAAGAAATAAAATTGATGTCGGGCAAAACACGCAAACGCATGAAACTAAGTAGTTCAGGAGAGAGAGAGAGAGAGAGAGAGAGAGAGAGAGAGAGAGAGAGAGAGAGGAGAGAGAGAGAGAGAGAGAGAGAGAGAGAGACAGAGAGAGAGAGAGAGAGAGAGAGAGAGAGAAGAGAGAGAGAGAGAGAGAGAGAGAGAGAGAGAGAGAGAGAGAGAGAGAGATCTTTGTTATCGAGTGTAATGAGTTCACTCTGTTTTGTCTTTTTTTTTTTTTCGTGTATTCAACTCTCGACCACAGGGGGAAAATATGAAAATAAGCAAATGGCGAAAAAGTACATGCACCGAAGAAAATGAGAATACATACTGAAATTAACACAAACCCTTTTCATCTCCCTTAATAGGAGAAAGAAATAACATGAAACTAAAGTGACTGACACGCTTCAAGTTTCATTCTCCCTTTCTTACTGTGCCCCTTCAACCCTTTTGTAAAATCGATTTAAACGCACATCAACGCGCGTGGTCGAGTCACACACACACACACACACACACACACACACACACACACACACGCACGCACGCACGCACGCACACACGTACACAGACAGACAGACAGACAGACAGAGACAGATAGACAGAGACAGACAGATGGACTGACAGACAGCAGACAGACAGACAGACAGACAGACAGAAGAAACAAACAGAGACAGAGAAGATGAAGGGGGAGGGAAGGGGAGGGGGCAGAAAAACAATAAATGTTACATTGTGGGCAGTGAGATGGGAACTAGAGACAGAATGGCTCCAATTCATCCACAGCCGACGATAGATCGTCAGTCAGTGGATAGTTGTCTTTGCCCTATCTGTGCAGCCGGCATCTGCTGACTTTGCCCTGTGGTCTGCCTATCTCTGCAGCCGGCATCTGCTATCTTTGCCCCGTGGTCTGCCTATCTCTGCAGCAGCGTCTGCTGTCTTTGTCTTTTCCCAGTGGTCTGTCTATCTCTGCAGCTGGCATCTGCTATCTTTGCCCCGTGGTCTGTCTATCTCTGCAGCCAGCATCTGCTGTCTTTCCCCAGTGGTCTGTCTATCTCTGCAGCTGGCATCTGCTATCTTTGCCCCGTGGTCTGTCTATCTCTGCAGCCAGCATCTGCTGTCTTTCCCCAGTGGTCTGTGGTCTGTATCTCTGCAGCTGGCATCTGCTATCTTTGCCCCCGTGTGGTCTGTCTATCTCTGCAGCCAGCATCTGCTGTCTTTGCCCCGTGGTCTGCCTATCTCTGCAGCCGGCATCTGCTGACTTTGCCCCGTGGTCTGCCTATCTGTGCAGCTGGCATCTGCTATCTTTGCCCCCATGGTCTGCCTACCTGTGCAGCCGGCATCTGCTGTCTTTGCCACGTGGTCTGCCTACCTGTGCAGCCATCATCTGCTGACTTTGCCCCGTGGTCTGCCTATCTCTGCAGCCGGCATCTGCTGACTTTGCCCCATGGTCTGCCTATCTGTGCAGCCGGCATCTGCTGACTTTGCCCCATGGTCTGCCTATCTGTGCAGCTGGCATCTGCTATCTTTGCCCCGTGGTCTGCCTATCTCTGCAGCCGGCATCTGCTGACTTTGCCCCATGGTCTGCCTATCTGTGCAGCCGGCATCTGCTGACTTTGCCCCGTGGCCTGCCTATATCTGTGCAGCTGGCATCTGCTATCTTTGCCCCGTGGTCTGCCTGTCTGTGCAGCTGGCATCTGCTATCTTTGCCCCGTGGTCTGCCTATCTGTGCTGCCAGCATCTGCTATCTTTGCCCCGTGGTCTGCCTACCTGTGCAGCCGGCATCTGCTGACTTTTGCCCCGTGGTCTGCCTACCTGTGCAGCCAGCGTTTGCTGTGCTGTCCTGCGCACGACCCAGTGAGCCAGGCCAGGGCGACAAATACCATCAAGCGGTATTCAGCTTACCTCAACAGGCAGGGATCAAAGAGGCTGCGGCAGTAGAGAACACAGGCGGGAGACCTAACCCCCGTGGGCTTTTTCACACAGCAAAGCCACACCCGAGCGTCGTTCTAAGTCTCACAGGCTGAGCGCCCCACGGCTGTTTTTCTTTGTCTGTCTTCTGTGCCGTGCCAGTTATTGCCCATCCTCCCGCCACCTTCCCTGTCCCACCACATCCTTCCTCCCACCATCCTTCTCCTCTCCTTTAACCCTCCCCCGCCCTCGAACCTCCTCCGCCACCCTCTCTCTCTCTCTCTCTCTCTCTCTCTCTCTCTCTCTCTCTCTCTCAAAATGAGCATTGTACATAAACAGAGGCATAGCAATATTTCTTTTCGCATGACGAGTGAGAGAGCAAAATGTCCCACATTAAAAGATGAGTCTGTATCCACTGAAGGACACAAGGAAAGCCAAAATGTGTCAGCAGTCCGAGTGGTCAGCTTTACCGTTTAGTAACATCAACCATTGCCAGCCAATCAGTGCTGATAGCAGCTAAGAATGGTCTAGAACTGTCTTTCTTTTCATTCGATCTCCGAAGAGACGCAACCTCCCACTGAGCTACCAAACACCATGTGGAGCAAATAAGTAGGGGGTCGGAAAAAAAGTGCGGGCTAATAATTCATCTGTTATTAAAACAAATATCTTTGCAAAGAGAGAGACAGAGAGAGAGAGAGAGAGAGAGAGAGAGAGAGAGAGAGAGAGAGAGAGAATGAAAAGGAAGGCGTTAGAATATGAACTCCTTCAATAGCAGCATCACAGCCCGTCCTGAAAACAGACCCCTTGACATTGCTCGCCCAGAGGCGCTCTTCATCCGCTGACAGACTTATTAGTGGACCCGGCTCACAGCGTCAGGCCTCCATTGGCCTCAAATGGGGATATACCACCTATGATTCTGTGGTAGGTTCACCGCCGACGGCTCAAAAACAGAATTCAGTGGCGTCCTAAAAAGCGGTTAGCGAAGGGTAGATAGAAAAGTAATCCGAGAAGAAAGAACTGTTAAATATCAGTTTGCGTTCTCTCTCTCTCTCTCTCTCTCTCTCTCTCTCTCTCTCTCTCGCATGTGTGTCCGTGTCCGTGTGCACGTGTTTCTTCTGTATTACTTTATACAACGCGCTAAAAGCATCATATGTTTACTGAGATTTTGCACGATATAAGTCATCCTCCTCCTCCTCCTCATCCTCCTTATGATAATAATAGTAGTAGTAATTATTATTATCATTATTGTTATATCATTATTATTATTATTATTATTATCATCATCATTTATTATTATCATTATCATCATCATTATCATCGAATATGTGCAAGCGTATAATGTAGAAGATTACGCATATTGCACCACAGTTTGTGAATTGTAACTGCCATGATAAGAAAAGAAAGAAAGCTTATGTTAAAAAAAAAAGAAAACGGAAGAGAAAACGAGGAGAAAGAAGGACAGAAAAAAAAAGAAAGAGCGTGTTTGCCATCGACACAGGCCGCTTAATTGTATTGCATAATTCTGCCGTTGAAGGATATCGGTGGCCCACGTCAGGGTACAAACACCCGATGGCATAGAGAAGACGGAGAGAAAAAAGAATGATGAACAAACAGCAAGACGCATGTCGCCAATGGACCAGCTCAAAGAGAGTTGCAGCAACAGAGATAACCACTCATATCAGAGCGGTGTCCACCTGGCAGGTGCACATACCCGCTCTGTTTGACACCCAGGCTTATTTTGATTTCCTGCTTTTATCGTTTCTAATTTTCAGTCGTACCACCTCGTAACGTTCATACCAGTTAGTGACTGACAGTTAGAAACGCTTGCCGTGCGTTAGCGCCTACTCTCTCTCTGTCTCTCTCTCTCTCTCTCTGTCTGTCTCTCTCTCTCTCTCTGTCTCTTCTCTCTCTATGTCTCGCACACACACACACACACACACGCGCACACGCCATGACACCATGACACGCTAGACATACACTTGCTTGCTTGCTCGCCTTCCAATCACTAGTCAAAGAAACGCCAGAAGCAACAAAAAAATATCACAGGCGATAAAAGACAGTTTTCACTCACCATTTAATATCTCCGATGGATCATATATTCCAATGTTTACCTCATCATATGGGCTCCTGGAATAATTTACCAGTAACATGAGCCTAGGTTATCTACAGAGAACGTCGATGGCAGTTTAATTAAAAACCTTTCGCATTGTTCTGTCCAACCAGGAGTGATGAATATGGACGCATCGGAACGCCACCCCCCCCCCCCCCCCCCCCCCCCCCCCCCCCCCCCGCCCCCTTCTCTCCTCTTCTCTCCTCTCCATCCCACCGCCCTTCCTCATTTCTTCATTTCTGTGTTTAATTTAAAATCTTGCGCGTTGTTCTGTTCAACCAGGAGTGATGACTATTGAAGCATCAGAATCCACCCCCCCTTCTCTCTCTCTCCATCTCACCGCTCTTCCTCATTTCTTCCCCCCCCCCCCCTGTCCACCCCTTCCCAGGTTCTGAGTCAGCGAGCGCCAGTATGAAATAGAATGAGTTAGCTTTAATGTGATAAAATTTGTGTTCCTTTATCAGGCAAACTAGTACGCTCGCACAGCTCTTTTCACCCCTTTGTTAGCCTCTGCTTTCCGCGCTGTCTGTATTTCAAAGATTGCAGTGGGGGACGGACACACAGTGCCCTTTGGACCCACGGTAGGCTCTGCTTTGTTGTTGTTAGTGTTACATACTGACTGCTGCAGGGACACACACACAGCCCTTTTCCCACTAATTAGGCTCTGCCGCATCATGTTGTCAGTGTTAAATGAATGCAGAAGGAATGCGTATGGGCTCTGCTTTATGTTGTCAGTTTTACAGTTAGTGCAGCAGCAATACATGGAGTCCTTTTCCCCATATTGTAGGCTCTGCTTCATGCTGTCTGTATTACAATTACTGCAGCAGGAATACACAAGAGTCCTTTTCCTACATTCTAGGCTCTGGCTTATGCTGTCAGTTTTACGACTGCCGCAGCAGGAATACACGAAGCCCTTTTCTCACATCATAGGCTCTGCTGTATGCTGTCAGTGTCACGATGACCGCAGCAGGAATACACTGAACTCTTTCCTTATATTGTAGGCTCTGCTGTATGCTGTCAGTGTCACGATGACCGCAGCAGGAATACACTGAACTCTTTCCTTATATTGTAGGCTCTGCTGTATGCTGTCAGTGTCACGATGACCGCAGCAGGGAATACACTGAACTCTTTCCTTATATTGTAGGCTCTGCTGTATGCTGTCAGCTTTGTACTGACAGCAACAAGAAAACACTGAGGCTTTCGTCCATATTGTAAGCCCTGCTTTATGTTGTCAGCTTTATCAAGACTGCAAGAGGGAAACACAAACAGCCTTTTTTTTTTTTTTTACACATGGTGGGCGCTAGTTTATGTTTTTCAGTGTTACAATGACTACAGCTGATACACCTACAGTACCCTTTCGACCCATCGTAGGCACTGCTTTTATGTTGTGTGTGTAACAATGACTATAGGTGATACACTACAGTGCCCTTTCGACCCATCGCAGGCACT
>JADBJO010000630.1:135000-137500 GCA_016801955.1 Conus betulinus | reverse complement strand
GAAGCCAGCAGAATAATATATGTCGATGCAAGGAAGAAGTATAAACACTTATTAAGAATGAAAAAAACATGCTTTTTAGAAAACAGAAATCAGAAATATTATGCAAGGAAATTCACAATTTGTCGGAATTCTGGAGGCATCGTAGAAATATGGGATGTGAAAGAAAAAGACAAAGAATTACTAATGACATTAGTATTGATGAGTGGTTTAATCATTTCAAGACCGTTTTTCAAAAACAACAACGAAGAAGGCGAAAGGACTATCATATTGTAACGGATGTGTTAGACAAATCAGAACATGGTATAAACATTACTCTTTCGGAAGATGTTACAAAAAACTATAGATAGACTAGAAAAACTGGCAAAGCTAGTGGAATGATGAAATTTCTGCTGAAATGCTGAAGCTAGGTGGTAAGAGTGTTCAGCTATTTCTAACTAAATTATCTAATACAATTTTTGACAATGGCATTTATCCCAGGGAATGGTCTAAAGCTCTAACAATCCCAGTATGTAAACAAAGTGACCCTGAAAACGTCGATAATTACAGAGGAATTCCTCTCGTGAGTATTATCTCTAAATGCTATACTACTATACTAAATGCATGACAGTACACAAAGTTAGAAAGTAACAATGTCATCTCAGAATGTCAAGCAGGATTCCGGAAAAAAAAATTATTCGACGCTGGATCAGATATTTACATTATATGCCTTTGCTCAGAACTCTTTGAGTAAAAAAGGAAGGAAACTTTACGCCGTTTTTGTAGACTTTGAAAAGGCTTTTGATTCTGTTCGACATGATAAACTTTTGCAATGTATTAAACAACATGGCGTGAAAAATCCATTTCTGGCCTCACTAAGAGCTATGTATTATTCTTTGCTATTCTATATTCAAGCAAATGAAGAACTGTCAGAAATGTTGGAAACTCCTGTTGGAGTTAGACACGGATGTGTTCTATATCCTACGTTACTTTCTATTTTCATAAACTACTTAGCAAATCAAATAAATGAAAAAGGTAAACACCGAGTACGGTTACTTCCGGACATCATTGAATTATCTATATGACTGTTTGCTGATGACGTCTCATTGCTGTCTACTTACACCAAGCGGCCCACAAAATCAGCTGAATATATTAAAGACCTGTTGTGATACCATGAAACTATCTGTAAATATTAACAAAGCCAAAGTTATAGTATTTAGAAACGGAGGATACTTAGGGAAGCATGAGAAATGGTTTTACGATGGTAACAGACTCGAAGTTGTGAACATTTATTGCTATCTAGGATTAAAGTTTACCACTATGATCAGCGCAAAACAGGGTACCATGCATCTAACAACCAAAGGTAAAAAGGCAGTAATTCGGCTCAGCATGATCTTTCAAAAATACAGGGAAAATAACGGAGAGTATTTTTTTCAAGGTTTTTGACATCAAGATTCTTGATGTATGCTGCCGAAGTATGGGGATTATAGAAAAAGTACACATGCTGACATGCAAAAGATTCTGTGTGTTCCAGGCAAAACTCCAAACAAAATGGTATACGGAGATTTTGGTCGATTATCCATTATACATTAATTCCTACGTTACCTGTTTACGATACTGGTTTAGACTTTTACAGATGAAAGCTGAAAGATTACCTCAGAAAGCATATTTGATGCTACTGGATTAGACAGATCTGGAAAACGGTGCTGGATCTCAAAGGTAAGAGAAATGTTGTGTTCAACAGGTTTTAATTTTGTTCGGTTACAACAAGGTGTTGGAGACGTTAAAATGTTCCTAAATGTGTTCAAACAGAGGCTTATTGATATATTCACACAAGAATGGACTGACACGATACGAGAACGTGAGAGATAGAAATGTTATAGAGATTTTAAGTTCTTTTTGAGAGGGAAAGATATCTTTTGGATACGAAAAAGTACTGGTCCCGCATTGCCATTACACGAACAAGGTTTAATTTGCTTCCACTGAATAACAAAGTGGATCGCTGTAGTAAAACAGAAAATGATAAAGCGTGCCCATTTTGCCGTGATCAGGTGGAAAAATCAGAACATTTTTTTATTCAATGCTCACTCTATCAAGACCTTAAGAATAAATTTCTCAAAGAGTTCGCGAGTTGTCCTTTTATATCCTTCTTAAGGTATCCAGTGCTTCGCACAGACATAGCCTATCAAGAGATATTTTTTCATGCGATAAAACAGAAGGATCAAGTCAGTTCTTTAATTGGCAAATTTCTGCAGACAATTACCACCACCTTGGTTTTCTTTTTAAATGTCTGACTTCATTTGCATTGTACTTTCATGCATTCTAAACGTAACTGAATAATGTATTATCTTTTTACACACATTTTTGGGGAATCAATATTACAATGTTTTTCTGTTCTGTTTGCAGTAACATAAGTGTTAACTGCACCCCGTTCCTACTCCCCCCCCCCCCCTTTCCTCTGTACTTGTATTGTGGCTCAAGGCCGATGCACATTAAAGTTTTCCGAGTTCTGAGTTCTCTCTGT
>JADBJO010000630.1:125000-130000 GCA_016801955.1 Conus betulinus | reverse complement strand
GGTTCTTTTTTTTTCAATATGACGGTTTTTTCTTTCTTGTGTGACTATGTATGTGACTATATTTTGTTGTTTTAACTCGTGGATATATTATCATCTTCCACACCTCCTTGCCTTCCCCCGTCCTCTGTCTCTGCACACACTCTCACACTCATGTTCACACGCGGTCACATCCGCGCCGCGCGCACAAAACGCGCGCGCTCAAACACACACGCGCGCGCGCGCACACACACACACACACGCATACGCACACGCGCGCGCATGCACACACACATACACTCACACACGCACACACTAAACACATGCACACACGCTCACTTGCAGGCACACACATATGCACACACACACACACACACACACACACACACACTTACTCACGGAAACACACACACACACACACATGCACACACGTGCTCACTTACTCACGGGACGCTCACACACACACACGCGCGCGGGCGGGCGGACACACACACACACACACACACACACACACACACACACACACACACACACACACACACACACACACACATGACTATTTCCGTAACTGTTTGTATATTTGATTTCATCCATCCTTCCTTGGCGTCTATCTTCCTTTAACACCCAATGTGGTTCGGGTCTATGTTCGTGGTCAGAGTTTGTTTACTCAGGGTTTAGTTTTGGTGTGGTATGGAATTTCAGCTTTCCTGTCACTGCACATACGGCCAATAACCTTTCATCAAGCCTCAATGGTGGACTTGTTCTGTTTGGTTTTCGAAAAACCTATCAAATATTTAGATACCCTCACAAGGGGCTTTGGCCTCTTTCAAGACAATTATGAATTTGGAATATTTACTCTCTCTCTCTCTCTCTCTCTGTCTCTCTCTCTCTCTCTCTGTCTGTCTGTCTGTCTGTCTGTCTGTCTCTCTCTCTCTCTCTCTCTCTCTCTCTCTCTCTCTCTCTCTCTCTCTCTCTCTCTCACGCACTTGGCCTCTTTCAAGACAATTATGAATTTGGAATATTTACTCTCTCTCTCTCTCTCTCTCTCTCTCTCTCTCTCTCACGCACTCACACACACACATGCGCGCGCGCTCGCTCTCACGCATGCACGCGTGCACGCACGCATGCACGCACACACACACACACACGTATGATATTATTTTTGTAATATAAACAATTCTAGGATGATCATTCTCTCAAGTTCAAACATCCGCAGGGAAAAAATAGAATCTTTTCATTATCAGAGATGCAGCTATGTACTCTCACTACACTTTGAAAAGGAGAGAAGAACTCAAGATGGAAGTTCCTAAAATGGGAAAAATGTGCCATACTAACATTCGACGTGATGAATGTCGGAATGACAAAACACATTTCCCTATTCGTGTTTCGGATTGCGTGTGTGCTTTACACCTCTCATGTTTACAGCCGGAGGTCTGAAATAATACAATCTCTCTCTCTCTCTCTCTCTCTCTCTCTCTCTCTCTCTCTCTCTCTCTCTCTCTCTCTGTCAGTGCACAGGTGCGCATGCGTTGGTACGAATGGGTGGGCATTCACGAATGTGGTGTGGTGTGTGTGTGTGTGTGTGTGTGTGTGTGTGTGTTGTGTGTGTGTGCGTGTGTGTGTGTGATCCTTGCGCCCCTTCGAAGATATGGGTGTTACCAATAACAGAAACAAAACACCGCAGTCAGGAAAAGATAGAGTTACCGGACTTACATGCTCAACACAATCACATACTTGTACACACACACACACACACACACACACACACACACACACACACACACACACACGTTCACACACGCACACACACACGTGTTCGACGCATATGTTCATTGTTCCGTGTGCTAGATTTGTGGCACGCTGTATTACTTTCATGTGCTCTCTATCTTGTCCGTGAGAATATAAAGAAGAATAAAAAAAAACGAGAGTTGAATACAAGTTAGAAATAGTTTTTTTATCCTTTAGTTCCCAAATGAAAATATTTACCTTGTCTTCACTAAAAGATAAAGTATATTTGGTATAGAAAGAAGCTGACATAGACAACAGACTGTTTAAACTCCATCTTTCTTCTTCTTGTCTTCTTTCTTCTACAAATATCTCTACTCCTGTTACGCACGTCGAAGTTCGCGGTTTACCGAATTCTGTTAATGGCTGTGCGACTCTTAGGGGCAGAGGCGTCAAAATTCACCCGTTCGGAGTGTCTCCCCTCAGTCTCTCTATGTGGTCTCCTCCTCCTAGTCAGAAAATCTCCCCAGGACATCATAAGTCAAGATGTACAATAACACCCCGAGACCCACCGACTTGGACATTCTCTTCCTAGAGCCGGCAAAACAAGCAGCTTTTCAAACAAACGATAGGAGGGTTTTATGGTTCGTATAAAACCACTATTTACCATGCATGACTATGTTTTATTCTTCTGTATTGTACGGCTGGGCTATGAGCCAAAGTAAGACGGTCGTCTGCTGTTTTCGTCCCGTTTGCCATTACCTCTGACAGAGCGCATGACGGATCCAGATCAGTTTATGACTGTCGTAAATTGGGCTGGACAAGGGTGGACTTTCTTTCCGTTGTGGATGGAGAAAAGAGAAGGGACACACCCGCCGCCCCCACACTTCACGCATGGTTTATCCATTTTTTTTACAAGGTTTAATACAGTTAGGGTAAGGCAAGGATTCGGCGTAGGTTAGGGATAGATTAGGTTCGGGTTTGGATTAGGGTTGGGGTTAATATTGGGGTCATGCATATCAGGTCGGGGAGTGTTTCGGGTTGCTTAGCAAAGTTTCCATCTTCTATGTGTGAACACATCGCCGACGACAACTACGGTACGAGACTGAGAACGTCAACTGTTTCACCCACCGGTTAGACCACGTTACTATTTATAGCGCAGTAGGACAAATAACAATTTTAACCCCTAGCCCGTAATCACCCACCGGTTAGACCACGTTACTATTTATAGCGCAATAGGACAAATAACAATTTTAACCCCCAGCCCGTAACAACATATATTTTGTTTGTATGGAAGGACAATAAGATTTTGACACACAAGATCAGGCTCCGGCGTGTGGTGATATGTTCCATCATCACCCTTTGTGCATGCGAGACATGGCCGAATTCCTTAATTTCTTTCCTACTGGTACATAATAAAAACGTAATTCACCTGGGTGTAGACCATGCAGGCATAAGGCTGGCTGGAGGCTGATGTTGTCAGTTGTATTCGCCGTTTATGTTACAAGCAGGAGCTGAAGGTGGAAGACTGGAGAGGGACCATTTCCGCCCGGCCCACCCTGACTCTTCTACGAGGATCTGAGAGGATCACTGTCAGCTTTGATGGCACTGGAACAATACACACAACACAGTGCAATGATGACATGGTGAACAATACACACAACACAGTGCTGTGATGACATTGGAAAAATACACACACAACACAGTGCTGTGATGACATGGGTACAATAACACAACACACAGTGTGTGATGACATTGGAACAATGTGATGATGACATGGGTACAATACACACAACACAGTGCACAGTGTGCTGTGATGACATTGGAACAATACACACAACACAGTGCTGTGATGACATTGGCACAATACACACAACACAGTGCTGTGATGACATGGGTACAATACACACAACACAGTGCTGTGATGACATGGGTACAATACACACAACACAGTGCTGTGATGACATGGGTACAATACACACAACACAGTGCTGTGATGACATTGGTACAATACACACAACACAGTGCTGTGCACTTCAGGCTGTGATGACATTGGTACAATACACACAACACAGTGCTGTGATGACATTGGAAAAATACACACAACACAGTGCTGTGATGACATTGGTACAATACAAACAAAACAGTGTTGTGTACTTCAGGCTGTGATGGCATTTGAACAATACACACAACACAGTGGTGTAGTGGCATTGGTACAATACACACAACACAGTGCTGTGCACTTCAGGCTATGATGACATTGGTACAGTACACACACAGTGCTGTGCACTTCTCGCTGTGATGACATTGGTACAGTACACACAACTTAGTGCTGTGCATTTCAGGCTGTGATGACACTGGTACAGTACACACAACACAGTGCTGTCCACTTCAGGCTGTGATGACATTGGCACAGTACACAACACAGTGCTATGCCTTCAGGCTGTGATGACACTGGTACAGTACACACACACAACACAGTGCTGTGCACTTCAGGCTGTGATGACATTAGTACAGTACACACAACACAGTGCTGTGCACTTCAGGCTGTCCAGTCGCAGGACTCTTTCGTCCCCCATCCCCCTCCTAGAGTTAGAAACAAAAAGGTAAACAGATAAAAGGACCAAGGAGATGGGGAAGGTAGCAGAAGGAGGGGGAGGAACAGAAAGAGTGGAAAGGGATGTGGATAGATGGGGAGGGGGAGGGAAGAGGGGGTGGAAGGGGTGCCCAGAAAAGAACAGTACTCATAAATAGAGACAGTTCCAGAAAAAAAAAAACTCCTCTGACCACGTAACCGTGTTGACATGCGAATCGTCTACCCCCAGTGGAATGGCTTTGGCAGCAGTGGGGGGAGGGGCACAAAAAACCATTCTTACCATTTGGAAGGAAGACCTCTGCCAGTCGAAGCTCTACATGCAGCCAGAGATGATGGTAATGAAAGGGGAGAGTCCCGGCTTCCTTTGCCCTGACTTAGTAAGGCCCATTGCTCTTGCCAGAGCATAGACCATCAGCAACTGCCCGCCGACGTCCATGGTCCTGGGCAATCTTTTCTCTAATTTGCTCCAGCTGTAACCCATCTGCCTGTGTCCGCTTCCAGGTCCCGCCTCCAGGTGTTTCTTGGTCTTCCTCGCTTCCTTTTGCCTTGGGGATTCAAGGTCAGGGCTTTTCTGGTGGTGTTGTCCGGGGGCTTTCGGAGCGTGTGTCCTATCCATCGCCATCTTCTTTTGTGGATGTCTTGCTCTACTGGCAGTTGGTTAAGTTCTTTCCCACAGCTCTTTGTTGCTGATTGTCTCTGGCCA
>JADBJO010000630.1:102500-120000 GCA_016801955.1 Conus betulinus | reverse complement strand
AATTTTAATGGGAAAATATTTCATTTATAAATGTAGAATTAACAAAACAAAGCCTAATCTAAACATGTATTTGAAGGAGCTGCACTATCGATTTAAAATGGAAAAATATATATGTACTTGATGAGGACGAATCATGCTACCTGCCAAACAAAATGGTTACCATACATTAAGCTGCTAGAGGATGAATTGTTATGTTATGTAATATATGTATGTGTACTAAGTGTGTGTGTGTGTGTGTGTGTGTGTGTGTGTGTGGGGGGGGGGGGGGGGGGGGGGGGGGGGGGGGGTATGCGTGTGTGCATGCATGTGCATGCGCGCTCTCGCACGCACGCAGACACGCACATACATATACATGTTTAATGTTGTCCACGACCTTGGAGCCTCCATGAAACAATGGGAAACGAAGTTTGTCTGTATAGTGTACTTTCTCCGAATGCCATGATTCGATGGAGTTGCAATAATTGATGTGATGCGTTTTATAACCTTATATCCTATATCATGTTTGTGTACATCATTAATGCCATTCATTTTGGAATTCATAAAAAAAAAAAAAAAAGAAAAAAAAAGAAAGAAAAAGAAAAAGACGAGACAAATTCACAAACATATGCCCGAAAGAGAGAAAAATCGACAATGAATTTTTAAAAAGAAAACTCGTCAGCTGTTAAGCTATCAGTACCAAACAGAAGAGCGAGAGAGAACGGTTTTGTAGAGTTTTCCCCTCTTTCCTTCCCCGTCCAGTAAAAAGACAGCAAACAACATGGCAGAACTCTCGTTCAACGTGAAGTGCGCGTGATATGACGTCAGGGAGAACCAGCTTTCTATAGTGAGATGCAAATGGCGCACTTGGCTCCGTGTGTATATTGACACAAAAAGTACGACACCTATCGGCGGCTGTTTGTCTAAACATCAACGTGTTCCACGCACGGAGAGTCACGTATCCCTCCGCAGGGCTTTGCGAGGGGACTTCTGGTTGGCTGACCTATCGCGCCACGGGTTGATGACAGACATGACTTGATGAGTGACGTGTGTCTGTCTGTCTGTCTGCATATCTGTGTCTCAGATTCTCTCTCTCTCTCTCTCTCTCTCTCTCTCTCTCTCTCTCTCTCTCTCTCTCTCTGTATTTACGCGTGCGAATGTCCATGTGTGTGTGTGTGTGTGTGTGTGTGTGTGTGTGTGTGTGTGTGTTTTTGTATTTGTGTGTGTGGGTTTTTTTTGCGCCTGTGCACAGATGCATGAGTATGTGTGCATCTTTTTGTCTGTGTGCGCGTGTGCGTTTGTGAGTGTGTATGTGTGAGCGCACGGGGCTATGTGTGTGGTGGTGGTGGTGTGTGTGTGTATGTGTGTGTGTGTGTGTGTGTGTGTGTGTGTGTGTGTGTGTGTGTGTGTGTGCGTGTGTAAGGTAAGATAAGGTAAGGTAAGGTAAGTAAAGGTAAGGTAAGGTAAGGTAAGGTAAGGTAAGGTAAGGTAAGGTAATGTACTGTCGACTACAGCTGTGGCGAGAGTTGGGGGTGGGTCGGTGTTGTCCTTTAAGGGAAGGACTTTCACCTCCACCCTCTTTTGTACTAGTTATGGAAGGAACAACTTTCCGGTACTAGTCATCGAAAGAAATTTTGAGTTTTCTCAGGACTGTTAAAACTACTCAAGAGTGGCTCGGGAATAATTTTCCTTAGGCTTGTACACTTTAGAAATGCTTATAGCTCCAACAGACAGAATTAGAGTTAGGTTTAAACATTCAATATTGAATGAACAACAAAGAACTGACACAAGTGATGTGCACTTTCACACATCACCTTTACTTGTTTATACAAGGGTGAAATATTAACGTCAATTTCACTAATTCAGTTCCGGCTGACTTTTGTTCCCACTCTTTCTGTCATCATTTAGAGAGGGAAAGTTCTGGGTGAGTTGAGTTGGAGTCCACTTGGAATATCAGAACTTATCTGAGGTTGGAGAGGAGTGTTGATCTCTCTCTGGTTGCTGGTACTGATCCACCTTCCTTTTAAGCAGGCTGATCTTGGGGTGCTGTCTCAGTGGGCAGCTAACACGCACACCCTGGGTAGGGATGAACCCAGACTCTGAGCAAACCAACAGAACCTGGTCTGTAGTTAATAAGTAGCTGAGAGTCCAGCTTGTCGAGTTCTCAGACTTGCCCTTTAGCTTTCAGTAAATGTGTGAAATCTCAGCAAACAGAGGATTAGACTGGCATAAATATATCTGCCATAATTATCAGTCTCCAGTTTCACTCAGAGTTTGAGAGAAACAAGGGGGGTAGGAGACAGTAATACACTGGTAAACAAATGGAAGTCGAATAACTCTTCAATGGTTTTTCTTAGAAATTAAGTTGAAGTAACTTGGAATAAACTTAGCCCAAGAACACATGTTGATTAGACTTAGAGCCACCCACTACAAAGTATTGCAACAATCAACAGTATTCATAAATCAACTAGTACAGGCATACTGCTTTTCCGGTCAGAATCTATCATGTGGTTGTCATCTTAACAGATAATACTGAATACTGGCAACAGTCAGATTGTAAACAAAGAATGTGAATTAGATTGTTAACAAAGAATGTTAGTCAAGCATCTTGGCATTTTTTTTTTTTTACTAAGTTATGGCAAAGCAAACTGTTGCAAAAGAATATTCATTCATCACCTTGATAGATGTCACCAAGTATTGGCATAAAGATATATTGTTGAAACACGTGAAATACATACATTAATAATGCATAGTCTCAAAATTTAGAAACATAGTTTCAATTTACAGTTCTTCTGGAAAACAGTGGACCTTAGAACACAGGATATTCAGAGAATATGAAGATTATCGTCGGGGGGAGGAGGAAGGGGGGGGGGGGGGGGGGGAGGTGAGGGGGGGGGGGGGGGGGGGGGGGGGGAGACAGAGAGTTGCCGAAAATGAGTAATCTTATATTGCCGTTTGTGAGACAAAGGGAGAGAGAAAGAAAGAGAGAGAGAGAAAGAGAGAGAGAGAGAGGGCGGGGGGGGGGAGGGGATGGGGAGGGGAAGTAAAAGGTTTGTTGCGGATGGTGTAGCTGTCAATATGTCACGTGACAATAGCCTAGCCGACCGCAAAGGGCCATGTCAGGGCTGTCACCACGGTGAAGTCAACTCACAAGTCATCATTCAAAAAGAAAAACACACAAACAACAACAACAACAACAACAACAACAACAACAGAAAGAAAAGAAAAAGAAAAAAAAAATGAAAACCTCAGTCACACAATTCTTTGAAACACACCTGAAATCACACATCTTTCCACTGTAAAAATCTTAGGTCACATGAAAAATGTTAATCCCTTTCAGAAATTCAAAGATCACATCAGGGGGGACATCTCTGAACAAGGTTTTTCATGGAGTCTGCTGTAAAGTGTTTATGTCTCACATCATGTAAGTCCCAACACTCTAAAGGAATGTTTCACTGTGAGTGGCACATGACACGGAATGCGCCATGGAGCTTCCTCAACTTTTAAAAGATAAGAATGGATGTAAAAGAAGTGGCCTGTATGCAAACGGCACAAAACTGGTGTGTGTGTGTGTGTGTGTGTGTGTGTGTGTGTGTGTGTGTGTGTGTGTGTGTGTGTGTGTGAGTGAGTAACTCCGAGACAAAAATGTTTACAAAAATCCTCAAGAATTACAGATACATCATTATAATAGAATATACATGGAGACCGTTCTGAATTATCGCTTGTACCACCATAATTCATATGGGACATCACATGCTGCCGTTATTATCTTTAAATATATGATGCAAACAGTCATAGATATATTTTGCAGTATCATGTGTAGACCGTAGATCTGATTTTAGTCTAAACAATAGATACCTACAGAAACCGTGCAAAAAATGAATTCCATCTTGCACCACACCACATGCTACAGGCAGTCTGTCTTCTCCTTAAATGTTCGGATGTGTACCCCTTTCGTTCATTGATCTTGAGCACCGACACAAGGTTTGCTAAGGTCATGACTGTTTAGTCTTGTCCATTGCAAGATATCTGAGCTCTTTTTTTCAAGTAATTCCGTCGTAACTTGTTCTCTCTAAGCGTTTTTTTGCTTTTTTTTTCTCCTCTTCCCAGAACTAACTCTCTCTCTCTCTCTCTCTCTCTCTCTCTCTCTCTCTCTCTCTCTCTCTCTCCTTTTTTTCAGTGGCATATTTCGTTCTCACGATACTGCCGGCTGGAGGACTGTTGCCGATATGATTCATTCTCATTTTATGCTGAACTTCTCGGATAGAATCAAGCCTTGGGGTGTTAGCTATTTCAGTGCATTGAAATATGTGTGCAGATGTATGCACTGTTTGGGGGTATTGTTTGCTTTCGATATGTGTAACCATGAAAGCTCCGTGTATGGAATTGATTGTAGACTGATAGGGAAACGACCAGGTTCCGCTAACATGGCAAGATTCCTGGTCTTTTGATGTAGGCTAAGCCTAAAAGATTCCTGCAGACTTCCGTGCGAACTTTTTCGTGCGGGAATGTTTGGGATAGGCCCTGTTGGGACAGGGTGGAAATAAGTGAGCTGTTCATGTCAGGATCTGTCAAAGGAAACCACACTTCAACCCCTTAAGTTGATATTGGTGTCATCAGCACGTCATAGAGATGAGTCATTACGTCTGGCTTCAGCTGTGAACCTCTGTTGGAGTGTGTGTATGTGTAGGAAGGTGGGAAGGGGGGGGGGGGGGGGGGGGGGGGGGGGGGGGGGGGGGGGGGGGGGGGAGAGCGTCAGTGCGTGCGCGCGCGCGCGCGCGCGCGTGTGTGTATGGTGTGAATATATGCGGATTAAGAGGAGGGATACCGGACACCCCTCCCTCTTCCTTCCCCTTTCCAAAGCCTCCATCCCCGTTAAAAAGAAAATAAAGGAGAGAGAGAGAGAGAGAGAGAGAGAGAGAGTGGCGGGGCGGGGGGGGGGGGGGGGGGGGGGACAAAAAATAAAAACAAGCAAACCGTCGCTGAGAGTGCAGTCAGGGATTTTTTTTAAAAACCGTCATGATGAGTCAGCTAATATCTTGAAACAATGTGCAGACTATGCACTCTCCACCTCCCCCCCCCCCCCCCCCCCCCCCCCCCCCCCCCCCTTTCCACACCCCATACATGCGCGTTCACACATGCACTTCCTGTTCAACACCTCTTTTTTGTCTCTTCTTTTTGCGATTGTACGAAGCCCGTTGCTAAAGGAGAGATTCTGCAGCCACCTCCCCCCTTCCCCCTCCGACCCTCACCTCTGTCCTCCCACACTTCGCCACCTACCCCCACCACCACCCCTTGGTTCCCCTCCCCTCCCCCCGTCCGCCTCAACATCCTTTCGACAAGAATATTTCATTGCTAGACAGACTAAAGCGAACAAAATTCCCTACCAATCTTGCTACCAACCAGAGGACGTTACTATTTTGGGTGTACAGGGAATCAAACAATGGCTAAGCATAGAAGGCATTTCCTGTTTCACCTCTATTCCTTAAAGATGTTATTTTCTTCTTTGGATGGAAGGAGAGGGGATTTAAATGAAAAGAAGCTGAATTAAAACCTGGATGATTCAAACGTTTCCTTTACTTTTCATCTGTCTCTCGTGTACCTATAGACATTAATGTATATGATGGAAAAGTGATACGCCGAATGTGGGGGCCGGAATAGCTCGCTGGTAGAGCGCCGGACTCGTAGTCTTGGTGATCCTGGTGTTGCAGGTTCGAATCTCTGCCGGGCCGTTTCGGTACAGGGGGATTTTTCCCTCGGAATTAACACTGATTTTGACTCCATTTCCATACAGTCCTTCGAATGAGACTATAAACCGAGGTTTCGTGTGTGAACGCACGTAACACACGTAAATCCCATCACCAACTTTTGGAAGACAACTGGCCGTTGGTATGGATGATACGTTACACATAGCATGCACACCTACGGGAAACGACTGAATGAAGAGCAGCTCTTCAGTCGGCACTACCCAGGTAGGCAGCCCGTTGTGTAAACGAGTGTGAACTGTAAAGCGCTTAGAGCTTGGTCTCTAACCAAGGATAGGCGCTATAGACGTATTCATAATAATGATAATAATAATGCTGTGACGTTCTGTACAACTGGTGAAAATAGCTGCCGTAGCTCACCTGCTGCAAGGTGTGTTCTCCATTTGCCACCCTCAGCCTCGCAGCTATGCTCTTTGAACCTGTTCAACTTTACAGACATTTGAAACTTGAACCCCACCGCCCAGCCAGCCAGCCACCATCCACACCCCCACCCCATTCTTCCTCTTCGTTCCCCACCCTCCTCTTGGAAAAAAGATCTACCCCTGGTATTTATCTTCGAGTTCGAATGTTGCGAGAGAGAGAGAGAGAGAGAGAGAGAGAGAGAGAGAGAGAGAGAGAGCGCCTTATTTCCAGACAAGGCACGAAGGAAACATGAAAATCCATCCCATTTAAACTACATGATTTTAAAAGATATACTTGCGTTGAAGAAGAAGAAGGGGACATGAGAAGGAATCCTTTTTCAGTGATTGCTCGATGTGTTTTATTTTCTTCCAAAATGGAGGTCAGCCGGACTAGCAAAGAACTGCTGTTTCGTTTTGTGATGTCATCAGGCTTTCTACGGGATCCTGGTTACCTGCTGGTGAAAAACACTTCCGCATCACATAAAGGAAACTCTCTGATGTTGGGTAAAGCCTCCTGCCCAAACAGGGGCCAGTAACTTGGGAGAAAAATCCTGGAAAAGGTTGACGTTTGCTTTCAGAAAATCCCAAGTACAAACACACCAGACACCGCTTTACAAGGGAAGGGATCACAGCTTGATGCAAGAAATGCAAAAATAGAAGTACAGTGGCCCAGGTGCCTCCAATTCTTAGACAACGAGCAGAACAAACATTAAAAGACATAACTTTAAAAGACTTGTTTATAAAGAGGGAGAGATTAAGAAATAACATAACTTGTTTCTATTTTAAAAAAAAATTCACTTCATTTTGGTTAAAACAAGATTAAAAAAAAAAAAACAACTTTAGGGGCTCGACGTCAAAAAGAAAGTCTTGTTCCGATTATCTTTAGCCATTATTCCCACCCACCTACCACATGCAAAAATTGTGTCAGACTGTGTGCGTGTGTGTGTGTGTGTGTGTGTGTGTGTGTGTGTGTGTGTGTGGACCATGTGTGTGTATGCGGACCATGAGAGCAATGGAGAAACACAAACAGAAATCTCACCGTGTACCCCCCCCCCCCCCCCCCCCCCCCCACACACACACACACAAACAGACAGCCGGACACAGAACACGAGTTTGACAACACAAATTCCAAAGATTATTTAAACCAGTCAACCTCTTCGATCATATGTATTAAATCACAACAGTCGTGAGAATAGCCTGAGATGATAGTCAACGTTCAAGGACTTTGGAAGCCTTAGTATCTCGGTGTATCTATGGGGTTACACCCAAGAATACTTCCAAACAAGCGGTACATCGTCTATTGGTAAACCACGCCGGACACGCACGGGAGCTCTCTACCGCACTCCTCACACTAGAACACATACACTAAAATAAACCAACTCCTTCACCATAAGTCACCAGCATTCTTGGGAGTGCAGCCTAACATGCCGAATGATCTTGTGTGTGGGGATACAAGTCGATATCAAATGTACATCAAGCCTTATTTGCGATGTATCAGTGTCTGGTTGCAAATTTTGCGTATGGATAGAAAAGATTACCACATAAGGCATATAAAATGTTGCTTAGTTTAGAATTACGACGTAAAAAAATGTTAAGCATATGACATTCGAGATTTTTTTTTTTTCTGTCAAAATGGGTTTCGGTTCGTTTGAGTCAATCAAGGTGTGGAAAATACTGATATCTTTTTAAAAGTCTTTGGTCAAAGGTACAGATGGGAGGAACGCGTCCAAAGCGGTGACAGGTATGCTTTTTATATTACATAAAATCGTCTAGGAATTGTGACAAATCAGTGACAGGCACGCTTTTGATAGAACATTAACATCGTCTAGGAATTGTGAAGTATTCCTTTTGCTTGACACTGACCGACATTTGAATGAGATTTGGAATAGCCGATATATTCGTACAGAAATATCGGTACACTAATGTTGATGAAAATGGTGTCATGTGCCCCTTGTGTAAGAATGTCAAAGAGAATGAACAACATTTTTAGCTGTGCCGTCCTGCCTTCGAAGATTGGCGAAATGATTTTATCTCGCGAAAACATTTGAACAGTCCATGTCTGTTTAATGTTGTATTGCTCATGGCAAATTAAAATGAAATAATATTGAAAAATATTTTGCATGTATTGTATATAAACACTTAAAAGACGTACTGTACTACACAGCTAGTCTTATATTGCGCAGTCGGGATGGATTGATGCTCAACCATCATGCCATGTTATATGATTGTCTTAGTATTCATTGTTTATTCAAAAAATGTATTGTCAACATATCGTACCCCTTCAGAAGGGGCCATGGCCTGTACTGGATAAACTTCCGCTTCCTTGCTCTCCCCACCCAACACTTTCCCATGGCAGTGAAGACACAGGGCTTATGGCTGATTCCTGCCCTCCAACTCCCCCATTTACTCAGGCTCTACAAGGAGGGATGCGGGGAACGAAAGGAATCCTCCCCGCAGAGGAGAAGGGGCCGGGGCAACCGCGCCACATCCAGCGCTGCCGTAGTCTGTGCAGGGAAGGACAAGAAGATGGGACCGCGAACATCATGTACCCAATTTGTTTTTCGTAACTGTAGATTCAAGGTTTTTTTCCACGAAGATCAAGGGGGAGAAGAGGGCAGGATCGGAAGACAAACAAGCATTTTATATGAATAATCGTGTGTGTGTGTGTGTGCGCGCGCGTGTGTGTGTGTGTGTGTGTGTGCGTGTGTGTGTGTGTGTGTGTGTGTGTGTGTGTGTGTGTGTGGTATGTATGTGTGTGTGTGTGTGTGTGTGTGTGTGTGTGTGTGTGTGGTGGTGCATGTGTGTGCGTGCCTGCGTGCCCGCGCGCGAGCGCTGTGTGTGTGTGTGTGTGTGTGCGTGCGTGCGTGTGTGTGTGTGTGTTGTAATTTTTGAAAAGAAAGAAGCAAAAATGCGAAATCACGCGTGTGAATTTTCGAACTTTCAAATACTTAAGGCCATTTTCACACACACACACACACACACACACACACACACACAAAATACTCCCCCGACTCACACACACACACACACACACACCTGAAGGCGCCTGTTATATAGAGGGTGAGGGCAAGGGAGAAGGGGGTTCTGCGCCCTCCAGCAGCTTACACACACAACTGTGCAAGAGCTGAGTGAGCGGCGCCGATCAGGCTGAGTGAACTAATGAACCCTTTTCACGGGTCAAATGGGGTCACACAGCCCGATCGCTATGACTTAAAGCCAGAAACTCGACCAAAATAGAAGAGTGGGTCAAAAGGGCAGGCAACCGGTGCGTGACAAACTAGTAACGTCCTCTGGTTGGTAGAATGAGCCGCCGGCATTTCTATTCTCCTCGCACACGTCATCAGAGTTCAAAGGAGAGGGACAACATGTGGTGGTCTGGAAAATGACACACTGGTGACGCCCCCCTGGGTCTTGGGACACACACGGCTCAGTGACTCTGCTGCAGCTGACTGCAACAACAACTCTTGTCAGAAACTTAAAGGGATTGCTGGTCTGGAGAACAACAGCATGCAGGGAGCACAAACAGCACGCTTTTTTTTTTTTTTTTTTTTTTTTTTTTTTTTGTGATGAATTTGCTGAGGGTGAGTGGGGGTCAGGTGAGAAGGGTGTGTGGGACATGAGCGTATAGGTATTTTGTCATCAGCAAGGGAGAGCAGGAAGACGAGAGAGTGGGCTATCAATAAGTGGACAGAATGGGTTTGGGGGGTTGAAAGACAAGGAAAGAGTGCACACTGTGAGCTCAGGTGTGTGTGTGTGTGTGTGTGTGTACAAGAAATACACCTGAGACAGGGTATGATTGTGTGGCAGTGTTTCGGTCGTTATTAAACAAAGACAGTCCACATATTCTCCTCCTCAACACTGGGAATTGTTGACAAGAGAGTGTAAGAAACGTTGGTTTTGCCAGAACTTGTATCACTTTTTCGCGTTACCAAAATTTAAAACATGCAGAAAAATTCGCCGAAACCCAATGCTGGTGGTATTTATTCTTTTATCACATTCAAAGACAGAAGTCATAGACCACCGTTGCAACATTTCTGCCGATTACTGACAGAAAGAAAAAAAATCGCATCTGTTTAATGGATGCGTTTCTGAGAGTGTTGCTCAAATTTCCTGACCAACACTGCAGGTGCCTGTATCTCTCGGGCCTGGTTGACGCCGGGATATATTATGAAAGGAAGCGTAGAGTACAGCCCTGTCATGTAGTCTCAGACCGAAATGGAAATCCGTAGCATCATCTGAATCATCCTCATTCTCATCGATCAGCATTAAAAAAAAATCGCATCTGTTCTTTTTCCTAATTTTTGTAACATTTTATCGTTTAAGAGTACTGCTGAAATTGGCTGAATGGAATAAAACACATGTAACACGAGAGTTGCAAGCCCACATCGTCAGACGAATGCTATTTACAGCACTAATTCGCCCAGCACAAAGGTGGACATAAAGCACATAACAAATACGGTGACATCCTTACGTATTCGTGCTACATGAGTTGGTGCAGTAAAAAGTATTCCTTTGAAGTGATGAATCTGTAATTAAGTGTCTCACTGTGTGAACTAAAGTCGCGTCCCTTGTACATTATTCAAACGGATCAAAACAACACAACGTGTCAAGATCATGAATGTCTTTCTTTCTTTGATTGGCGTCTATGACATATTTTAAAAAGTAATTATAATGACTCCACCGAACAACGTGGACAAACGAATCACAAGGGCAAAACACGACGTACGTTTCGTCCTCTTAGGTCTTTTTAATGCTTAGCAGCAGGGCAAGAAATGCGAAGACCGTGGATTTGTATGGAGCGAAGTTCAACACCTTCAGAAAGAGCAACTGTTCCATGCTACAATCTAGTCAACAGGAACAGAGCAACAGGTGAACAGCCCTACAGATTTGTACCAATCGCAAGAATGTACCAGAAATATACAAATAAAATAGAGATGAAAAAAAAAAAAAAAACAAAAAAAACCAGAACGTTGACACAGAGATAAGAGGATCAGCATCTCCATTCACTTTTCCACTGTTGGAGTCCCATTCGCCCGTGCAGGTGACGAGTCACTTCCGGGCGAGAAATAGTTCAGTTGGCTGGGCTGCCTTCTGCAGTAACCGCGTATGCCAGCTTCTTCCTGTGCGTTGTTCACTGAGGTCTGCCTACTGCCTGCACAGAGCCTTTGTCCGCGAGCAGTCCATCTGGTTACGCTGGAGCTTGACCTTTTGATTCTGTCAGCTGTAAAATGGGGTGAATAGTCAGCCGGTCCGATTACAGGGAGCAGGTCAGGTCAACAGGAAGGAATAAATGCCTTCAGTGTGTGCAACGGAACTCCAAGCAGCAAAAACGTGAGGATACTGGTCCTGTCTCCTACATGTTGGTTTTCAACAGACCCGTCTCTGATTCAACTTTTTCCACCCAGAACCCACTTCATCCTTGATACAAACAAGATCCATGTCGACTTTGAGGATCAGAGGTCAGGCACGACATCTTTGCCAATTGTGTACCACCATCAATGCCTCCAAGATAGTAAAGCCTGCTGACTGGTATTCATTGTGTGCACAGTTTATGATGTCAGAGTGGTGGTAGGAAGTGGAGGGGGGAGAGGGGGGGGCAGTCCTGGTGAGACAAGGACAGGAATTAGTGCTATCCTTTTCATTGACAAGAGAAGAGGGAGTGTGTATCATCAAATGACTCATTCCTTCCCTATACACCAAATGCATTTTCCCAGCGAAAAGGGGGCGCATGTGCACTGTATGCAGCTCAGTCATACCGCACGACACAATTATCATGAAGGTACTTTTTAAAGCAAAACTTCGGCTTAAGAAGTATGAAAACAAAAGCGTGTTTACTCAGCAGGGCTAAAGCGCTCAGGTAGCCAGCTACCTTAGAGTGATTCATCAAAAGGCTGATCCCTCTGCTGCACTAAGATGTGTGCCCCCAACACTTGACATGCTGAAAATAACAGCTGGCTTCCAATTTCTGTGGGTTTGTAGATCAGATGTGTTGTTCTCTATGTCTTCTGCCAGCTAACCACATTACAACACTCTTCTGTGTGAACGAAGAACTGAGGACAAAGAAGCGATGGACATTCAGAGAGCCCGGCTATCCAGCCTTAACATCAACATTCGGTGTAAAGGAAGAGCTGATGACAAAGAATCAAATGAGTTAGAAGGATCTGGTGATCTAGTCCAATGGAAACCTTCAGTGTGAAGGAAGATTGGTGATAAATAGAGTGGAACAAATAGATCAGTGATGAGGGGAGATCTGATCACCCAGTCACGGTATGAAACCTTTAGTTAGGAGACTGGACATCTAGCAGCTACAATGTGAACCCTTCAGTTAGGAGACCGGACATCTAGCAGCTACAATATGAAACCTTCAGTTAGGAGACCGGACATCTAGCTAGCTACTACAATATGAACCCTTCAGTTAGGAGACCGGACATCTAGCAGCTACAATATGAAACCTTCAGTTAGGAGACCGACCGGACATCTAGCTACAATATGAAACCTTCAGTAGGAGACTGGACATCTAGCTACAATGTGAAACCTTCAGTTAGGAGACTGGACATCTAGCTACAATGTGAAACCTTCAGTTAGGAGACTGGACATCTAGCTACAATGTGAAACCTTCAGTTAGGAGACTGGACATCTAGCAGCTACAATGTGAAACCTTCAGTTAGGAGACTGGACATCTAGCTACAATGTGAAACCTTCAGTTAGGAGACTGGACATCTAGCTACAATGTGAAACCTTCAGTTAGGAGACTGGACATCTAGCTACAATGTGAAACCTTTAGTTAGGAGACTGGACATCTAGCAGCTACAATATGAAACCTTCAGTTAGGAGACTGGATATCTAGCTACAAGATGAAACCTTTAGTAAGGAGAATTGGACATCTAACCACAGTATGAAATCTTCAGTTAGGATACATGGGCCTCTGTCCACAGCATCAAAGCTTAAGTTAGAAGAACTTGGTATCTAACCATAATATGAAATCTTCATATTGGAGAATCTATACACCTAGTCACAGTATGAAACATTCGGTCAAGGGAACCTGATCATCGATCAACAGTACAAAGCCTTCACTCAGGAGGATCTAGGCATCTAGCCACAGTAGAAACCTTCAGTTTGGAAAAACCTGACATCTAGCCACATTATCGTAACACCTTCTGTGAAAGGAAGCAGAGCATCTGGTCACACAATGCAGGAGCTTCAATGTCAAGGGCGAGCTGGAAACGAAGAAGCACTGAGGATTGAAAGGCCCTGGTAGTGTAAAGAAAGAGTCGAGGACAAACGAACGACAAGAGTGGTTAGGGGGACCTGGTCATTTTGTAACAGAATTACTGAGGCTCCCAAGTCACGACCTTGGGCATGGAACTATTCCTCATTATAATAGAATGGCTGACCCGGCAGCACATGGGATTTGATTGAGAGGTTCAAATCAGTCGGCTCACAGGGAGCATTAGCAAGCGTTCAGAGGTCCTCACGTTTTGCCATCACTACCATTAACATCACCATCACCATCGCCATCGCCACTAAGACTGTTGCCACTGCTACTGTGCTGTTTTAAAGAATCCTCTAACCCACCCTCCTTTCTCCCATACTACAACTGCTATCGCCATATTATCACCAAAAGTGGTAGTAATCCTGTCTTTGTTTTTTAAAATATTTTTATCACCATCATTACCATTATTATTATTCCTATCAGTAACACAATTATATCATTACTACTACCTTGACTCACACATCGTCTCCTTCTTGACAGCCTCGTTTTCATTCAGCTCCCATCTTGCGTTGTAGTGAATGAAGATGAGTGATTGCTCGTCTATTTTCGTTGTCCTAAGTGTATTGTATCATGCCTGAAGAAGACCTAAGAGGTCGAAACGCGTCGTGTTTTTGTCTTGTGATTCGTTTGTCTGCATTTCTTGGGGGCGGTGCACTATTACTAACATTTAAAATGTGTGTAGATTTCCGCCTGCAGTCGCCTCACTTTGCAGTTCCAACTGGGTAAGATTTATACATTCCTGGTGTCTCTTTCTTGATGAATGTACTGATGGTTCAAACCGTTTGATAGGGTTCATCCATTCCTGGTGTCTTTAGTGGTGAACATACTGACGATCCACTCAACTGGTAAGCTTCATCTACTCTTGATCTCTCTCTGGTGATAGAGACAGCACTGCAAGTTTATTTTTTCTCCGTTTGTGGTTCTTGTGACTTTTGAAATACCGGACAGCTTCATCGATTACAGATTGCTTCAATACTGCCATAACAGAGAGAGAGAGAGATGGTGAGGGGCAGATGGAAGGGGGGTGGGGGGTGGTGGGGGACAGGAAATCGGAAAAAATACACATATTGAAAATCAGCATGAAAAGATGGGAATGACAAAGAAAGAAAAGAGAGAAGGAAAAAGCATAGAAAGAAGGGGAGAAAAAAAAAAATGAAAAGAAAGGAAAAGAGTAAGGAAGTGAAACAGAAAGGAATAGAAAAAAAAAGAAAGTATGGAAGAAGAAAGACTAAAGGAATTAAGAAAGACAGAAAAGAACAAAGAACACAGTGGCTAGGACACAAACGACATGCTCCTTTGGAGAGTCCTTTCTTTGTCGCCAGCTTGGCTCCCTCCCTCTCTCCTTTCTCTCTGATCCCCTAATTAATCCTCTCCCTCTTCCCCTCTGTGACCCTCTGTGGCGAACTGAGTCAGACGTCACCATTTATGGCCCCTTCCCGTAATTCACTCTAAGTCAGTCCTGTTCAGTACCTGCTTCAACATGGAAAACAACTTCACAATGTTCCAGTCCCTGTTTGATGACGACTGTATTCCATCAGACCGACACGACACTCGCCATAGATATGTTGATTCTCCTTACACAGAGTTCCCATTGTCTACAGCGGTTGTTGTTGCTGCCGCTGCTGCTACTACTACTACTGCTGCTGCTGCTGTTACCACCACGACTACTACTACAATTACCACCATCACTACTACTACTACTACTACTACTACCACTACTACTATGACCACTACCACTACTACTGCTGCTGCTGCTGCTACTACTACTACTACTACTACTACTACTACTACTACTACTACTACTACTACTACCTTTTCTTGGTCTTCTCCGTTACCATGCTCTTCTTTCTTCTTTTAGTTTGAGTTCTGATTCTTCGTTCCTCGCCCAGAACTGCCAGGTTTACCACTGGTACGAGTGAGCGGTTTTTTTGTATGTGAGCGTTTTTAAAAAATTTGCACCATTGAGGTAGCTACACTGATCTCCAGTGACTCTTTGTGTGTATGTTTTGAACGCATTCTACCATAAATCTATCCTTTTAAAATGTTTACCCACATTGCTATCACAAAGAGTAGTGACCAGCAGAAAAAAAAAAAATTCGCTTAAGTGCCATATTAGATGGACGCCTCTTCGTTTCCCGCCCAAGGGAACCGGGCGCTCAGGTCACGGTGGTCAGCCCTGTCGGGTCCGTCAAAGGGCGGCTGACCTCAGGCGAAGTGACGGGTGAAGTGAGGCTTGAAATCGACGCTCTGCCTGTGAAGACCACACCTGCCGCCCGCCCCGAAATGACTTCATCACCTGTGGAACTGACCAGCTGACTGACCAACTGACCGCCTCACTGAAGGGCTCTCCACCTAGGGCGGGGCATCGCACGACTTTGGCGTGGAGTCGCGCCATTGTTGGATGGACGTAGAAAGTGGAGCGTGCTGGAGTGCTGATTACTGGGAAAGGGTACTGTGCACTGCGGGGAAAGTGGACCAGTGGGTAACTCTCCTGCCAGCAAAGCCAGCGAATGCCGGGATCAGGGTTCAAGTCTGGCAAGGGCGATTACTCTCTCTCTCTCTCTCTCTCTCTCTCTCTCTCTCTCTCTCTCTCTCCACACGAACATTTAAGCGTGGTCAGATGTATTTTTTTTTCGGGTGAGACGATAAACAGAGTTCATTATACGATAACAACTTTGCGCTCGTGGGGACGGAAAGGGAGTTGTTCTGTAGGAATAGCCACGTCGAGAGGGAAAGAAAAGAAAGACGTAGGAGACATGCCTTTTGCTGAACAGATGGTACAATGTAATACAGCACTGTCACAAGCTGTCTGCCGTGCGTCTGTACGCATACCATGGATGAGGCGACAGGATAAAGAAGAAAAAGAAACACCCAAAGATGCGGTTGGGACCCAGAGAGTACTGTCCTCAACTGCCGAACCAACCACTGGGAGCAATCCTGCACCGCCCTTGGAAGCCGGCGCTGTGTTCACATAGGGTTTTTGTTGTTGTTGTTGTTTGTCCCTTGAAACGACGACGACCATCTAGTCATCCTGGATATGGGGTGAGTGCCTAGATGGCTGGTCAGGCCGATCTGCGCCCGGAAAGATCTATCACAATACAGACAGGGGATGGTGGCAGCAGTTGGAGATCTGTTGACACAGGTCTTCCTGATCATCCCTGCTCTGCTCAGCTGCAGCAATTGGCCTTCACAGGTCTCTGCACCTTTGCGGACAACTGATCGCCACCTGTCTCTGTCCTGGGCAGTCTGCTCCCATGTTGTGTGGCTGATGTTGAAGGCCTTCAGGAGAGATTTGAAGCTGTCATTGAAACGCTTTTTCTGGCCTTCATGACAGCGTTTGCCTTTTTGTGGTTCGCCAAACAATAGTTTCTTTGGCAGACGATGGTCTGGCATGCGAACTACGTGACCTGCCTAGCGAAGCTGTGACTGCATCAGGATGGTGAAGATACTAGGCAGGCCAGCACCAGTGAGGACTTCAGTGTTCGGAATCTTGTCTTGCCACTTAATGCCCATGAGTCTTCTGAGGCAGGTGGTGTGGAAAAGGTTCAGTTTCCTGGCGTGACGCTGGTAAACCGTCTATGTTTCACAGCCAGTGGAGGTGCTTGGAAGCCTGCGCTGTGTTCACATAGGGTACAGGCACGCTCAAGGCATTCCATTAATATGTCATGGGACCAACTGCTCCCTGGCAGATGCCATTGTGTCGTGGCCACCGGATGTGACACGACAGAACCTCCACTTTGGTAGTGTCGCATCCAGTGGCTACGTATGGCGTCTGCCAGGGAGCAGTTATGCCCCTTGGCGTCTTAATGGAATGCACTGTGCATGTCTGCACCCTGTGTGAACACAGCGCAGGCTTCCAGGGCTAGTGCAGCATTGCTCCCAGCTGGTTGGTTCGGCAGTTGAGGACAGTGCTTCCCTAGGTCTCACCCGCATCTTTGGGTGTATTTTTTTTTCTTCTCGCCCACACACACACCAACAGAAGGATGCAGCGATTCGGAATGGCAATACAATGAACTGTGGTCTTTTTTTCGTCCAGTGAATTCAACCGATACTCAGCGCTCACTTGCTCTGCCATCCTGAAAAAG
>JADBJO010000630.1:67500-92500 GCA_016801955.1 Conus betulinus | reverse complement strand
GTTGACGGGGTGACGTATCTGTATGATGACTGTTGACAGGTTAACACATCTATGTGATTATTGTTGACAGTGTGACATACCTGTATATATAATAATGTATGATGACAACTGACAGGTTGATGCCCCTGTGGACACTGTGTTGAAAAATTGACGTCCTCTGTGATGACTAAACGAGATGATGTTCTGTAAGATAACTGTTGACAGCTGTGACTACAGTTGACATTCTGTGTGGTATCTGTTGACACGTGATTACGTTCTGTGTGATGACCATTGGCAGATTGACGTAATCTATGGCAACTGTTGACAGTTGACGTCTTGTGTGATGACTGTTGACAGCGTGACGTCCTCTATCATGACTGTTGACAAAATGACTGTTTATATGGTGACTGTTGACAAAATGACTGTTTATGTGGTGACTGTTGACAGAATGACGTCATTTGTGAGGGCTGTCGCCAGACTGCCATCGTCTATCATGACCGTTGGCGTGTTTACGTTCTGTGTGATGACTGTTGACAGAAAGACATTTTTCTGTGATGACTCTTGATAGATTGACGTCCGCTGTGACGACTGTTGACAAGATAACGTTATGTGCAATGACCGTTGACAGACAGACGTTTCTGTGATGACAGTTGGTGGGATCGCGTTCTATATAGTAACTGTTGACAGGTTCACGTTCTGTATGACGACGACAGTGAACAAGATGACGTTCTGTGTGACGACTTTTGACAGACTGACGTCCTCTTTATTGACCGTTGACAAGGTGACGTTCTGTGTGACGACTTTTGACAGACTGACGTCCTCTTTATTAACTGTTCACAAGAAAAACGTTCTGTGTGACGACTTTTGACAGACTGATGTCCTCTTTATTTAACTGTTCACAATATAACGTTCTGTGTGACTACTTTTGACAAACTGACGTCCTCTTTGTTGACTGTTGACAAGATAACGTTCTGTGTGGCTACTTTTGACAGACTGACGCCCTCTTTGTTGACTGTTGACAAGATAAGGTTCTCTGCAATGACTATCAACAGAACGTCATCTGTGAATACTGTTTCACTGGATGCTGTCCTGGATATGTTGACATGTTGAAGTTTTAGAGACTCCTCCCCTCCTCCTCCTGATCCCCACCCTGTCGACATTAACTCGTGTTCAATCATGATTCCCTCCGTCGCGTTTTCATACCCATCATATTCTAGAAATGCTCAATCAACACACGTGTCGGCATAAATTTGACGGAAAGGAATTTAATTGGGAAGCAAAGGGAGTGTGTGTGTGTGTGTGTGTGTGGGGTAGTTTGTTTTGGTTGCCGTAAATGCATAAAACGCCAACATTAATGGACACATACCTCCTGAACCCGTTGTTCAATGTTACGCTCTCTCTCCCTCTCTACGCGCACGCGTGTGAGTGTGAGAGAGAGAGAGCGAGAGAGCGAGAAAGAGACAGAGTGGGGGGGGGGGGGGGGGGGATGGTTGATTATATTGTCATTTTGTTAATCTATACATGCGAGTGTGTGCGTGATGCAGTGTAATTGTACACAATATGCATGTACAGAGACAGAGACAGAGAGAGAGAGAGAGAGAGAGAGAGAGAGTGATAAATTCAGTCGTTCAGAAAACACACACACACACGCACGCACACACGCACGCACACACACACACACACACACACACACACACACACACACACACACACACACGAACAGGGAACATCGAACGTTATGATGTATTTTTTCTTAAAGGCAGAACTGTATTTCATTCATTCAAAAAAAAAAAAATCGTCCAATAATTCAGGCATGCCTACACACAGTCTCCAAGATAGAGACAACCATTTGACATTTTTCAAGCCATACACACACACACACACACACACACACACACACACACGCACACACACAGATTACGCTGACTTAATAGTTTCGATAACAACAACAACAACAAACTAACATATCCAGGATTGGTAATAATAACAACAAGAACAGCTACTGTAACCAATTTTATTAGAACGGTTATTTTTTCCCTTCCAACAACAGGATAACATCGGCAGGTATATATATAGATAATAATATATATACTACGTCTTTTCTCAGCAACAAATCATACCAACAGTGACCACGGCGTTGTACGTCCATACAACCGGTACGCCATGGCAATGTTCCCCAATTGGTTGATCGCCGTCATGAATTACGCGGGTCATGATCATGTTGCACACACAACACATTCAGAACATCCAAGGCTATACAACTGGCCAAAAAAAAGCAGCACAGAATACTCGTTTGGATGAACTGTGGGTTTTGTCTTGTTCTTTGCACTGCTTGTGTTTGTTCTGTTTTGTCGGAAAAGTTTGCGACATTTCAAGGTTTTGCTGTTGTTGCTTTGGGGTCTGACTGATGGACTGCAGCCAATGGAATCTCCAATGTTTTTCTCTTATGAATATTTCGTGTGTGTAGCTTTTTTTTTTCGGGGCAACCCCCCCCCCCCCCCCCCCCAACATTTGACGGATATCGTTTTCATTACAAGTGTGTATGTACATTTTAGATGCAATCCACAGAGAGCCAACGACCGCACCCACACACACACACACACACACACCGTCCATATCGAAGCATCTCTGACAGATGTCATCCATCCGTTCTGATTTTCTTTCCTTCCTTCTTCCTTCCTTCCTTCCTTTCTTTCTTTCATTTTCTTTCTTTCTTTCTTTTCTTTTTCTTTTTCTTTTTTTTGTTTTTTTTTTTTTTTTTTTTTTTGTTTCAAGGCGGAGTAAGAAGGCAAGAGGCCAACAAGGACAGCGTGGACACCCACGATAAATGCACTTCAATGGCTGCAGCAGGCAAAGGGACAGTAAAGGGTGGGAAAACACGATTGCACTTTCAAACTCAGAGAGAGAGAGAGAGAGAGAGAGAAGAGAGAGAGAGAGAGAGAGAGAGAGAGAGATGTGTATGGATGCACAATCCTGTGTGGGGAACAGGGCATGGCCTGGTCAGTCAGTTCACAATGCGAACAAAAATGCCAATCTGTCCTGAACGGGAAGAAAAACGCCACTGATCAAATAGTCCATTACATAGCTATACGTTACATTCCATGCGGTACTGGCCTTTGAAAAACAACCCATCCACACAACTTCCCAGGCTAAGTCATTCGGGGACCATTTGACTTGATCATCAAAAACAACAACAGCAAACACGAACAAAAACACCCCACGCAATGTTACTAGTAATATCGCAGCGCCCACTCAGACTCTACACCGATCATCTTTTGCCAGCAGTGAAAACTGATCCTCAACTAATCCAACATGGCATCTTAACAGGCCGATTTCCATCAGAGAACAGTTCCGGAAAAGAGCTGGCCCACGAGATCGACTACGTTGATACAAGACTGGGGATGTAATGCAGATACGCAGCATACCAACGGCTGTGGATGTAACTACAGAACGTGAAGTTCAGCGGCTCCCTGCTTTCGCATTCACTTGCCTACCGAATGAGTCCTCTCTGTGGCGTTTTCTTTCTGCAAAAGATCAGAGTAATCTGATAGCGAAAACACCGTGAATGTTGTACTAATGCCAAAAGAAACATACCAGTTGTGGTCTTTCAACTATTTCTGCCTTAAATTCTGACGAAAAGAAGCTCTTTTTCAACGAGAAGTTACCTCGAAGTAAGAGTTCTGAATACTGGGCATCGAAACTCGAGGTCTGCTGAAAGAACTAACTCGTCACTCCTTTCTATCAACTTCGTCTTCATATTCGGTTTTCGCACAAGCAACTTCACAGCTAAAACATCATCACCTGTTTCTCTTCGTATGGTTTGCTAAAACTCGCAGCACTCAAGGCACTGGTAAGAACAGCAAAAGTGGTTCGTTTCCCCCTCACTCAAACCCTACTTCCACCACCTTCTCACCTCTTCATCATTAAGGTCAAAAGGATCGGTAGATGGGGAGGTCATGGAGGCTGGTGAAAATGGAACTTCCCATCTTGTAGCTGTGGCCAAGACGGAGGGGGCTGAGGATCAGCATCTCGCCCCACTGTTGGCCTTTGACGGGAGTCCTGATCCCTCGTTTAAGTCACTAACCACTTCCAGGTCGGAGAACTGTTCAGTTGGCTGGGCTGTAACCGCGAAAACCAGTTTGTCCGATGTTCAGCAATGTAGGCCTAGGACCTGTAGTTGCCTTTGTGTGTGCACCACCATGTTTGTGTGCGCTTGAAAAAACTGGCCACTTCGACACTATCAGCGGTGAAGTACAGTGAACAGCCAGCAAACCCACGAACAGGAGGCAGACACACAGAGCCAGCCAAATTAACTGGAAGAGGCGACTCTTTTATGTGCACAAAGGAACTCCAACTAGAGAAATGCCAGGATGCTTCCTTTGTCCCCTCTACATCTCTGCAGTAGCCTATAGAACTAACTGCGAACCATGCGCTAGTTATCCCATCCATCGATACCAGTACCTTGAAACGTTTGTAACATCCTTTTCAGATGTACTGCTTCGACACACAGAACGCGTTTTGATTGGCACAGAGAGTCACAGTGGCCAACACATCTGTACACTATTGCTGTCATTGCCTTATCCAGATGGTCTGTTCGTTCCGTTCAAAGTGATTAACGTTGTCAAACCATCGGGGTGATTGCCAGGCATGAACAAGAAAGTGAGAAGCACGTGCTATGAACTTCAAACAGTGCTGGCAAGAAACAGAAAGGTGACCTGGTGCCACAGCGACATCATCTGAAGCTCTGACATTGGCAACAAACACAGCACTGCCATCAGGTACTCCAGGCACGGGGGTTACATCTGGTAACCCCCGAAGACAATGGCTGCAGGCGAAGGTTAAAACCAAGACAATAGGAAGGACATATAGAGAGTTTTCCTATAAAAGAGGACCAAGACTAGCTGTGTTCACCTAGCAGAATGCATCAACACCAGCGACAGATGAGGAAGTAGAGATACTGTATTTACCCAATAACATGGACCAGTACTTGCAACATATAGAGCAAACATTTTCACCCAGCAAGATGGACCAACGCTAGCTGCAAATGAGGACACAGATACAGTTTTATTTGCTTAACAAAATGCACCAACATTTACCTCCAGACAATACCGAGATAATTTTTTACCCGGCAAAATCGACTAATGCTTGCTACAGATGAGGACACAGTGGTGTTTTTTTTTTTTTTCACCTCACAAAATGCACTAACGGACGAGAACACTGAGAACGTTTTTTTTTTCATCTAATAAAATGGATCAACGTGAGCTAAAGACGAGAACGCACACTTTGTTTTCCACCTAAGAAAATGGAGCAACACTAGCTACAGACGTAACATCAGAGATACTATAGTTCATATAACAAAAATGGACAAAAATTCGCCACAAACGGGGACACTGTGATACCGTGTTCAAAACAGACCAACGCTAACTACAGATGAGGACATAGAGATACAGTGTCCACCAAAATAACAAAGACCACTGACTACCGACGATGACATTGGGATACTGCGTTCTCCAAATCAATGGACAAACACTAGCTTTAGACGATGAAATGCAAAAACTGTCTCTGTTAAGCGGATGGTCCAACACTGAATACAGATACGTACATGCGACACGTTTGGATCTTAGCATCATCGACCGGTCGTCTACACTTTTGTTATGTCAAAAACCCGCTGAACCAGCTGTTGAATTCGCTTTCCAAGGTGATAGCAGCATTATGCAATCATTAGTGTAGTTGTAGAATCGACCATATGTGGCTTGACTAAACTCAGCCCCCTCCCTCCCCCCTTCTACTTCCTCCAACTCGCAGTCTGCCAGGTACAGGGCGAAAATCATCATGTCTGTTCCCGCTGACTCGTCTTTGAGAGCAAATCTTCCCATTTTTACTTGGGGGGGGGGAAGGGAAGGGAGGGCGCTGGGATAATTTCAGGGTGCTGGGATCAATTTCTATTCATCTTTTTTTTTCGTGACAGTGTGCCATAAGAGCAATGCATATGATAATTCATTTTTACTTATAGCAATACCAGTTTTGTTCATTCATTCGTTCGTTGCATCCTATTCTTCAGTTTCCTTGTCATTTTACGCGGTTCTGTGCTTGGGAGTGGAAAAAAAAAGCTCAGAGGCTGGAAGGAAAACAATGACTATATCTGGTTTGCTTATGGAACTGGGGTGTAACACCAATGACTTCAGAAGAAGGTGAGTGGGACAAAGCAAAGAGTACTGGCAAAAGCCTCAGAGCATGTGCTAACCTGCTCAATGTTCAACAGATTTAACCAATTTCCCATTTATTTGAAGTTATTTCGCCTCAAATGCCTCTTTCCCTACAAGTCGATAGGGCCATAGTTATCCAACTGTCGTCAATTACGACGACAGAACTGGTTCATAAGCCATTTTGACCCCCGGGTACATAAACAAGCACATAAGTGGCTTATATGTAACCTCTCAGTCTACAATCGTGCTCTCTCTCCCGATCTGAAATTGTTCCATCTCTACCATTCGTCTTTAAAAAAAAATCAATTCTTTTCTGCCGATGGGCGTTTAATTCAAGGTGGGCTTGTTTCCATTTCTTCAGCTAAGTTGATATTCAGTACATGAAAATGTAGTAACATAAATGTCTTGGGTGATTACTTGCTGTACAGGATGGGTACTCACAATGCCTGGGATGGTGTCGCATGGATGCCATTTGTTTTGAACCAGTTAAGTTATACAGAAACACACAAAAAATGTACAGAAGCACAGGTGTCATAATATTCGCAATAATCATGTGCATGTAATTCAATATGACCTGTTTCAGCGACAGAATTATATTCACCTGTCAGATGTACATCACTGGAAAAAAGTCGTATTTTTACAAACACTTCGATATGCATGAGATATGATTCGTAACCCAATGGAATGGTTGCAGTCCCGTCGTCCAAAAGTTCAACAAGGATAGGCTCAACAATGATGAAGTCGACAGGTCCGTGGAGGGTACCCCCTCACACCTCGACAACACCCGCACCGACACGACCAAGTCGACACAACCTCGACAACTGACTTCGGACCTCATTGTACACATGACACCAAAAAAACACACATAGGCCTATGTGATTGAATAATACTTGTGATACAAGCACATGCATATAAAACTTATTTAAAGCAGATTCAACGACGAAATGGGAGGAAAACAAGCAAAGAGATTTCACAACAAGTGCTCTCCTGATGTCTGCGTGTGGGAAGCCAACGAAGTCAGACACTTACTGAAGCATCTGGGTCGGAAAGGGCTGAGGGGGTTGTTGTTGAGTGTGTGAGTGTGTAGGTGTGTGTGTGTGTGGCCAGTCGTAACACAGCCACCACTCAATGTGGAGGTCACACACCTCAGTCTCCACCTAGGACACCGTCTAGGTAACAACCTAGGTCAGAACACAAGTCGGGACTACTAAACAGCGATTCCTACAAACATCCCTAGCTTCTGTGAAGAGAGAACAGACTGAAAGGTAGAGAGATGGGGGAGGGAGGGAGAGGCAGGGCAGTGGTAGAGGAGGAAGAGGTAAAAAGGTGAGGTGGGTAGGAGGGGTGGTAGTGGAGGTGGGAAAAACCAGGACTTCAGGTGAAGCTCTCTTGGCGGGCCGTCCGTCGGAGTGAATATCCCACTATCCTTCACAGTCCACAGTCACGGTAACGAGAGAAAAACGATGTCGACGCTGACTTTGATTACAAAGAGGTAGATTGTTTTCACTTGGGGGGGGGATGAAGGGAGGAAAAACAACTGCTCATATGGCTGACCACACACTGCTGAACATCCATGCTGCTGTCGTCAGAGTGGTGCTTCGTGTTGTTGTTGCTGGTCCACAATGCCTATTGCGTAACACGGTCAGGCGCACATCCTCTTCGAAGGAGGTCACATCAGTTGTTTCACCACCGCTTGAAATTTCGGCGCGGACCACGCGAATAATCGGTGCAGCTCAAGGCCCGGTGATGAGTTCACGACAGTCGGTTTGCGGACAGTTGTCTTTTGAGGTCCATGTCAGCTACCTGGTTTACTGGCCCAGACTTACTGATCGTTAGGCTACTATACAAACGTCATATCTCCACTCTGAAAAAACGGTGTCTGTTGGGCAGTGACTTGATGATCGTGTGGACAGTGGTCCGAAGCTAGCTATGCCTCAATGCATGACTAATGACTGGCTAAGCTGCCCAGACCCAGCTCAGAACTACTTTACACAATGGACTGAAGGACTTGACACATTCAGATGATTTGTGCTTGCACCTCACACACACACACACACACACACACACACACACACACACACAAGTGCCTGTGCATGTATACACTCGTCCAAGAATACATACACTTACTACACAGATATTTGAACATGTATCCTCTCTCTCTCTTTCTCTCTCTCTCTCTCTCTCTCTCAGGAGGTCATTTCAATCCCACCCGTGGTGACCCAGCTGGACACAAGCCACTAGTGCGTAGATGAGTTACTGAGAATGACAGAAGGACGATGCTTACTAAAGACGAGGGGAGGAGAGCGAGAGACGACGAGAGGCGGGCGTTAGCTATTTAGCGGCACCATGGCGACCATCACGCCATCCAGCTACAACTGGGGCTAGTGTGGTTGGTTGGAAACCTTGATTTCTGAGATAGGCCAGCTCTCTTTTTCACACGTGGAGACGCGGACTGAAGGTCCTGTTTTTCTGTACTGTCCCCATCCTGGCCGTCACAAACCACGACAAGCTGGCTGGTGGAGATGCGAACAGCCGGTGCCGTTTTCTGTTTTGTCCCCCATCCTGGCCGTCACAAACCACGACAAGCTGGCTGGTGGAGATGCGAACAGCCGGTGCCGTTTTCTGTTTTGTCCCCCATCCTTGCTACAAACAACGACCACTGACTGGGGAGACGTGGGCAGCACGTCCTGTTTTCTGTAGAGTCACCATCCTTCCTGCTGGCCAGGTGACTGGCAGGAGGGGAGTGGATGAACATACCACCCCTGCACGTAGTCTGTTGAGGGGAGGGGGCCGGGTGGAACTGCAGATCTGAATCGCCAATTATCACAGACTCTGGATGTGGCCTCAGAACCCAAACCTGATCCTTTCAACGGGCCGATCCTTTGACGGTCGTTGTGATTGCTGTCGCTACACCTCAGCTTCACTGCAGCAGCTCTAGCACCACAAAGGGCGACAGCCATCCTCACGGGGCCAGGATCAGAGCGTCCGACAGTTGGCGGATGGATGGAGTGGGCACAGTGACAAGCTGGGAGGGGAGTGACAGGGCACACTAGGACAATAAAAAAAGAGATGATTCAAGAGACTGACAACCCTTCAAACTGCCGCCTGCCCTGACAGGGAAAAGCGTGGGTAATCCCTCTCCACATCATCAAGGGACGCTTCCCTCTGGCCTATGGCAGACATCGTCATCTGTTCAACGAGCTCCGACAGCCAGCAAATCCACGAGCACCTGGACTCTACAGTGAACAACGTTCTCCACGGTGGGAACTATCGCACTACCGCCAAGGTGAGCTTGGCAGCCACGAGGTCAGGTCATCGTTTGACGTCTCTGATCCCAGGACGCCTTTTTCCTCATTCTTCTCTGTAACCAGTTGGGCTTGGCCTGGCTGATGGGGCCCACGTGGCGGTGGCGGGGCTTCTTGGACGCGGACACCTCCTTGGCCGTGAACTGGTAGCAGGCCCGCCGGCGGCTGTCCTGGCTGCGGTAGCCTTTCATGGGCCGGCCCCGCTTGTTGAAGCCCACGTACCAGCGGGGGTTGGCCGCGGACTGCAGCATGGTGGTGCCGTTCACAAAGTGCTCCCCGGAACAGGCAGCGCCCGTCGTTCGTCACGTCGTGCTGCTCACACACACACACACACACACACACACACACACACACACACACACACACACACATTATATTACTAGAAAGCATGTCAACAGCATGAAACATGTGCGGTATATTGAGAGGGACTTAAGTGTACTTTATCGATCAAGAGACTATCATAAGAAATAAAAGCAAAATTTGAGTATATGCATGTGTGCACGTGCCTGCCTGTTTGCGCGTGTGTGCATGCATACAGACGCTAGGCGTAAACATGAGAAACGAACACAATATCTGTCAGATGATATCTGCTTGGTCTTGACACAAAAACAGCTGTTCTTCATTCGATGGAGGTAGAGTGAATCCTAATCTCATGTTTACAGCGCCTTCACACTGCACTTTCGGTCACAGCCAGTAAATCCTAATCTCATGTTTACAAACCCTTCTCACTGCTTTTCAGTCACGGACAGTGAATCCTAGTCTCATGTTTACAACCCCTTCTCACTGCTTTTCAATCACGGACAGTGAATTCTAATCTCATGTTCACAGCGCCTTCTCACAGCACTTTCAGTCTTAGTGCATACTAATGTCATGGTTACAAACCCTTCTCACTGCTTTTCAGTCAAAGACCGTGAATTCTAATCTTATGTTTACAGCGCCTTCTCACAGCACTTTCAATCAGACAGGCACTGACCTCTACTGGTTTAAATCCACTGCACTTGCAGTCACACAGACTGTAAATTCCCATGTCACTTCTACTACCTTCATACTGTAATTTCAGTCACACAGACAGTGAATCCTAATCTCACGTCCACCTTTTTATTGCAGTTTCTGTCACACAGACAGTGAATCATCACATCCATAGCATTTTCTCATTGCATTTTGAATCACAAATGGACTGTTTGGATTTTGTGTTTAGTGTGTGTGTGTGTGTGTGTGTGTTTCACTTTCCTCCAGAAGACACCTACGAACACGAGTCACACATCCGACGGGTCACTCACACGCAGACAGTTTCTCTCTCTTCATCACTCTGGCCTACTTTCAAACTTACTTGCTGCATGAACTTTCAGTTCTTGCCAGACTATCCTCCGACACTATATCGCACCCCTCCCTTCCCTCTCTGTTTTCACCCACATACACATACAAACACACACACGGGGGGGGGGGGGGGGGGGGGGGGGGGGGGGCGCAGGCGCACAGGCACACACACACACACCCTTCGGGGAATGTCCCCGTGAATGCAGGCCCACACAAAAAGCTCCGAGTTGCGGCGGGCCGGGGCCTATAGATAGATATGCATATCACACGGTTTACACAAGGCGGGTTTCACAATCCTATTGATAAAGTGGACCCAGTCTATGACGAGCCAGGTTCAGGATCGCTGGCCGCACACAACTCAGATGTAATGGTGGAAAATTGGACAAAGAGGGGGCCACCGTCTGGGGCCGCCTGGAATGCTTACTTCTTGGAACGAAAACGAGAAGATAATTAGGACTGGGGGCTCTTTCTTTGTCCGGTTTTCATGAGTTAGGTCTGGGGGAAAGGGGAGAAAAGGCTCTGGCTTGTATGTTAGCATGCAAGTGTGTCTGTTGGAGTATAAGCGCGTTAAGTGCGTGCGTGCGTGCGTGCGTATACACGGGCACGAACGCACACACACAGAGTGAAAGCTCATGAAGTCAGTGTGTGTGTGTGTGTGTGTGTGTGTGTGTGCGTGCGTGCGTGCGTGTGTGTGTGTGCGCGTGTGTGTGTTTTGTGTGTGTGTGTGTGTGTGTGTGTGTGTGTGTGTGTGTGTGTGTTTGTTTCTGTGTGTGTGTGTGTGTGTGTGTGTGTGTGTGTGTGTGTGCTAGTGTCTGTTTGCGCGCACGCATGTGTATTGATTGTATGTACAAACGTATACGAGTTTGAATGTGTTCGCGTATGAATGATGTTTGGACGTACGTTCGTAAGTGTGGAGATGTTTATACGCACGTACAAAAAGTCAACGACACCATGAATTCCACAATATCACACACACACACACACACACACGAACAAATACTTAACGGCCACTGGCAACATTGTGAGCACTCTCTCAACCTCCCAGCATACTGTCTCTGCAGTAGGTCCACAAGGGACCCCAGAAATTTGAACCCCATGACTCGTCTCTCTTCTTTTTTAACGCTTATATCCTTACCCCTCTCCTCCGCCCCTTCCCCCCCCCCCCCCCCCCCCCCCCCCCCCCCTCGGCCCCTTTGTCAAAATCTCCGCGCGCGCGCTCTCTTGTGTGTGTGTGTGTGAACAGGGAACATATTTCACTGCCATATGAAAACCTGAGGTTTTGCCGGGCACAGGTGATCAGGTCGGAGCATTCAGTAAAATCGATCCAACGCCGTCACACTTTGTGTGTGCGAGTGCGTGCGTAAGTGCGCGTGTGCGCACGACGTTTGTGTCTGTGTATGTGCACGTGCGGGTGCGCACACGCGCGTGTGTGCGCGCACGCGAGTGCGTGCGTGAGTGATTGTATGTGTATGTGTATGTGTGTGTGCGTGTGTGTGCAAGCGCGCGCGCGCGCGTACGAGGCGTGCGCATGTGTGTCTGAAAAGCAAACAGCCAGCCTAGTAGCGCGGGCTTTGTTGTCCGTGTCCAAATAGCTGAATTGAGGAGCAGCTTCGCGTGTTCTTCAAAACCCACACACACCCCAACTCTGAATGGGATCAGATCTGACACCCCCAGTGAGTGAGTGAGTGTGTGTGTGTGTGTGTGTGTGTGTGTGTGTGTGTGCGCGCGCAAGAGAGAGAGAGAGAGAGAGTCAAACCAGACGTATAGACAGACAGACAGAGATTCCCGCCTAATCGCACAACCTGCCGTTCTATTCTATTATGGAAATCAGCGATCGCGAGGAATTGCAAGAAAGTTAATAAAAAGGGGGGGGGGGGGGGGGGGGGGGCAAAAAATATGTTGGGATGGCTTGTCTATTCCTCTGACACCCCACCCCAACCCCGTCTGCATGCCACAAAATAACCCCCATCCCTCCTTTCTCTTTTTCTCTTTTTCCCCCCCCCCCCCCCCCCCTTTTTTTTTTTCTTTTCTTTTCCTTTTCTTCTTTTTCAAGTTCTGTCGTTAGGCAGGTTTGACGATCGGTATGGGGAGGCTTTCTCACTAGTTCGGCCAGTCGCCAAGCTTGCCATTGTGGGCTGAAGACTTTCAAATGAAAGAAGAAAGGGAAGAAGAGGGAGGAAGATGAGTGAGAGATCCTCCCCTCACCCCCCACCTTCCTCCGTGCGTCTCCTCCCCATTCATTCGCCCCCGACCCGAAACAGGCAAGTTCAATGAACAACCTCAGGGGTGGCGGGAGCAACGGGAAGAGGGAAGGGTTTGAGAGATCGTTAGTGAAAAGCCAAATTGCTGTGTGGGTGGGTGCGGGTGGGGGTGGGCAGGGTGGAGGGCAGGGGTCTGTGCAGATTTGGGTGGGGGGGGGGGGGATGGGGGGGGGTACATTGTTCAAATGAGGCCCCAGTTTGTTGGAAGGAAAGCTATAGGCAATAACCAAGGTGAGAATGAAACTGAAACAAACACAAAACCGCTGCACACTGCTTGTCTCAGTACAGAACTGTGTTGCCAGTGTAATGTAGTGTAATGTTGTGCAGTTTGTGTGTGTGTGTGTGTGTGTGTGTGTGTGTGTGAGTGAGTGAGCATGCTCTCTCTCTCTCTCTCTCTCTCTCTGAGCGGGCGTGCGCATGTTTGTGTGTGCTGTCAAAGTTATGATAGGTTACACAGGAAGTGACACACTGGGTGACACACACACACACACACACGCACACAGATATATATATATATATATATATATATAGAGAGAGAGAGAGAGAGAGAGAGAGAGAGAGAGACAGAGTTGGGGGGGACTCGGGAGTACATATCTTCGACGGGTCTTCGGGGTTCATCAAACCCCACGATAACATTGCGCCCTGTCGCCAAATGTCAAATGACTGCTTTTGATCTTGGGAGATGGGGTGGCGAAGGGGAGGTGGGGGAGGGGGAGATAGTAGGGCTCGTGGAAGGATGACAAGGGGTGAGTCAAAGAATGAAACATCTTTCACAAACGCAAATTTGAAGCTGCTGCACCCCCGACCTCCTTCTCCCGAACCACCACATTCCCCTCCCCTCCCCTCGACACCCTCTCCAACCCCCTCCTCCTATATTCTTCAGGCAAACCGATGCCGCACGATCTCCTTCAGCATCAAACCACTTGTCACAGGCAGACAGAATGAGAGTGACCCAGGCGCCAAAGAACACAACTCAGTTTCTCCCCGCGGGGCATCATCAGTGGAAAGAAAAACTGAGGTGTGCAACACTCAGCGTTAAAAGTTACTGTCGCCTAGAAGTCGAGGAACAACGATTGAACCCAAAGTGAGCGTGCAGCATGGGGTTTCCATGCTTGTGGACTACTCTTACACGAAAAACGTTTCGAAACGTATTGTCTTGTATTGATTACTGGCGGTCGAAGATTTCTGCCAACTGTCAGTTGTATCGACGCATCATGCTTTGAAAGCTGCTGCAATCATATTGCTAACAAGGGCCCCCAACCCAGTTTGTGTGTACGATCCGTACAGGGCACTTGATTTTTTTTTTTAAAACAAGTATAGTCACCAACGATTAGGTCTCACTGGGGCAGGAACCTGGGGCGGGAGGGGGGGGTCTCTCTAGTTCACGGCTCGCTTTGGTGTGTCTGCTCTCTGAGCCAATCAATCGCCCTGTTGGTGAACACAAGCGTCTCTCGAAAGTGAATTAGCAGGCGAGAACGGGGCAGGCTTGCATGATAAATGCTTTGTTTCATGAAGAATTAAAACCAATCATGTTTTTAGTTCAGCTTCTTTCTGTGTGAAATCCACTTCGTCAACATGAAAAAGGCATGTCTTCAAGATGTAGGGATCCAAAAGGAAATCTCGTGGAAATATGTTCTGCCATTGCCTTTTGTCCTCACATACCAAAACTATGTACGTCTCTGGCTGGCCGTCGGGGGGAGAGCCATGGTCACTCTACCTGGTAGAAACTCCCAGGAAAACAAGGGAGGCAGTGGCTGAGGCTGAATGTTGGTTGGTGCCATCCTGCCGGGTCATTTTGCGTTGCGAAAGGCCTTGTTTTTCAACAAAACAGTCCCCAACGACTTGCTTGTCCCCTGAGCGCGGGTACTCACGTTCAGCTCTTCCTGCTGACTACTTCTTACGAGCGGGATTCCCCCGACGACATTCGCCTCAAGGACTGTCGCCTCGTGAAAATGGCGCTCGTCGTGAATTTGACATCGCATCGGTTGAAAAAAATAAACAAGATTTTATACACTACCCTTTCTCCCCTGTTATCGGAAACGTTTTTCGTCATCATGAACAGTGTTAAAGCGTCTACCTCCGCACCCTCCCCTGCGTGTGTAGGTTAATTGCATGCGAATCATCTGTACACACTGCCTGACTCCAAGAATGTGAAGAGAACATCTTGTCACTGAATTGTAGTCATGCTGATCTCCGCTCGTCTTTAACAGACAGTAATCATAAGTGACCACAGTGTGTGTGTGTGTGTGTGTGTGCCCATTAACAGGATAGTGAATACGTCCCCACGGTCCTCTGAACATGGTCTCATCCGAACACAGGCCCAGGGTCGTTAAACACAGGCTTTGAAACCACTTCATACTCGACGTGTGGCTCGTCGCTGAAGTCTTCGGCCAAAGGTTCACATTTTCCCCATCAAGTCACACGCTTTCGCTTTTAAAACATCGCCGCCCCAGTAAAAACTGGGAATGAACAAAATGAAGAAACAGCATCAGTACTCTTGATTCCCCCCCCCCCCCCCCCCCCCCCCCCCCCCCCCCCCCCCCCCCCCCCCCACCCCCCCCCCCCCCCCCCCCCCCACACACACACACACACCATCTCGCCCCTAATACAATGTAACCTTTGGTGATAAAACTGTGGTCAGAACCACGTGTCCGTACAGATCGTATGCAAGCTGGCTCGTCTGACTTGCTTGCAAAATGACTGTAGCAGCTTTGAAAATGTGATACGTCAGTATAACTGATAGCTGGGAGAAACATCCCACCACAGTAACAATAAACAATACAATGCAATACGATACAAGACAGTACAAAACAATACAGTACAGTACAATACAGTACACTACAATACACTACTGAGTTACAGAGAGGAAAATCCGAAGCATGTCACTCTGCCAAGCGGCATGACAGCCAGGTGAATCGGTTTCACTTAGGCTGCGACGCCACTAGATAAAGCTCAAAGCAGCCGAGCACTGTTATTCATACACACTGAACAAATAAGTCCGTACAGTACGAACCCGGCTCTGATGGTCTATACCCCCCCCTCCCCCCCCCCCCCCCCCTCACTCCTCAACACACACCTTGCCCCTGCCCCCAACCATCACCCCATTCCTCAAACCTTCTGTCAGTTTCGTTGCCTCCTACCAACCGCCCACCCCCACCCCCCCAACCGCTCTTCCCGCACTTCTTTTTTCCAGTATGTGTTGAGGGCAAGCATTGGGGGGGGGGGGGGGGGGGGGGGGGGGGCGAAGCGACGTTCCAAGCCTCCCTATTCAGACGTTGCGATTTATTCGGGTCCGTCCGTCTGTCTGTTTGCTCAGGTCCTTGTCTGTGTCACAGGTATTGTAGGCTGACTGGAGTTCGCGTCTTCTTCTAAGGCTGGCCCGTTTGCACCTTTATCACGGGCCTGAACTTCAGTTCAATTTCTGGCAAAAAATTACAAGCTCCCCCCCCCCCCCCTTCCTTTAAACAACTATGACACTGTTGAAAGATTCAGACTAAACGACTAAAAGAGACAGCTGTTGTAAAGAAATGAGGTGAAGAAGAGAAATGGTATACCTAATAAATTTTCATACGTAACCGGTGGCGTTTGGTAATGATGGCGTTAAGAATAATCGGGCGCTTGATATATCTTAATTTGTGCAAAATATTTTTTTCCTGCATGCGTAAATAAGTACCCTTTAGGACAATCTAAAAATACGTATAATAGAAGATACGACCACGTCACTAAAATGAATACACAGTATAGGTGCTGTCAAGGGAAAGGGTGTTCCTCCAAGGTCTACATTCACAATTTCCAAATTCCCCACGTGGATCAACTCAGTCACAAACGAGCCGAGAACATACGAGTCAAATTACGCGCGATTCTTGACGCCCTTTCCACGGTCAAGGGTTTGACTCGTTGCGTTAAGGATATCAATAGGTTTGGCCATCATGTCCAGAGATTATGTGCACATGTGCACAGTTATTTCTGGTCTCCATGCCTTGAGGTGTCAGTTTAGCTATCATAGATAATATATATATACAGATTATGTGCATGTTGTGCACAGTTATCTTTGCTATTTGTTTTTTTTACAGCATGACTTTTCTTCTCTGTGTGATAGCTGCCCTGAGAGGGTCCCATGTCACATATCACCCTGAACGTGAACATTGAAACAGGAGGACCCCTTTAGCCTCCGTCTAAACCATGTTTGCCCACTTGTCCAGCCATCCCCTCTCCTCCCCACCCCCTCCATCCCCTTCCCACAGCTTCCTCTCCGTCTATCTGTCTGTCTCTCCTTAACACACACACACACGTACATGTGTATGAATACATTACCACCACCACACCACACCATCACACCGCAGACACACACACACACACACACACACACACACACACACACCACCACCCACCACACACACACACACACACACATATGATATCGACAACCCTACAGTTGCGCAACACATCCTCTGCCAAGGACAGTTCTGGGAAGGGAAAAGGGGGGGGGGGGGGGGGGGGGGGGGGGGGGGGGGGGGGAGGCATGGGGAGCGGCTAGCTGGAATCAAACGGTAGAGGGCCATATTACCAGACAGGTGTCGTGTGCCCATCGTATATCACCCTTCCCCTCCCGAAGGGCGAGAGCCGGTCGGCCAAGGGGGCGGAAGGGAGCCTCGGTGAGATAACCCTGCGCTGCGTTTCCAAGCAAGGACGCCCAGCACTGACCCAAAGGAGCGGCAAAGGAACGGCGTCAGGTGCAAGTCTGACTGGCTTTTCCCCAACCAGCTGGGAGCTTGCCCAAGCCCAGCCTTCTGTAGCAAGGTTGGGCGTTCTGTCCGGGCAGCGGCACGTTGGCCGCGAACGCTCGAAACGTTTTACAGCAACTTTCAACGGTTGTTCGCAGCAAAGGGGAACAAAATGGCAGCCACAAGTGGTCAGGTCTCATCTTCATGTTTGCGCGAGTTTTTTTCCCCATTCCATTTGCACACACACACACACACACACACACACACACACACACACACACACACACACGCGCGCGCGCGTGCGCGCGCGCGCGCGCGCGCACAGTACCAGTGAGACCACTTATATTGTTTGATTAACTTTTGGTTGCACTGACAGTTTACGAACAAAACAGTGGACAGTTAACGAAACAAACTGTGGACAGTTGACGAAACAAACTGTGGACAGTTAACGAAACAAACTGTGGACAGTTAACGAAACAAACTGTGGACAAATTCTCAAATTAAAAAAAAAAAAAAGGAATGACTACGAAAAGAACAGGACACTTCTACCTCATTACATCACACACACACTTCTTCGCCCTCTCACCAACTGGCCGTCGTCCAGTGTCTCTTTAGCACGAGTTTCTTGCCAACCTTCATGCCTGCTCCTGTTCCCTCTACTTCTATGTTTAGTTCTTTCCTTCTCTCTTTTTTTCTTTTCTTTTTTTTTTTTTTTTTTTTTTCCTCTCCTCTCCCACACTCGCTTCGTATCCTTCACTATTTGTAGTTTTTAGGACAGGACAGAGTTTATCTTTTTTTGCCCCTTACCTTGTCGTGACAGCCCAGACATGACTGTGTGGTAGTGAGGTGGTGATGAGCGAGTGGGGGTGGGAAGGGTGGTGGTGGGAGGGGGGGGAGGGCGGGACAAACAAACGCATAAAACATGACTGATGCTATGATAAGATAAGTTCTCGGCAGGGTTTCTACGTGTGCTCGTGCTGAAGAGAGCCCCAAGAGACCAGAACGATGGTTCAATGTTGGCGAACACAGTGCTTGCTCCGTGACTGTCGTTGGTTGACCTCTGTCTTCAGGGACCTTGTTCACACACTACAGCCTCTATACTTAGGGTCTCTCACACCACTGTGACTCTGCGGCCAGCAACCTCCCCTCACAGACACCCACACAAGGACAGCTAGAAAGAAGGAGTGGGTGAGGGGGAGAAGGGTGGTTGGGAGGGAAGGGGGTGGAGCGAGCGAGAGACGGGAAAGGGAAAGAAGCGGTCACGTCAGGGGACGCAAGTCGTAAAGTCCTGCGGGCGAGGTACGAGAGAACTGGCTTGCTGGGGAATTTCATTGTACGATCAAGTGCCATTATTACGCGGGGCTCGCTCTCTCCAAGACGGGTCCTTTTCGCTCAATCAGCTGTCTTTGCGACGCGTTCCGGACCCTGCTGCAGGAGTCCACATTGTTAGGGCCGGAAAGAAAAACCATCAACAGCACCCCCTCCACCCCCCCCCCGTCTCTCCCCTTCCTCTCCATCTCTCTCTCTCTCTCTCTCTCTCTCTCTCTCTCTCTCACACACACACACACACATGACTCCCACCAAAGAAACAGTCCCATGGGTCCGCTTGTACCCCTCCCCCCCTCCTCCCCATTCCCCCAAAGAAACAGACGGCTTCAGCTGTCCCTGGGGTGGCGGCGCTGTGCGCTATGACCTGACCTGCCACTTTCCAATTAACCTCCAGGGGGGGACGGCCGGGCAGCCAGCCTCACCGATGGGCTATCGGAGGGCCAGGGCTCATTGTCCGGGCCCACAATGTCCACCCCAGGTGGCTCCGAGTCTGTCTCGGGGGGGGGGGGGGGGGGGGGGGGGGCAGAGCAGAGCGGCGGCCACAGTCCACTTCCCTGCAGGCTGCAGTGGGGGGTCAGCAGGCCACGACTGACCGCCAGTCATCTTGCGGACAGGGCTGACACGCTGTGTGCAGTGCCGCCGCTCTGTTGTCCCACCTCCTCCTTCCTTCCCCAGGCCCCACTACCTTCCTCTCCTCGCCCTGCTCTTCTCTCTCCCCCCCCCCCCCCCCCCTCCCCCCCCCCCATCATTCCCGTCACTTTTTCCGTAAGTGTAAATCGATTGTGATTAGTTGGCGGCTTCGGTTCCATGGCTGTTGAAACTGATAACTTTCATCATACGTTACTTTAGGTCACTACCCCGCAGCCCTAACCTCTCCCCCCCCCCCTCCCAAACATACATACACACACATAAACCCGCGACCGCACACTCACACACAGACACACACGCCCTACCTTAATAATAAATTGTATCTGAATACCGAGGACAAGCAGGAACACAACAACAGCAGCAGTACATTCAGGGCACAGCTAGTTCAACCCTAGCATAAAACAAGACTGGATAGAAGCGGATTTGGGAAGATCTGTCTTCTATATAAAACACCACGATGAATGGTAACAGTCTCTCTCTCTCTCTCTCTCTCTCTACCCCCGTCCTCCCTTCCCTATCCTAGTCCTTATCCTTCCCCCACTACCCCAGTGTAAGATGCCTATGACCTGCACGCAATACACGCATTGTGTGTGTGTGTGTGTGTGTGTGTGTGTGAGAGCGCGAGCGCGTGCGCTCGCCCGCGTGTGTGATCCTATCCAGCAGACGGGTGACGGGCGGGCTGTGGCGGATTGCGGTACGTCCTTTGCAGTCCATCACGCTGGGAAAAACGGCTGGACCCTTTGACCCTGGTCCAACCGGCACCAAATTGAGGAGGCAGGCAGCTTTCGAGACAGCGGCACCGGGGAGCCGAACCCAGGGCCTCGAAGCCAGGGTTCCGGACCCGTGGGGCCCCGTTTGCCGCACAGGTGTGTTTTGACCAGGGCCACACCAGCGCCCGGTATTTCAAGAATTCCCCGCCTTGCATGTCTTCCTCACCTTGCCTGACCCGCCACGCTTGGCTAAGTCCTGTGTCGGCGAATAAAAGACATCTGCCAGTCTGTAGGACACGCCTGGCTGGCCTTATATCATTTATGATACGCGCCGTTTCCTTGGTATAATGACGATTATGTGCCTTCGTGGCGATCCCCCCCACCCCACCCTCACCACCCCGTCTCATAGACAGCCGCACACGCAGTGTGCAGTTAGTGAAGCCGTCAGCCCCCCCCCCCCCCCCCCCCCCCCCCCCCCCCCCCCCCCCCCCAGCCTTGTGCATACTGGGACAGTTGTACCACGTGGCTGTTCACAACGCCTCACTCTCGTCGAAATCAGCCTCCCTCCGCCCTCATGTCCCCCTCCACACACACACGCGCGCGCGCGCGTCTCTCTTCCTTTTATTTTCATTTCAAATGTTTCTTGCTGGTGCGAAAATGTAATATTCTCAAGCTCTCAAAAAGCGTACGGGGTGTTCCTGGGCCGGAGTCGGTAGGTATTGAAGAAGACAACCTGAAGGATTAGCGGCATTTATATTGGTTCCCTGCAAGTGGTTCACAGGAGTCCTCCCCTAATTCTGGTCCACCTGGCAGGCCCAACTTGTCATGGACCTAGCCCGCCCTGCTTTGATTCACCAACAACACACTGTCGAATCCGCTGGCAGGGCGTTGCAAGTTCTTTCACTGTCCTTGCCCATAATTTAAGTACAAAGCGTGGCGTCTGTGTTACCGTTATCAATAATCAAGGATGGGTACGGAAGCCCCGATTACACGTCTTTTCCTGCGTTCTACTTTGTAGTGTCGGTCAGAATGACAAAGCTTAAAACACACACGTTACGCTGTACATTCTGAATTCGTGTTACCCACTCTGTTCCATTCATTTTATGTTGATTATAGCCAAGGCCATCACCAAAGGCCAAACCAGGGCTATCATCTCGCCAAAGTCAATTACACAGTTGTTGAAATAAACTCATTCAAACAGATTTTGTCAATGAAAGTACACAACAGTTAATTCAAAAATCTTGATTCCGTAAAATCTTACATTAGAGGAAGACTCACTCTCTCTCTCTCTCTGGAACATAGAAAATACAGCAGGTGGTACATCTCTGAACAAGGCTTTCATGAGTCTGCTGTGAAATGTTCATATCCGGCATCGTGCAGGTCCCAACAGTCTGTAGGAACATGTTTTACAGTGAGTGGTACATCACAAGCAATGCCTGCACCGTGGAGCTTTTTCTCCTTTGAAATGATACGATGAGTGTAAGAAGAGTGGCCCAGGTGTAGTCGGCAGGTAACAGTTTCTTCTTCACAGCCACCAGTGACTGACGGTAAAAACTCTGACTTTAAGGTCAGGGCAGATCTGGAAGTTTGTTATCCGTCAGCATGTTTCAGCCCTTATGTCAGAGGTCTTTGACGGAAGGCTGAACCTGGGGGCTTCAGAGCAGTGTGAGGAAAGGGGACTCTGCACAACTGTCGCACCATGGTACTGTCAGTCTGAGGACAGTGGTTCACAGGTCACGACCAGAAACGCACCGGGAAAATCGCAGACCTCTGCCTAGGTTGACCGATTCCTGGATCCGCCCTTCCATCCGGATTCGCAGCAGGAGTCCGCACCAAAGTTTAATGCATTCGTCCTTGGCCCACATGCCGTGTGCCCATCAAGTTTCGTTGGAATCGGTCCGGTAGTTTTTTGGTTTTTTTTAATGCTGTCCTGCTGACAGACAGACAGAGAGAAACCAACAGACGCAAGTCAAGTATACTCTCCTTGGAGGAAGCAAAAATGGCCTCCACTCTTTAAGCCAGACATCGACTCTCCTCTTTTTTTTCTTTTCCTCTGATTTTTTTTTTTTTTTTTTTTAATCCCGGAACAGCTGATGTCTACCTATATAAATTTAGTAAGTTGTCTGGGCAGGCAACAGAAACGCATTTCAGGAACTGATTGTATGTTTTCACACTCACACATACAGACAGAGAGAGAAGGGGGGGGGGGGGGGGGGGGGGGGGGGGGGGAGAGAGAGAGAGAGAGAGAGAGAGAGAGAGAGGGGTATTCTTTGGTGCAACATTTCTGTTGCCTTCACGGCTTCAATGACCCCCGGGATCACGCCATGCAGTGGATTTGAACCTGTCAGGCATGTCAGCTCAATGCACGGACCCTGAAAACCCGGATCCTGACACTAAGCCTTGTATTGAAACACACACACACACACACACACACACACACACGCACGCACGCACGCACGCACGCACGCACGCACGCACACACACACACACACACACACACACACACACGCACGCACACACACACACACACACACACACACACACACACACACACACACACGACAGTCCTGAAAAGAAGGTAGCTGGAAGCCGAGTCTCCTCAATCACGGAACATATTCTGTCATCAAATCAGTGTCCAGCACAAACTTCTAGGCCTCTACGTCGATAGTCAAGTTTCACAGTCATTACTGTAAGGCGATTTACAAGAACCTGCAAGTCAAAAGATGGACACGATTGTTAATCGACTGGACGAAGTGTTCTGCGAGAGGCTTTAAACATGAGGACAGGAAGAAACTATGCTTACGCTTCGCAACTATCGTAGATAGACTGTGTGTGTGTGTGTGTGTGTGTGTGTGTGTGTGGTGTTTGTGCATGCTTCACTTCACTGAAGATTCTGCTCACCCTGTAACAGGTTTTGCGTTGTTCCCCCCCACAGCGGCCCAGTTTACAAAGCATATATTCATTATGCGTTGAGAAGGGGTGGAGAGGGAGGAAGCAGCAGGAGGAAGGTGGGGGGGGGGGGGGGGACACGGGTGGGGCAGAAGTGGGAGCCGAGAAGGATGAGAAAGGGGACCGTGGAGACGGAGGGGGAGAGAAGAGGAAGGAGGAGGGGGGGGGGGGGGGGGGGGGAGAAGGGAAGATTTACGACAGCCTGGCTGTACCTCGATGTGAAGCCACCACATTCATGACGTTTGCGGTCTGGGGCGAAAAGAAGAAGCTGTGCGGTGAGAGAAATGAACGAGATTTTGGAGGCTCGACATAGTTTGTTTTTCGTTTCTAGCAGCGTCGCAACGCTAAGAATGACTGGAGTCCCCCCCCCCCCCCCCCCCCACCACACCCCCCCCCCTCCACCCCAGCCCGACCCTCACCCCCTCCCATCCCCGACCCTCACCCCCTCCATCCCCGACCCCTACACGAATACCTGTCACCGCCACTGTTCTCTCTCTCTCTCTCTCTCTCTCTGGCCCCCCCCCCACCCCCCCCCCCCCCCCCCCCCCCCCCCCCCCCCCCCCCCTCCTACCCCGTTTCTCTCCACCTCCTGTCGCATCAGGTGTCAGGCCAACACGGGTCCCCCGACACTAGTAAGATGGGGGACAAATCCCCAGACAAATGTCGGCCGGGATCGATGACAGGGCCGAAGACCTATCGGATGAGGCGCCCGCCGCCTCCTGTCCTGCTCGCCAAGACGACCAACGGCCAGATGACCTCTTGCCGGCGTCACCTTTCACCTTACCGAGGCTACATGAGACCCCTCCCCGATACCACTATCACCACCCGCGTCCCTTCCCCCCCCCCCCCCCCTCACTCAGTCCCTCATCTTCTTCCTCCTCCTCCTTGGCGAGAAAAGGCCCGTCTAGCTCTTGTCCCTGTCGACAACGACGCCTGCAGTCCTGTCATAGACAGCCATGCAGTTTTTTCTTGTCAAGAGTTCAGTGCAGTTTCCTTTAAACCAGCATCTTCATTCCCGGCATCTCTTCTCTCTCCCCCCCCCCCCCCCCCCTCCTTTCCCTCCCTTCCTCCCACACACACACACACACACACACACACACAGTTAGGCACTAGTTTCGGCTGGCGTTAACGTGTCAAGGGGGTGCCTGACAATTCATTTAAATTTGGTTGTCTCGCCGTGTCTCATTCAATTCAGTCACCAAAATCAATATGGAAACTAACAACACATTTATTTAAAATAAGTGGGCACGCAACAAAGTTATCAAACTCTAGACTAAAGCGAGTCCTTCCTTTTCTTTACGTCTTCAGGACTAAATAAATGTTTATGTAGTTCTGGCCTTTGAAGCCCGTGCAATCTTTTGGAATCAGCTCCCGTCGTCGTGTGATGGTCACGGATGATTCTTAGTCACTCGGCGTTGTTGTGACCCTCGATCGTCTGTCCTGTACACGTTCCTCGTTGATGTTGTGCTTCGCTTCGCGTTGTCCACGTATTCAACGTAGCCCTCAGGATTGGCCTCGGGCTCCACCTAGCCCTCAGGATTGACCTCACGGTCAACATAGCCTTAAAGATTG
>JADBJO010000630.1:45000-55000 GCA_016801955.1 Conus betulinus | reverse complement strand
GTGATTTTAAAAAAGAAACCTACGCCTAATACAGTACAATGCACTACAACACAGAGCAATAAAGAAATATGAAACACACACACACACACACACACACGCACGCACCCGCGCACGCACACACACACACACACACACGCACACACACACACACACACACACACACACCACACACACACACACACACACACACACACACACACACACACACACACACACACACACACACACACACACACACAGAAAAACAAGATGCATTCACATTCCCATATCTTAAAATAGACTTTTCTTTCTCTTCCTTTCAAGGAGCGCCAACGACTTTCTCCTTCTGACGCCGGCTGTGTTTCCATAGGCCGGGTCAGCGCCTTTGGTGGTCTTGTTAGCACGGAGGTCTGCGCCCTTTGTTGTGTGGGAGAGGTTTGTGGTTAATCGCCTATTACTTCAGCTCTGTCATTATTCTATTAGAAACCCTTTTAGGTTCAGACAGGGCAAGGTAGTCACTAAGGGAGGGAGCAAGGAAGGGCCTCCATACAGCCTGGCTGGGGGAGAGGTCTGGACGGAGCCGGCCCTGCAGTTGACTGCGCACGGGGTCAAGTTGGCTGCGGCAGCTGGGGTCGGGGTGCGAGGGACGACAACTTCGCACTATTTGTGTCTCCGGTTTCCGCGTGATTGTGTACATCCGCCAGACTGGATGTTTGGTGCGAGGGCGCGTGTTTTTTTTTTTTTTTGTTTTTTTGTTCTTGTGTTGTGTTGTTTCTGCCCCCTCAAGAGGGGCCTCTAATGGAGGTGTTGATATTGGCACTGATGGGACTCATTAGCCATGGGACTGGGAAATAATGACTCATGATGAGAGCTTCACTACTGCTGACTGGCCGGGTCCTTCACTTAAGTGAGGGGGTACAGAGTTGGGGAACTACTCCTATATGTCGGGGTTGAGAGAGAGAGAGAGAGAGAGACAGAGAGAGAGAGAGAGATTTAATGATTTGGCCATCTTAACCCGTGTGGAAATGGGTAGGGTCAGGATAGGTTGACACATGACAATGATACTCGTCTCGGAAGCAACCACTCCAAAACGACATGGACGAAGATGTGGAGCGATGTACATCGAATAAATGTGGCGCAGCATGCTCATATTTACGAGAGAGAGAGAGAGAGAGAGAGAGAGAGAGAGAGAGCTTGGAAGGAGATAGTTGGGAAGGGTTGGGAGATAGGTTTCTTACACAATCCTTATGCACTGGAACAGAAAAAAGGAACCCCCAAGGGAAACAATACACTCTGTTGTTACATTTTCCACTGTTCTTCAGACCGCCTTTAGCTTACTTTTTTTTTTAAAAACTTCTATATCATCAGGACAATTATAACCATCTGTAATGTCTGTGTCTTTTGTAGCCCTGTTCTTTACGGAGACAAAGCCGAGTTTCTCAGCTCTCCTGACGACCTGTTCACCAAAGGTACTCCACCTGTCAGAAAAGCATATCTACCCACAGGTGCAGCACCAGACATGGACACAAACCAATACCGCTGAAAACCAGACAAGAAAACAACGTTGCTGCAACACACGGTTTTAGCGCAAGTCCGGGGACTGTTCAAAGAGCTGACGCACAAACCGTTCAATAAATGAAGAGTACGCTGGGTTTAGCGCGCAGTCTCCTCCAGTTGGTAGCGAACACATCGCTCCCTTTTTCGGACGCACAGCTTCAGGTAAAACAAGAGTTTGCCGTGACTTGGTGATGTGACCAGTTTGTTGGAACGAGCACTGCGCCATGTTGTTCGGACGTAAAGCTGTCTGTGAAGAAATTTGCTGTAATGGGTGAAGGGCGCAGTTCGTAGCGAACATATCGCCACGTTGTTTGAGCATACACTGACCTGTGAAAACGAAGAACTTGCTGTATTTGTAGCGAACATATCGTCCCACTGTTCAGGCACAGAACATTCGGGAAATTTTTGTTTGTTTGGTAAAATCGTGAGTTTGCACCAGACGCTAATGAAGCTGATGCATCCATTGCTGTAAATGTTTTAGTTTATGACAACTGAGGGGTGGGGGTGGAGGGGGGGGGGGGGGGGGGGGGGGGGGGAACATAGGTATATTTCTGTTTGAATAGAAAACTTTCGGGAACATGAGCATTTGTCGTTAAACTGTCATAAACTCCTTAACCCGCTGTTTGGTGAGGGAGAAAAACAAATCTGTCACCGAGCTAACAGTTGGGTGTCACCCTATTCTTGTTATATGTTCCATGTATTTTCAGATTTTTCCGTGTCAGACATTGTGTCTATGCATGTCAGAACGGCTGACCATTCCGACTTGGGAAGTTCAGTTCATATTCTTTAGTATCGATACACCAAAGTTCAATATTGGGTAATTCCAGACTATGCCCGACTCTCCCGCCGTTTAACAAGGGAACGATCGAACCGACCAAAACAATGCCACAGCTGCCGACCGCCATGACGGGAGAGCTGCTGTGTTAGCTCTGGAAGAACCCTCGCAATGCCAGAAGGTGTTTTGGTCGGTAAGTTGATACACGAATTTTTTTTTCTTGTTTTATTTTTTGTTTTTTCTTTCCTCTTCCGCAGTCAGTAAGACTGTCCAAAGGGTGGAAGCTTGTCCCAAATATCATATCACGATCCATGACCTTCACTGTGGTTTGTGTAACATGACATGCAGGCAACGCAGTTTGGAATCGGGGGCCTGCATGTACGTGGCTCATCATGGTGTCTTCCTTGTTTCCTACAGACCGTTTGCGTCTCCACGCCTCTTTAGATATCCTTCCGTACCATGACTGGGGGTCTGTGGCTGTTGTTACAGCGGATTTTCACTACCCCCCCCCCCCCCCCCCCCCCCCTCACCTTCCCCCTTTCTTTTCGTATACAGCATACTTCTAAAGCACTTAACTGCAGCGGTAATCACTGCAGTGGGGTTATTGTCGAACTCATTAAGCTTAGCTAGTCGCCAGTATTGTTAAGCATGGAACTTTTTTTTTTTTGTTTTGTTTTACAGACACCCTGGGCCATTCCTCGTGTGAAGTAAAAGTGCCGGAAGGCAAACGGCACACGGCGAGCACCTGCCCGTAGTACCTGGTAGAGGCAGGTGTCTAAACAGCTCAAGTCTGTCCAGTTCACCACTGGAAAACAGCTCCTTCCCATCCTCTCTCTCTGCCCCCGTCCCCTCCCACACACAGACACAACACGCATACTAGGGCACGGTCAGTACGCACTGACCCTGTGCGACAAGGCCATAATTACACCGTCCAGACTTTTAAGTTAGCGTGTCCCCTTCTCCACTCCCCCCCCCCCCCCCCCCCCCCCCCCCCCCCCCACCTCCCCCCCCCCACCCCTCCAGATCCAGAGATGCAGGTGGGCAGCCACCGCCAAGAGGGTGGTGACCTATTAAGAAAACAGGCCTCCGTACCTGGCTGCCAGCTTCCATCTATCGCCCACCGGCATCGCATCGTGCCCCTCTTGAAGAAAGTGAGGGAGAGAAAGGAAGGAGAAGAAGGAAAAAAAAAAAAAAAGAATGAACAAAAGACAAGAGAATCTTCATACTTCCAGAATGATGATGGAAAATAGTGTGTGTGTGTGTGTGTGTGTGTGTGTGTGTGTGTGTGCGTGCGTGCGTGCGCATGCGCGTGATACGTGCGCGTGTGTGTGTGTGTGTGTGTGTGTGTGTGTGTGAGAGAGAGAGAGAGAGAGAGAGAGAGAGAGAGGGAGAGAGAGAGAGAGACTGTGTGTGCGTGCGCGCACGCATGTGTGCGTGTGATATTTTCATTGTCTTTACTACGTCCTACCCGTACACTTCCACTGTGTCTCTCTTCTTCGTCCGCTACCACATCCACACCCCCTCTCCTCTTACGTACCCCTGTCCTTCCCCCCTCCCTTCGGTCCTTCCAAACCAAGTCAACGCTGCGTGGCTCAAGGGATAATCTAGTAATCCCCCCTTTTTCTCATACCGTGTGACAACACTGCCCAGTCGCCCCCAAGTATGCTCCATAAACGTGCGTGGGTCCTGATGGCTTTGCTAGCGACCCCTAACCACAGTGGATTAGTTTCCCGTGAAGTTTGTGGCCTCCTGTCACATTTTTGGTGGAAAGGGGGGTGTGTGGGGGGGGGGGGGGGGGGGGGGGGGGGGGGGGGGGGGGGGGGGTCGGGTCCGCTGTCACCAGATCCCCGGACCACCGCATCTTCCTTGCAGGTATGGGGGGTCTGAGGTCTTCTTTCTCAGAACGTCCTTGGGATGAATACCAAGTAGGGAGGATTTCTGGGATGGACGTATATAATACATCCCCCCCAATGGGATTTACGCTGAGACAGCAGGGCCGTATGTAAACCGCAGGCAAAAAGGGTGCGCTGCAACCCATTTCTCCCTGAAAGTGCAGACATGTTTGGGGAGGGGGGTGGGGGGGGGGGTTGGGGCGGCGTGTTGGAAAGAGGAGTGGGTGATGTAACATGCTTTTTCAAGGCCTTCTAATTGGCCTGCGTCACGCTCTTTTAAACCTCCCATTATGTTATTACACACGAACACTGCGAGAATATTTCGCTTGTGACAGGGTTTCTGCGACCTTACTCTCAATCCGCCAGCTCTCCTTACAACATGTCAAGCAAATTAGCTGGGCTGTGCTAAACGATGGCTCCGGTCGTTCTCCAGTCCAGACCAGCTCGGCTATGTTCCCCCAACAGAAATATCCATTATGATGAAAAATGCGGGAAATTTGCACCCTTAGTTGCGTGGGGGAGATCTTTTGTACTCCCACCCCCGCCTTCCGTTTCAAAACGCTGCACTTGGCATCAAGAATCAAGGACAGTTCGATCGGAGAAAAAAATTGAAAAGGCTTTAACATGACGCGGGCAACACACACTGCCATTAGATCTCCATAAATCACCGTCAATATTTTCACGGAAAGGTTTTCATACAGGAGGTAAAAGGAAGGTAGATGGGGGTCGGGGCAGAGTAGAAAATCTCTCTGCTTGCTCGCTAGACACAAAACTAGACTGTTCCAATCTGCAGTCCTCCGGCCCACTCGACAGAAAGACAGGCTATCAAACAGACCTCCAACTGGTTGCAAAGCCTCTTCATTCAGGACGGGGGGACTCCGCGCAGTTTCGCTTCACTGGCTGCCTGCCATACAGGGAACACGAATCATAATCAGGCCATTCACTGTCGCCTGTCTGAAAGGTTCAACAGGGAGTAACACGAGCACAGTCACTGAACACAATGTGTTGGGGGGCTGTACCTCAGGGGTTTAGAAATGACGAGGTGGTTCTCTCTCCTCTGTAAGCAGTTCAAGAGTGACACGAGCGCAGCCACTAAACGCAATCGTACACGGTGCCGGCTACGTTAGGCGGCTCGCTTCAGAGGTGGAATTTAAGTACGAAAGAAGGGAAAGGAAACTGATATTAGAGAAGAAGATAAACCAGGGTTAGTTTCCGTTTGATTACAACTCTGTTAACCACAGAACGCTCTCTCAGGGCCGAGTAGGGGCCATGATTACCACCAGATAAAGTCCGACGTCTGCTGCTACCAACTGTAAGGAAGGTGACGGAATTCAGCCATTCACTCAGCCCGATGTGTTTCAACATCAATAAGTAAAAGAGACAGACAGGCAACTTAAAACACTAAGTTTAAACAATCTATAGTTTCTCATCCAGATTTTTTGTGTTTAAACTCCGATTCCTCTTTGGTAGAAACAACACGCATGTTGTCTTTATGGCACTGAGGTCAAAAGTTATTATTTTTCATTAATGTTCACACATTACTTGCACCCACCCATCTCCCCTCCCTGCGCCAGAAATACAAACGTCCTCTGACTGGTGGGGTCAGCCGTCGGGTGTTTTCATTCTCTTTACAACAACAGGTTGTCGGGTGTTTTAATTCTCTTTACAACAACAGGTGTCGGGTGTTTTCATTCTCTTTACAACAACAGGTGTCGGGTGTTTTCATTCTCTTTACAACAAACAGGTTGTTGGGTGCACACAAAGGAGACGGAACTGTGGTTGAATCGTGACGGAAAAGGATCCAGACTGGGTGAGGTGGTGGTGTGAACTGGCCACTGCCTTTGGGGCCGGCGGTCTACGTGCGCGTGCTAAATGACTTTCTGACCACTGCAGCCTTTCATCCCGCCGGCCACTGGTCGCCCAAACACGGACGGGGCTGGCCGTACAAGGTGCACCGGATCCCCTACCTAAGCCCCCCACCCCACCCACCCCCCACCCCACCCCACCCCACCCCGCCCCTGCCTTGACTTCCACAATAGGTGGCGGTGGGGGAAGGGAGTAGTTGGAGCGGGGGGCGGGCCAGAGAGAGAGAGAGAGAGAGAGAGAGATCTGCAGCTGTCTTCTTGTTTCAACTAAAGACAGTGGATGGAAGAGAGAGAGAGAGAGAGAGAGAGAGAGAGAGAGAGAGAGAGAGAGACAGAGACAGAGAGACAGACAGACAGACAGACGTAGACAGAGCCACAGGGACAGAGAGAGACAGAGACAGAGCGAGAAACGACCGCGGCGACGCCCATCAATCCCAATCAAACCAAAGTTAACACGATAACCAAAACCAAAGTTAACACGATAACCGTTCCAAGTCGTGGGCGCAAAGGAAACACACCGCAAAGGTATCGACGCTTATCACTTTCAGCCCCCGGGGTTTTGTCGCTCTGCAAGTTCTTGAGCCTGGCTGAAAGGCCAGCGCTTTAGCTAGGTGCGAGGCAGGTGACGGTCCCCTGACCAGCGGCCGGCCGGTCAGCGATAGCCGTCAAGCTGTTGTTTCACGTCCCCCCCCACCAAGGTCCGTCCACCTCACAGTCACTGCCAAGGCGGCAGAAACCCGCGGCCTGCAACACGCTTTGCAACACTGGTTGTTGTGTTTGCAGCAGAGTCGTAACATTTGGGGAGTTCAGGGGATTGTTCTTCTTTCATAGGACATCCGCCGTCATCAATCTGATGGTTGTAATCAGTAACTTGGAGAAGCATGAGAGAGAGAGAGAGAGAGAGAGAGAGAGAGAGAGAGAGAGAGAGAAGGGGTCTCGGCAATAAGCAGGAAATAGTAGCTGACAGAATGGGCAATAAACAGTAAACAAGTAGAGTAACTCTTGCTCCCATAAGAAAAAACCTAACACAGAGTAACTTTTATTCAAGACTGGCACAGCCTTTTAAACTTGAATAAAGTCAGACAAATACAAAGACGAACCATCTAATAATTGGGGACAACAAGCGCAGACCAACAACCCCTCTGTCATCACAGCAACGACTTGGCAAAGATTTGGACTAAAGGGTGGGGTGGGGGTGGGAGGGAGAAGATGACGAAAATGGGAACATCAAAGTAAGAAAATATATATTGTAGATATGAAAACTCCTCACTACCTGCATGAGGGAACCATCGCATTCCCTTTCAAAAAGAAGGCAGATCTATTTGTCTTGCCTGCTCCGAACGCCTTTCGTCCGCTGGATCGGAACTCATCAGGGCGACACGGCTGGTTACGTCTGTGCACCTTGTGTCGAATAGAGACACACCACAGTCCACAATACTGTGGTGTTCTCATCACCAAGGGTTAAAAAAAAAAAATCCAACGGCACCCCCCAAAGCAGCCAGCCAAGGATATAAATGAAACAAAATGAAAGTGTGGGGAGGAAAAACCGTTGCTGAAAAACTAAAGACAGAGTGGGGTTAGTCAAAGAAAAGACAGGAGGGGATGAGGGTGTTAATGGTTTAGGGTTTGGGAGGGACATGGAAAGGTGGAGGCCGGGGGTGGGGGTGGGGGGGGGGTGCGGTTAGGAGGTGAGTAAGACCCGGTATTTGAAGTCTTCCGCTGAGGGGGCTGAAAGTACCCCAGGTGAAAGAAAGTTATTTTCATTCCAATCACATAAAGTTCTTAGGGGGTAGGGGAGGGGGTGGGTGCGTAAGGAAAGTTCATGCAGCATGCAACAAGGTTAGTTTTCGTTATGTAACTAATCTGTCTTGCTGGGTAGGTAGGTAGGGACTGGTGCGCGCGCGCGCGCGCACACACACACACACACACACACACACACACACACACACACACACATATATATAGAGAGAGATATATATGATGGCCCCGAAGGGCTGTGTAGTTAGCTTGGAGAAAACAACACTGAAACTAAACCGTACCGAGCAAAAACGTCTTTCTCTCAAGGGAGGGAACTCAACTTGCAAAATACTGCTCTTTGGGCCCCGGCTTTGAAATCGATATCAGCAGTCTCTTTGTCCATACTTGTTCCTTTCCATGGCACTGAAAATGCGATTGTATCGACAGTACTAAAGGAAAATATTACTCCTGAATCGAGAATGGAAATATTTAGGAAAACCAAGCACAAACAGGAGGGTTGTAAGAAACAGATTTCCATTACAGGAGAGCTTTCATACGGTTACTTCCCTTTGCGGGAACGCAAATAGCTCGCGATGTTTAGCGATCCTTTTTTTTTTTTTTTTTCTACCACCCTAGGATCGGCTAGATTCAAGAACCTCACTCAATCTTTGATCGTGAACCAAAAGTTAAGGCAATAAAAGACAAAGACAAAATCGCCGAGATTACGAACAAGACGAACTAGATTCGCGATCTACTATTCCCTTCTATAAAGAACAGCCTTCACTGCACCCAACACACAAACTAAAGGCGCGAAATACATCTCCATGATCCACCCACCCTGCATAAGAAAAAAAGACACAGGCACGGCACGAAGAGGTACACAGAACGAGGAGGGATGGTGGAGTGGAGAAAAGGGAGAAGAGGGGGATGGGGAAGGGTGGTGGAGAGGCTGGCCTGGTGAGGAAGGTGACAATGGATGACATAACGAACACGGACCGGACCGGAGCGGGACACAGGGCACCGACAAGAAAGAGTACAGGAAGGATGGTCAAGAGGTTTATCTTTGGGAACGCTGAGGACGGAGAGAGGGAGATTGGTGGAGGGAGGGCGCGGTGGAAGAAGGGAGAGGAGGGATGTGGGAGGAATGGTAGGGGGTTGGGGGGGGGGGGGGGAGGGGGGAGGAGGGGATAGTTGGGGTTTCGTAGCTGATTCAGGTGTGTGCGAAGATGAATTCGGTAACTCAAGGTCGAGCTGTTTAACTAAAGTGTCCAAAATGTGCATACGTTAGAGGTAGGATAAAAAAAAAAAACAACAACAACAACAACGAGATAACAGTAAACGAGAATTCGATGTTACAGTGCATTTTTTTTCCGGATTGGCAAACGGACTTTTTTTTTCAAAAAGCGATAGTGGGAAAGCGCGGGTGGGGGTGGAAGAGAGAGAGAGAGAGAGAGAGAGAGAGAGAGAGAGAGAGAGAGAGAGAGAGTAGAATTTATGCTATGCGTTGAGAGAAGACATGGGAAGGTGCGAAGGAAGGTTACATGTTAAATACTTGCCAAGTCCTAAGAAAATTGGCAGATTTTCTTCTCTCTCTGATTTATGAAACGGCGTAAACTGGACAAACAGATTTGTGTTTTACAGATTTGTGTTTTTTGTTTGTTTGTTTGCTTTGTTGTTGTTGTTGTTGTTTTTGTATCCCCACCTCCTCTGATCTGACCGTTTTCTTGGTAAATATCATCGTGGAAAGCCAACATGGGCGACGGAGGAAGACAGAATGCAGAAAGGGATGGAGGGGGCCAATCTAGCAGACCGAATACCATCTCATGCAGTTCCGTACTTCACACTCTACCGGCCACCAACACCCTACAGCGCTGATATGGCCCTTTGCGGTCGGCTGGGCTATAAGCAACATTACCTTACCTTACCATCCCACCTTCCTCCCCCCCCCCCCTCCCACCTTTTCATTCAACTGTTCCTCATTTTTGCAGCTTCCGGCCTGTAGTCGTATTGTCTTATTTTCTTTTCATTTTCAAGCGTGTCTCCAACTATTTGTCAATCTCTGTGGTCGTTTGTTACAGAGAGAGAGAGAGAGAGAGAGAGAGAGAGAGAGAGAGAGAGAGAGAGAGAGAGAGAGAGAGAGAGGTAAAAAAAAAAACAAAACCCTGATTTCCGAACGATGACAGGACGCCACTTGG
>JADBJO010000630.1:30000-40000 GCA_016801955.1 Conus betulinus | reverse complement strand
CCCCCCCCCCCCCCCCTCCCTCCCGTCCTCTTCCTCCCCCAGTGGAGGTTCTGGCTACACTCGAGAATATTGCGGAGGCGGGGGAAACTAAAACCTACGGACAGCTCTTCCAACCGATCGCAAGGAAGTATACAGAGTTCGGCAAGTCAGGTCCAACATATACACCAACATATATATAGACAGAGGACACTGGGATTAAACACTAACGAACAAATAAAAACAGATGACGTTTTCAAACTATACTTTCTCATTCAGCTTCTTTCTGTGCCAAATTCACCTCATCTTGGGTACAAACAAGATAAATGTAGTCTTTAAGATCCAGAGGTCAAAGGGGAAATCTTTTCTACATCATGTCCGCCCGCTCCTATTTCCTCCTATGCATCCTAAACAGTAACGTCCCCTGATTAGTCGGAAGAGCCGTCGGACCTTTCACTCTCCAACATTAAATAACAGAGCTCAAGGGAAGTAATTTCTTGCTCCACAGTGAACTAATTCCAGGCCCATCACTCCATACGAACGCTGCTTATGGTATACGAGACAGATGAGGAAATTTTCCTAAGAAAATTAAAACAAAAGCTAGTTCCGGCTGGCCCATAACATACTCCGGGCTGACACGGGAGGATTACGTTCGCGCCACAAGGCCATGTTCAGAGAGTGGGGGGAGGGGAGCAGGAGATGAAGGAGAAGGTGATCTCTTGTCAGCTGACACTTAACGAAGTTAAAGTAAGGGAGAGAAAGAAGAAAGAAAAAGAAAGAAAGAAAAAAAATTATAAGGAAGAATGGAAGGATGGGGAAAAAAAAACCTAGAATGAAAAATAAAGATCTCTACTCAGTGGCGCTCACGCGCACCTCCTGGTAGGTATGCATACCGTAGAGAAAGCCGCTGGCAGTAACTTGACTTTCTGACTGCGGTCCAATCAGACTCGCGCTGCCAGCGGAAGGCGGCTGGCTGGACTGTCCAACAAGGCTCAGACCTCGCTAAGTACTTAAACAACATGGCGGCTATATGGGATTAGCGTTGACGTTGTGCTTCTCCTCCGTGACAGATCATTCTACAATACCGAGTTTGACATTCATGACATTCATGGCCAGATTAACAGTCGCAAGCATGCAAGAACGTTATGATCTGGATTTTCAAGTCCAAAGTTAGTTTGCAATGGATATTCTTAACAGAGAGAGAGAGAGAGAGAGAGAGAGAGAGAGAGAGAGAGAGGAGAGAGAAGGAGAGAGAGAGAGGCTAGACTCTAGGACTTTTAATACTCGAGGATAACAGTCTTAACTAATGTACAGTCTTCCACTCTATCCGTGCTCTTCTACTGTGTTCTACAAAGCCACAAAGACCATAAGATGGCACAAAAAGATCTCCAGATTTAGTGACATTGTGTGTTTTCACCATTTAAAACTATAAGAACAAAGTATATGATCATATCCTATTGGCAGAAAAACGCGAAGTTGGAAGCCACAGGTCAAAACACATTATATAACAGAGAGAGAGAGAGAGAGAGAGAGAGAGAGAGAGAGAGAGAGCAATCGTTTTCCTCCTTCAGCAACGTTTAACTCGACAACGTAAGCGTAAAATAATTTCACAAGTCGGCGTCAAAACATGGGAGGGTGGGGTGGGGTAGGGGGGTGGGCGGGGGAGAGAAGAACTCATTGGACCGTGTGCACGCAAGAGTTGTCGCCGACTGAAGAAAGCCGACGCCGGCTGGATGCTTCGGCTGTCAAGCGTGTCCCCTCTGCCCATTGATCTCCCACTATCATCATCACTGTACCTTCACTGGTAGCTTCAATGCTTGGGGAGGGCCACCACACCATTTCACCAACTCGTAAAGGCAACACGTTTCTACAGTTTGACAATGGATTTGGGACTCATGATGTGCTCACTGGCATTACACTGGGCACTGGAAGCATACGTGGTTTATGGACCAGCTCACAGTAAAAAGGGTGACCAGCTCACATTAAAAAGGTGACCAGCTCACATTAAAAAGGTGACCAACTCACATTAAAAAGGTGACCAGCTCACATTAAAAAGTGAACCTGAAGACGTCACTCTTATGTCCCATTGGAGAGTGATATATCCAACCAGTTGGCGACCTCTGGAGAGAATCAAACTGATCGTGAGGGATGTTGCAGATCCATGGTGGATGGTTGAAGTTCATGGGTGGGGTTCATCCGAGGGCCATGTCTTAGACTCATGGGGTGAATATCCTAGACAAGTGGGGTGGATATCATACGTCCACGGGGTGGCTATCCTAGACTCCTGATGTGGATATAGCAGACCTATGGGGTGGATACTCTAGATCCATACAGTGAGTATCGTTGATCCATGGGGTGGAATCGTACACTCATGGGGTGGCGATCCTAGATTCATGATGTGGATATAGCAGACCCATGGGGTAGATCCGAGGGGTGGATATCGTAGATTCATGGGGTGGATATTGCTGTTCCATGGGGGTGGATATTTGTTGATCCATGAGGTGGACGTTGTAGACTCATGGGGTGGATACTGTAGATCCATTCGGTGAATATTGTTGATCCATGGGGTGGATATTGTCGATCCGTGGGGTGGATATTGCAGACCCGTGGAGAGAATATTGTTGATCACGGGGTAAATATTATAGATCAGTGGAATGGATATTGTAAATCTGTGGGGTGGATATTGTTGATCCATAGGATGGATACTGATTCATGGGGTGGATATTGTTGATTCATGGGGTGGATATTGTTGATTCACGGGGTGGATATTGATTAATGGAGTGGATATTGTTGATTCATGGGGTGGATTTCATTGTTTCATAGGATGGATATTGTTGATCAATTGAATGAATACTGTTGATTTATGGGGTGGATATTGTTGATCCATGGGATGGATATTGTTGATTCATGGAGTGGATATTGATTTATGGGTGGATATTGTTGATTAATGGGGTGGATACTACCGATTCATGGGGTCGATATTGTTGATTAATGGGGTGGATATTGTGTTGATTCACTGGGTGGATATTGTTGATCCATGGAGTGAATATTGTAGATCCATTGGGTGGATATTGTTGATTCATGGGGTGGTAATCCAAGATTTATATGTTGGACATCGTAGATCCACAGGGTGGAGATCGTCGATCTAAGGCGTTTATGTCGCAGATCCATGGAGTAGATATCGTAGATTCATGGGATGAGTATCATAGATCCATGGGTAGATGTGTTAAAGCCATGGAATAATTAATTATAAGTACTATGGTTTGGGACTTGACACTGCCAAGGTGTGCTCCTCATGAGCTCTCAGCGCAGCGACAGAGTTTCAGTATGTGTTTACAGGAGTTGTGTTTACGTGCTCATACTGGGGATTTGTACCAGTGTCGCGTTTTTGTGGCTGGCGCTTCATCTGGGTTCAATGGGAACAACAGTCTCGTCTGCTATGGACATGAATCCTACGTTCAATCCATGGGGACATTGAGAACAAAAACACTGGAGGGTAAGGGCCAAAACCTGTCTATGTATGGGGAAAAAATGCTAATCCTGTCTTCCAGTAAATTCACATAGAAGTGCTTCGTAAGGCGCGCGCGCGCGCGCGCGCGCGCGCACACTGAAATCGTTCAACCCTCAAATCCTGCCAAACGGCATACCGAGAATCATATTATACAACTGCAAACAACCCCATTCAGCAGACAAATCAAACTCTTTTTCCCGCTGTCAAAAGTCCCAAGTCGCGATCCGGAAGTGCCTTTCCTGTCTGTTCTGGCACAAACTGACGCAGACTGTTCTCACTCTCCCCTCCCCTCCCCTATCTCAGACTGTTCGCCTCTCCGCCCCGCCCCTCCCCTCTCTCAGACTGCCCGCCTCTCCGTCCGCCATGCTCCTCCCTTTCTCTCTCTCTCTCTCTGTGTGTGTGTGTGTGTGTGGTGTGTGTGTGTGTGTGTGTGTGTGTGTGTGTGTGTGTGTGTCTCCGGCCTCCACACTCCTGTCTGTCTGTCTGTCTGTCTCTTCTCTTTTTTTTTTTTTCTCCATCCCCCTCTTTTGTCCGGAGCGAAGTAAAATAAGGTTTCAAACGTACGTTACCACTTTCTAAAGTTTGTTTGAATCACTTTTCTATGACATACATTTATTTTTTTTTAATATATAATAAAAACAACAACAAACCGTTAATGTGAATTTTGTTTGATAGTTCGGTTATATATCTTACTTTTTGGCTCTGACCTTATGCCATACACTGAAAACGTTCAACCCTCAAATCCTGCCAAAACGGCATACCGAGAATCATATTATACAACTGCAAACAACCCCATTCAGCAGACAAATCAAAATCTTTTTCCCGCTGTCAAAAGTCCCAGGTCGCGATCCGGAAGTGCCTTTCCTGTCTGTTCTGGCACAAACTGAACTGACGCAGACTGTTCTCACTCTCCCCTCCCCTCTCTCAGACTGTTCTCACCTCGCCTCTCCGTCCGCCATGCTCCTCCCCCCCCCCCCCCTCTCTCTCTCTCTCTTTCTGTGTGGTGTGGTGTGTGTGTGTGTGTGTGTGTGTGTGTGTGTGTGTGTGTGTGTGTCTCCGGCCTCCACACTCCTGTCTGTCTGTCTCTGTCTCTTCCCTTTTTTTTCTCCATCCCCCTCTTTTGTCCGGAGCGAAGTAAAATAAGGTTTCAACGTACGTTACCACTTTCTAAAGTTTGTTTGAATCACTTTTCTATGACATACATTTATTTTTTTTTAAATATAATAAAAAACAACAACAAACCGTTAATGTGAATTTTGTTTGATAGTTCGGTTATATATCTTACTTTTGGCTCTGACCTTATGCCATATTGGTAACTGGGCAATGAAGTGAACGAAGAGTGCGAGTGCGAAAACATTGTTGAAACCGATTCAGCTTGGATCGCCTGAAGGACATATTGCCATAGTTGTTCACTTCAAGGGTCAAGACAGAGCTCTGTATTAAAAAAAAAAATTGTTTTGTGTGTTCGGGGTACACTATCCGACGTATCTACTCATGCGGTCCAAACAGGAAATATTTTAATATTGACGTCAGGAAAGATATAATAGCTACCAAACAGCATCACTAACACACATGGAAATGATACAGGTGGAGCATATCTATCCTCGTCTGTGTCGATGACGACAAGCATGAGAAGGGATATTCCACTGTGCACCTCTTGGCATCCCCCCCCCCCCCTCCATCCCCATATCAATCTTTTCTATTACCTATGGTTCACTCTCCCTACGTGGGTTTGAATCACTTTTCTATGACATACACGGAAAATTTTTTTACAATACGCAAAAACGTTAATGTGAAGAGTGATAGTTCGGGTTAATATCTTACTGTTGGCTTGACAGGCCACCAGAGAGAGAGAGAGCAAGATGACAAGAGAGAGTGAACGAGAAGAGCGCGAATGAAAACATTGTTGAAACCGATAGAGGGATCGCCTGAGGACAGATTTGCCATAGTTGTTCGACTTCAGGGTCAGGGACAGAGCTCTGGATTAAAAAAAAAATTGTTTTGAGTGTGTTCGGGGTACACTATCCGACGTATCTACTCATGGGGTCGGAAATCATTTTAATATTGACGTCAGGGAGAGATATAATAGAGGACCAAACAGAGATCACAAACCCATGGAAATGAGACAGGTGGAGAGCATATCTAGTCTGTCGAGAGATGACAAGCATGAGAAGGGATATTCCACTGTGCACCTCTTGGCAGACCCCCCCCCCCCCTATCCCGAGAGATGAGAAAGGAAGAACTAGAGAGAGAGAGGAGTAAGGAGAGGAAAAGAGGCGTTTCTCTACGGATACTGAGACGACAGGGAGAGAGAGAGACGAGAGAGAGGAAGAAATACGTGAGAGAGAACGGTAAAAAACGGGGAGGAGAGGAGAGAGGAGAGAGAGAGAGAAACGGGGGGGGGGGGGTGTTGGAGAGAGAGAGAGAGAGAGAGGAGAGAGATGAGAGAGAGAGAGAGAGAGAGAGAGAGAGAAGGGGGGAGGTTATGGAGGTGGTTTACCGTGGATTACTGTTTTCTTCTGTTTTCCTTGTCCATCATCTTCTTTATCGAAATGTTACTTCATACAAAGAATCCCCAACGCTGAAGGGTACGGGAATGAATTCGCCTTTCTTCCCATTCCCTGTTGCAATCCACAAACGTTTCTCTGATCCAGTGAGAGTAAACAACAATAGAAGAGCCGAATAAAAGGGAAGACAAATAAACAGATTGGGATAAGAGAGAGAAAATGGGAGGGAAAGGAGGAAGTGATGGGCCGGGGTGGGGAAAGGGAAGGACGAGAATTGGCTGGGGTAGGTGGAAAAGTGGTGGTAGAAATGAATCAATGGGAGACAGAGAGATGGAGTGATATCAGACTCCGATTCACATATTGTTCAGAAATTCACTTCAAGCGGATGCTGATAAAACTTGTCCCCAAAATTCACTTCAATCGCATGCTGATGACTTTATCTTTTGTGTTTTGTTTCTGTTCCAGGCAGTTTGTGTCCAGCATTTTTCCCAAGCCACCAATCACGAATTCCACTGTCAGCCCCACATTCCTTTGGCATACCGGAGACTGGAGGTGAACGTGAAGAACCGACCCAATTGCCCGCACTATCAGCATTGTTGTGCCGCATGTATGTGTGTTGTCCCACCACAAGTACCTACCTACCTCCCTGGAGGCGGACAAATCGCGGGTCGGCCTACAAGTGGACGGTCAGCCAAACTGACCAGCTGATGGCTATCTGGAGTCCGTCCAGCTCTTATCAGCCCCGACTATCCTATCCCGGCTGGACCATTTGACCATTCATAATGAGCACACAATCACTCCAGCAAGACAAGCATCCAGCGACATGTTTGATCTTCCCTTGAGTTATGTGCTTGAGTATCTCTATCAATCTACGTACCGGACCCGCCAGCGGTACTGATGATAGGGAATCTTTCCTCGATGGCTAGGACAAGACATGAAAAAAAAACATTTACTTTTTATTTTAAATTGTTTATTTGGAAATACTAAGAATCAAGCAGCTTTCAATATTTTGTCTGACTGTCAATGAACATAATCGCTGCCATAATCTGCGAATAAAGTCATTAAACTGCGCGTAATTAAATGAAGGAATAAATAAAGGCAACATACTCTTTATAGTTTCTTTCAGACATGACTGGTCTGTCAAGGTTTCAAAAGAGCGGCATCACACTGATATTTGAATCTTCCAAATAAAATAACACAGCGCTTTCCTTTTAGGTAGCCTACAATAGCCTACTTATGCTTTTAATACCGGGTTAGGTAGCCCTTCTGATTCTAAACAAGCCGTGCATGTTGTGGTAGAAGGAAAAAAAAAGTCTATTTAAAGGCAACATGCGATGCGTCGCGTTTTATCTTATTTTTCAAAAGTGACCCTGAAAACGTTTTCCTTTGAGCTGAAATCGGGTGACTGTTAAACTTTGCCGCCTGCAAGATCGGAATGGAATCCTGTCTCTTCCATGGCTCTGATCTGCGAGATTTGTGAATGGTGGCGCTGTCCTCTTGAAGGAGGCATTGCTTCGTATGAAAATGGAATCACTGGACTATTGGTTGGAGATGGTACGCAAGCACCTCAATGTACATAATTTATCGCTCCTGTCTAGGAAGACAAGATCACCCGAGGCTACACCGAAGGTTGTAACATAGTCCCATGCCAAGGAATAGGCAGACTGCATGCTGGTGGAACACACACAACATTCATGTATTCTGGTCCACTGATTTCACAGGACTGCCACCCTGCCGGAGCTGTTTGAATCGGGTCATCCCTTTCATCACTGAACGCGATGTGTTTCCAGTGATCGTTCATAGTCCGGCGCACGTTTTACCCGCCCTCACAGTCTCCCCAACTCTGTGTTCACTCCCCTGATCGCACCTTTTTTCTTTTTCCTTTATTTTAATTTTTACAGCATGATATTAATCGACTGAAGTTTCCTTCGTACAGTCCTCCTTTACCAATGAAAACCTGTCACCATGACAGTTTCACCAACGACCTCTCCAAACGTCTTACCCTGATCCGCAACAAGCCCACAATTTAGTTCACGTCGCGCGGTTACTCACTCTAAGGTCAACACACCAGCCTGAGTTTCGACGCAAGCTTTTCATCCAGTCAGGTGAAATCCGTTTCAAATACTTGAAGCACTCTTACAACTTTCCTGTTCAGCTAACCTTGACTAAATGACAATATAATCAACGTTTTCTCTCTCTTTTTTCTTCTCCTGTTATCACTGACATCTTTATCTCGCTTTCTCGTGGTCACGAACACAAGAAGAAAATCTCTGAACATTAGATTTAAGCGGTGTCGTCTGCTCGTCTTTTTTTTGTGTGTGTGTGTGTGTTTTTTTAACCATAAAATCCATTGGACTTCCTTCCGGCGCGCGCGCACGCGTGCGTTTTACAGAATGAGGTTACCAACTGCAATCCAAAGCAAGATAGTAAGTAGGGAAACGAGAGTAGTATGCGTAAGAGAGAGAGAGAGAGAGAGAGAGAGAATGTGTGACTTTGTTTTTTAGCGCTTGTACTATCGGTAGAACAAGAATGTGCCGACAAGTATACCGACACGATCATCTAGCACGAGGCTGAATGTTCAAGCTCAGTGTCCTTGTTATTTTCCCCATTATGATGAAGCTCAGCGCTCAAAACTATGCTAGGATGAGGCTAGGCGCCCATGTCATCATCATGACAAGACTCAGCACTCATAACTCTGCTACGATGAGGCTCAGCACTCGTAACTCTGCTATGATGAGGCTCAGCACTCGTAACTCTGCAACGATGAGGCTCAGAACTCGTAACTCTGCTATGATGAGGCTCAGCACTCATAACTGCTACGATGAGGCTCAGCACTCATAACTGCTATGATGAGGCTCGGCACTCATAACTCTGCTATGATGAGGCTCAGCACTCAACTCTGCTATGATGAGGCTCAGCACTCATAACTGCTATGATGAGGCTCGGCACTCATAACTCTGCTATGATGAGGCTCAGCACTCATAACTCTGCTATGATAAGACTTAGCACTCATAACTGCTATGATGAGGCTCAGCACTCATAACTCTGCTATGATGAGGTTCAGCACTCATAACTGCTATGATGAGGCTCAGCACTCATAACTGATATGATGAGGCTCGGCACTCATAACTCTGCTATGATGAGGCTCAGCACTCATAACTGCTATGATGAGGCTCAGCACTCATAACTGCTATGATGAGGCTCAGCACTCAACTCTGCTATGATGAGGCTCAGCACTCATAACTGCTATGATGAGGCTCAGCACTCATAACTCTGCTATGATGAGGCTCAGCACTCATAACTGCTATGATGAGGCTCAGCACTCATAACTCTGCTATGATGAGGCTCAGCACTCAACTCTGCTATGATAAGGCTCAGCACTCATAATTGCTATGATGAGGCTCGGCACTCATAACTCTGCTATGATGAGGCTCAGCACTCATAACTGCTATGATGAGGCTCAGCACTCATAACTGCTATGATGAGGCTCAGCACTCATAACTCTGCTATGATGAGCTCAGCACTCATAACTGCTATGATGAGGCTCAGCACTCATAACTGCTATGATAAGGCTCAGCACTCATAACTCTGCTATGATGATGGGCTCAGCACTCATAACTGCTATGATAAGGCTCAGCACTCAACTCTGCTATGATGAGGCTCAGCACTCATAACTCTGCTATGATGAAGCTTAGCACTCATAACTCTGCTATGATGAGGCTTAGCACTCATAACTGCTATGATGGGGCTCAGCACTCATAACTGCTATGATGAGGCTCAGCACTCACCTCTGCTATGATAAGGCTATCACTCATAACTGCTATGATGAGGCTCAGCACTCATAACTCTGCTATGATGAGGCTCAGCACTCATAACTGCTATGATGAGGCTTAGCACTCATAACTCTGCTATGATGAGGCTCAGCACTCATAACTGCTATGATGAGGCTCAGCACTCAACTCTGCTATAATGATATAATGAGGCTTAGCACTCATAACTGCTATGA
>JADBJO010000630.1:20000-27500 GCA_016801955.1 Conus betulinus | reverse complement strand
ATCCCTCCTCATCCACCTCCTCCCTCTTCCTGAACCCATCTTTGGGAAGGCTCTCAGGTCGGTGAATACCTGAAATGTTTTTGCGACCTCTGCTTTGGCGGGGGAATTCTAACAGACGAGTGAACCTCCGGCTGGTTCCTGTCTATCGCAGGAAGGTGATTACAAGTGAGCTCACCACGTCACTCCAGTCATTCAGACATTTTTTTTTCCTTTTTCTTTTCTTTTCTTTTTTATTTTTAAAACGTACAGAGAGGAAGATTCAATAATCTAATGTCTGATTCGGCTTTTTCCCGTTGAAAATCTACTTCATTCTCAATGCAGGCAAGATCTCAGTTGTCTTTAGGGCCAGAGGCTGAGAGGGATTTTTTTCTCCTTGCTGAGAAGGTTCTTTTCTTTGAAACAAAAGGTTTTACTATCACCATGACATGTACAGAATCATTACACCATATGCAATACAAGTCACAACCAATAAGGATTTTTTGGTTCGAATTGTAAACAGCCTGGTTTTTTTTTTTTGTTTGTTTGTCTGTAATGGTCTTTGATGTTGGTAGTCACGATGGGCCGGATTGACACTCTCATTCAAGGTGCTGCACAGGTGCGTGAGACAAGCAATCATTCTGTCCACTAGAGGACCTTCCTGTGCGTGTTTGAGATCCATTTCTGAGAAAGGTGTGTTTATACCGGTTTTCATGGGTGAAAAAAAAAAAACCCAAACAAACAAACAAGGGGGATAATTGAAGAAGTTTTCTGAACTGAGCGGGAAAGTCACGACTTCGACCACACGATATCACAGTGGATTGAACTGAATGTCTAATTAAAAATAAAGGGGTGGGGAGGGAGGAGGGGGGGGGAGATGAGCGGTTTGGGATGGGGAGCAGAGGTTGAGGGGAAGCGGCTGGGGGGGGGGGGGGGGGGGGGGGGGGGGGGGGGGGGGGGACAGTAAGATAACATCGTGTTATTCTTACTATGTGTCAAGGGAAGCGATTCACTGAAATCTGTCAGCTTCCTCGCGACTGGTGCTAGAAAGTAGCGGGGCCGTTTACCAATGGTCACAAACATACAAACATGAGTTTATTTTTCAAAACTCCCCCCCCCCCCCCCCCCCCCCCCCCGATGTTACGAAGCAAGCCATTTGGTTCACTTTTATCGCACGCGCGGCAAAACGAATTCCAGCACTGGCTAGAAAGCAGGTAAGAACCCACGCAGCACACATTCTGCACGCCATAGATCTGTCATGAACAAAGTAATCTGTGCCTATAAAGTCTAAAAGTAAAACAGAACCGCTTGTGAAACTGCAGTCTGTATCGGAGAGATTAACGGAGTTATAGAGGCCGTCTGTTCAACTGCCCGGTGAATCTTAAAAGAGAGAGAGAGAGAGAGAGAGAGAGAGAGAGAGAGAGAGAGAAATGATAAAAGATTGCCGACGCCAAGAGGTTTCCAAAACCACATCCATAATGAAGCTGTTTGGGAGGGGGAGGGGGTGTTATCAACGCTAAGCTTCCTTGCCCGCGCAGATACTGCCACGAATACGGCTAAATATACTGGAATGTTAATATCGCCGATGAGATTTCTCGCTTTCCTCTTCAAAGCACCTTCTGAACTCCGTTCGGGCGAGAGCGCACACACACACACACACACACACACACACACACCACACACACACACACTTGCTTGCTTGCTTGCTTGCTCAGAGAAAACTTGGTGACCTTCATTCTTGAAAAAAAAAAAATCATAATGTGGCGCGCGCCAAGATATCAGAATGGTAAGCACACCCCCCCATCCATCCCCTTTCCCCCCACTCACTGCATATTCTCCCATCTCCATTCCAACTCTCTCTCTCTCTCTCTCTCTCTCTCTCTCTCTCTCTCTCTCTCTCTCTCTCTCTCTCGTTCAGTTGCTTGTGCAGTCCCCTTCGCCCCAGAAGTGATGAGGTAGTTTCCATTTGCCTCAAGAAGAGAACAGGGTTTGGTTTTGTTTTTTTTTTTTAAGCGAGAGAGAGACGGAAACTGAGACAGAGACAGACAGGAAGAAGGCGAGGGATGGGAGGGGGTGATGAAAAAGATCAGAGAGAGGGTTGGAAAGAGGAAGGGGGGGGGGGGGGCACGTTGAGGAGGGGGGGGGGGGGGGGGGGGTCGGTGAGATAAAACCCTACCAAAATACGCTTTACTTGAAGTCATGGAGGACAGTGTGTAATTAACTTCCCAACTCCTGATTTCCTTGACGATGATAGATGGAGCTCTGTTGACTGGAAGACAAAAGAACACGTGTTTCCGGAACAAAACGATACATACAAGCAGGGTAACTGGTGTGATGGAAGGTCCTCTGTGATAATATATCATATGCTTATTGACACTTGGAAGAAAGCTTAAATAAATGTTAGTGAACCGCCAAGAAAGAAAACGGGGCAGTTCCAATACCCCCGAGACTTTTTTTTTTTCTTTCTGAGAGAGAGAGGGAGAGGGGGAGAGAGACAGACAGATGACGTCATCGAATCAAAGATGCGGCAGTGGTCTACGTATCTCAACACTCATCCTCATTTGGGACTGTGGCAGACACATCAGCACGGGAAAAGGAAAGAAAGAAAGAAAGAAGCGAGCAAAGAAAGAAAGAAAGAAAGAAGGAAAGAAAGAAAGAAGAAAGAAAGAAGGAAAAAGAAAGAAAGAGGGAAGAAACCTTCCAGGCTGGACTGAACCACAGTCCCCGAACATACAAACAATACACACACAAAGCCCGACTCCACCTGACTTCAACGGCAAACCCAAGCAGAGGATCTCCGGCCGTGGCGGCCACGACAGGCCGCCATTGAAATTCCTTTGCACGTGATGACAAGGGGCGGGGGCCGGGCGACCCGAGCTCCCTCCCCACAACGCCGGCCATTGAAACGAAAGGTGCTGCTCTGGCCCCCAGCACGTCGAGAAGCTGCAGATGCGACGGCTGTGTTGGCTTGTCGGCCACCTAGGGAGCCGTTGAGGCGGTCACAAGGGCCGCGCCAGGCCATAGGGCGGTGTGCCGTGACGGACCAGTCCTGCCTGTATCTGCTTAACCCCACGGGGAGCTGGGCCCTGACAAATAAAGATACCCCGGCGGCCTGAGATGGCTTTCACACAAATATGGAGATGAGACCCACACCTACCTCCTCCGGAGCAATCCCGTTGGTGTTGGATTGAGGGGTATGAAAGATGCAGCTTTGAAAAATACTAAAAGGAAACACACACACACACACACACACACACACACACACACACACACACACACACACACACTTTCATTCAACAAGTTCTCCAATTTGTGCTGTCCATACGAGCTGATAACAAATGACAATTGCGATGAGGAAGAAGTGAATCCCAGATGATCCGGACTTCCTTTAGCGTGGCTGGTGAAGGTCCTATCCCTCAGCTGTCTGCCCAGCCCGGGTCAGCAGACCTGTGATTAAGTGCAGGGAAAGTGACAGGGTGGTCCTGCTGACTGGACACACGATAGCCTTGGGAGCTTCCACAGCAACAGGCTAGAGAGAGAGAGAGAGAGAGAGAGAGAGAGAGAGAGAGAGGAGAGGGGGGGGGGGGGGGGGTGGTTCCGGCAGACTACAAAGGAGCACCGGGAGCTCCCTGCTATACGCCCTGTGCTGATCTCTGCAGCTCGCTGACGCCATCATCTTGACGTCATTGCCTCTCATATCCTCCTCCTCCTCTGCCAACACCCATGGCACAGTCTTAGTGTTGTGACATGTTCCTTTTATCTCCGTGTTTAGCCAGTGGTATTTGCAAAACAGCAGAGATCCGACAGACAGAAGAAAAGGTTGGAGGATAACACTAAGGATGGACAGACAGAAGAAAAGGTTGGAGGATAACACTAAGGATGGACAGACAGAAGAAAAGATGGGAGGATAACACTAAGGATGGACAGACAGAAGAAAAGGTTGGAGGATAACACTAAGGATGGACAGACAGTAGAAAAGATGGGAGGATAACACTAAGGATGGACAGACAGAAGAAAAGTTGGAGGATAACACTAAGGATGGACCAGACAGAAGAAAAGATGGGAGGATAACACCATGGATGGACAGACAGAGGAGAAGGTTGGACGATAACATCTAGGATGGACAGACAGAGGAGAAGGTTGGATGATAACATCATGGACGGGCAGACAGAGGAGAAGATTGGATGATAACACCAAGGATGGACAGACAGAGGAGAAGGTTGGATGATAACATCATGGATGGGCAGACAGAGGAGAAGATTGGATGATAGCACCAAGGATGGACAGACAGAGGAGAAGGATGGAGGATAACATCATGGACGGACAGACAGAGGAGAAGATTGGATGATAACACCAAGGATGGACAGACAGTGGAGAAGGTTGGATGATAACATCATGGATGGGCAGACAGAGGAGAAGATTGGATGATAGCACCAAGGATGGACAGACAGAGGAGAAGGATGGAGGATAACATCATGGACGGACAGACAGAGGAGAAGATTGGATGATAACATCATGGATGGGCAGACAGAGGAATCGACGGGAGTATACCAACAATAATGGACAGACTGATAAAAAAGATGCGAGGATGATATCAAGGATGGAAAGACAGAAAAGCTGACATGAGTGTATCATCAATAATGGACAGGCAGATACACAGATGGAAGGATGCTATCAAGGAATGGGCAGAACTGTCTCTCGCCGGCACACTGATGATGGCTAGGATTACGTCTAGGGAACTTGTCATGGAATCTTAACGTAAGTGGTGCCTCGATAGACTGCTACTGGCCAGCAGGTTAAGTCACCAAGTAAAATACATCACGTAGTAAACGATATCTCACCGACTGACAATCCATTCTCGCTCAGGTACAGGGCTGATGTTTCTCTTTCTGATTCAGTCATAATGATGGTCTGACGGAAGTGTGTGGCTATTCATTTCATGCAGTCAAGAACTGGTCATGTTAGGGCAGCAATAAAGGGCGAGGAGATCGTAGTCGCCATGATAGAAGCAATGGGCATGTTCCAGTGGTCATATTTTCAAAAACCATGGCAACTCCAGGAGGTCCTCCCAATCTGCGCCTCACGCTTGCCTGATCCATCTGCCTGTATGTCCCCTGCCACGCTCCTCAATACCACGATGGCACGACGGCACTGAGATGACAAGGGATCGACACGCAAAAAACCCTCAAGACGTGCGGCGTACGATCAGACAAGCGAATCCGTGTCAGATACTCCAACCATGGGGGACAGTGATTCCCTACACCTGGAAACAAACTCTTCTTTTCTTCAATATTTTTTTTTCAATCCACACTAGCCTGAGTGGAATGATCCGACATGAAAACATGAACACCTAGACATGTTCTGGACCTAATGATTTGTGATGAACCGTACGTGGAAGGACGCAGCGTTCAATTCTGCGCACTCTGCATCAGTGCTCATGACCACTGACAGAAAAGGATAGATTGATGCACGAACACAACAACAGAAAACAGACAATGCTCAGCATACTGACTGGACAACGATGAAACCTAGTTTCTGACGAGCAGCTCCAGCAGAGCAATTCTTCGCTGAAAAGACCAGAACAGCCATGTTACAGACCTCCCTAAACAATGCCCCGGTGAAATCCCCTGCTGTGGCCATCTGAAATCCGTATCGCAAAACATGTTCGTGAATATGAATCGACAACAATGCCACCGTATACGGCTTCATATCAAGCATGGTTTAAGCATAAACCACGATCTGTCTTAATTTCTTCTTGTCACCGTGCAGCGTCCGTACTCCCTTGAGCGTTCTTGTGACCAAGTCCGGCACTGTCAGTCACAGTCACTGGAGCAGGTCAAGGGAACGTGAACGGAGTGGATAAAAAGGGTGACATGCAAACGACGAATCCCTGGACAAATGGGAACCCGTCCACCCTCTGTTGTCTCTCACTTCAGGCCCTGCTGCAACCTGTCTTCTCTTTATCTGGCCATTTTGTTCCTGAGAGCCCAGCTACGCCTTAAAGAAACAGCTTGGGAGAAAACAGCTTGGCCCCAATGAAAAGCGGTGCTGGAGGATACAATGGCGGGAGAATAGAGCGGCCCCAGTCCAGCTTAGGAAGGTCTCCAGATGACAATCGCCAACACTGACCACAGTGTCTTCGCTTCTTATTGTCCCCTGTCCATGCTCACTGGACCGTTCTCCTTTGTCAGTGGACGACAAAGGCAGTTCTTGGCGATCGGTGTCCTCTTTTCGCTCTCACCCCCACGCGCTCGTGAGACATACTTCGTTTATCAACAGATACAGTGTGGGACAGATGTTCCAAGAAACTGATGTTGAAGTCATAACTGAGATCAAGAAAAACGAGCAGAAAAAGAGGAGGATGAAGAAGAAGAAGAAGGAGAAGAAGAAGAAGAAGAAGAAGAAGAAGAGAAGAGAGAGAGAGAGAGAGAGAGAGAGAGAGAGAGAGAGAGAGAGAGAGAGAGAGAAGAGAGAAGAGAAGAAGAAGAAGAAGAAAGATGAAGAAAACCAGAGGAACAAGAACAGGAACGAGAACGAGAACAAGACCACCACCACCACCACCACCACCCACCAATAACAACAACAACTGCGACAGCAATACCAACAGCAGCCTGGTGTGGACACAACCCGTTCAGCCCTTTGCTGAAAGAGCTGATGGAAACACTACCGTTATCATGAACGTCATTATCATCGCCATTGCCTCTCATCATCCTTATCTATTTGCAGGTCCATGGGGTGCTGACATTGGTCTAGTCTAAACGACAACATGATCCACCCAGGATCTGACTCTGCCATCCCCCCCCCCCCCCCCCCCCCCCCCCACCCCCCCCCCCCCTCCCTCATCTGTAGCGGGCCTTGTAAGAACAGCCTTGAGCACGCACAGTCATGGCCAGACGCACGCCCGTCGGAGCCAGAGCAACTCACGGCACGATCCTCGTTCCCTGCCACAAATCATGGACGTCATTGCGCTCATAGCACGAACGTCCGGGATCATAACGTCGGGTAATTTCGGTCAGCCCCTGCCTATGCTTGAGGTGAGTTACATGACAACGTGACAACAATTAAAAGTTTTGTGACGATTAATTTCATCAACAACGACCTTCCCTGCGTGTCTCCCGCCACCCGCTACGCCCTGGAGGTCACACGGGAAACGGCAAGAAGTTGTAACCTGAAGGAAAGAGGGAGAAAGAGGAACCGCGTGGAGTCGTCCTTGTCAACAAAGTTACGGGTCATCGGCCAATGAATCACGGCAACAGCTTTTGGAGCGTCGTGATGTCTTGGCCCTCCTCAAGACCCCAGCCAACTACTCTCCCCCCCCCCCCCCCAAGCCCCACCATCGCCTTTACCACCATCCTTGCGACTGCCTTTACCACCATCCTTGTTTCCCCCTCATCCCTCCTTGCTTTTCCCCCCCCCCCCCCCCCCCCCCCCCCCCCCCCCCCCCCCCCCCCCCGTTCCTCTCATTCCACCTCCTTGCTCCTGCAAGTTCTGAGTTCAGACAAATTGACGGATCTACGTGAAGAA
>JADBJO010000630.1:0-5000 GCA_016801955.1 Conus betulinus | reverse complement strand
GCGGAGGGAAGGAAGGGAACGCAGAGTCCCTCCCCCCCCCCCCCTCCCCCCCCTTGAAGCCAGCCAGCTAATAGCACGGCGCTGGTTGACTCACAGCACACGGCATCCAGGCTGCCAGCACAGCATCTACACCAGCTCCCCTTACGGCAGGTGGTCGTTGTACACCGTGTCTGGGAACCCGTACAGGTGGTGAATCACGGGGGAGCTACCTGTCTGGGATTGACCCCGCGGCCCCCTCCCGCCTTCCTTTTGTTCTTACGCCGCGCTGCACGACGCTGACCTTCCACCCCACACCCTGCCCTCCTCACTGCACCGGTTCCACCCACACCCTGCCCTCACTGCACCGGGTCCACCCCACAACCCTGCCCTCACTGCACCGGGTCCACCCACACACCTGCCCTCACTGCACCGGGTCCACCACACCCTGCCCTCACTGCTGCACGGGTCCACCCACACCCTGCCTCACTGCACCGGGTCCACCCACACCCTGCCCTCACTGCACCGGGTCCACCCACACCTTGCCCCACTGCAAAGGGTCCACCCACACCCTGCCCTCACTGCACCGGGTCCACCCACACCCTGCCCTCCTGCACCGGGTCCACCCACACCCTGCCCTCACTGCACTGCCACCGGTCACTGCACCGGGTCCACCCACACCCTGCCCCACTGCACCTGGGGGTCCACCCACACCCTGCCCTCACTGCACCGGTCCATCCACACCACGGAAAACCGGAATCGGGCCGAGCAGTTTCTCTTGGAATATCTCATTTTCACACACACAAACCCGCGAGCGCGCACGCGCGCACCGCACGCACGCACGCACACACACACACACACACACACACACACACACACACAACACACACACGCACACCTAATACACATTCGCGCACGTACATGTGAGTGTGTGTGTGTGTGTGTGTGTGTGTGTGGTGTGTGTTGTGTGTGTGTGTGTGTGTGTGTGTGTGTGTCTGGTTGGATGAAAGAGAAAAAAAAAAAAAAAGAGAGAGAGAGAGACAGACAGGACAGACAGACAGGCAGGCAAATAGATCGACAGACGAGACAGGGCAGGCAGACAGACAGATAGATCGATAGACTGATGGATGGACAGACAGATAGACAGACAAACAGGTAAACAGACAGATGTAACAAAGCACGCATCTTCGATCTCTAAAAAAAAAATCCGAACGACATTAACAACAACATAACAAGAACAATGATACAAGATCATCACTATCATCATGATCATGGCCATCCTAAACATCATCGTAGTAATCATGAGAAAAAAAAACAAACAAAAAAAACTTTAAAACATGATGACGATTGCTGTCCCAGGACAGATGACTTGGGGCCAGCTTGGAATGACCACCCTGCACTGCCCCCAGTAGCACGGAGCGCAGGGTCGGGGACGCGGAGAGGTCCTGGCGTGATACGAAACCACACCAGGGATGTTGACCACCTCTGACAACTGTGAAGAGACGTTTTTTACCGGGTCAACTAATTTGTGCGGACTTGAACAAGAGAACAAGGAGGAGGGGAAAAGGAGGAGAAAAGAAGGAGGAGAAGGAGGAAAGGAGAAGAAGGAACCAGAAAAAAAAGAGGGGGGAAGAAGGAAGGATAGGAAAAGAAGGAAGGAGGAGGAGCCTGAGAACAAGAAGAGGGAGGAGGTAGGAGGAGGACGACGAGGAGGAGGCGAAGGAGAAGGAAGAGAAGGTGAAAGATAAAGGAGGAAGAAGTGGAGGAGAAGGAAGAGGGGAGGAGTAAGACGAGGAGGAGGAGCAGACAAGAAAGAGAAGAAGTAAGCGAAGACGAATACGAAGACGACGACGAGGAGAACGATGACGAAGAAGCAGAAGGAGAAGAAGAAGCAGAAGAAGAAGACGAAGATGGAAGAGAAGAAGAAGGGAGAGGAGAGGAGAAGGAGAAGGAGACGGAGGCGAAGGAGGAGGAATAGTAGGGGGAGGTGGAAGAAGAAGCAGCAGAAGCAGAAGTAGAAGACAAAGAAAACCGAAGAAGAAGAAAGATGAAGAAGACGAAAGAGAAGACGAAGAGAAGAAGACGACGACGACGACGACGACGACGAAGAAGAAGAAAGAAAGAAGAAGAAGAAAAGATGGACGACGACGACGACGACGACGACGACGAAGAAAAGAAGAAGAAGAAGAAGAAGAAGAAGAAGACGAAGAAAGAAAAGAAGAAGAAGAAGAAGAAGAAGAAGCAGCTAGACACAACACTGAATCAGATTCCAGACTCCATCCCTCAACGTTGTTTTTCCACGCCCTCACATGTGGACTCTTTCCCCCCCCCGCACCCCAGCACTGGCTCAACGCCTGGCTAACCCACGTGTGTCGGAAGACTGAGGGGGGCAAAGTAGGTCACACAATCCCTTCTCCACCAGACCAGGACCCCACACCCACACACACACACCGCTTGGAATGTCCAGGATTATGCTAAGCTGCGCAGAAAGAGGACAGCCGCATTACCTTAAAAAAAAGAAATGTTGACTGTTCGTTCCGTACCTACACTATGTGGGGGTGGGGTGGTGGGGTGGGGGGGTGTCGTGGGTGTGGTGTGTGTGTGGGGAACTCGGCAAGAGTTGAGAACGTTCAGATTTGCTAATGAGTTGTTTCACCAGCATATGTTTCCATCGGGTTGCACATCACGTCACCACAGCGTAATTTTCTTCTTTCTTCTTTTTTCTTTCTTTCTTTCTTTCTTTCTTTCTTTCTTTCTTCTTTTATTCTTCTCCCTCTCCTTCTTCTCCTTCTTCTTCTTCCTCTTCTTCTCAACCCTCTTCTACTATGACTTCTCTGTCAAGCAATATGATCATGTCCCCCATTTTCGCGTGGCAGGTGAAACGTCCTGCATCTACTTCAGATGATAAGAAACGACGAGGAGGGGGGGGGGGGGGGGGGGGGGGGGGGGGGGGGGGTGGGTGGGGGGGGGGGGGGGGGAGAGGAGGAGGGGAGAGAAAAGTAAAGTAACCGTACGAAGATTAGGAGGAGGAGGGGGGGGGGGGGTGGAGGAGGAGGGAGGGAAACGGAAACGGAAGGAGGGGTACGGGGATTCGGTTGTGGCGTGGGGAGGGGGGGGGGGGGGGGGGGGGTGGTAAGTGGGGATTTTGTAATGTTACTTCACCGATATCCCCAGAACGAAAAACAAGCAAACACGGGAAGAGACAATGTCGATTTTCATGCATTGCTGAGGGATATCAATACACCCCCTCTCCCTACACCTACCTCCCCTTTCCCTCCCCTCTCCCGTTTCATCCCTCCCCCTCCCCCCTCCCCTCCACAATCTCCATCTCAGCTCATTTCCAACACTCAATCCCACACGATGTTTTTCAAGTCTTGGAAAATGCAGAACGTTATCTGCGTGACAGCGCACGAAGTGCCTGTGCATATCATTCATAGTTTTAATTCGTTTTATTTTTATATCTACATTCTACTCAGAATGAAAGAACGTGGAAAGCGGAACGACTGATTTGGACCTCACTGTTCATTGGGGGGAAAATCGCGTCACATACTGTATACTGAGTACACATGAAGATAAGAGAAGATTTTTTTTTTTTTTTAAATAAAGGAACAGCTGGGCGATTTGCGGTCGTGTCGATGGGGAGGGAGGGGAGTGGAGGAGAGAGAGAAGAGTGGACAGAGAGAGAGAGAGAGAGGTAAGAGATAGAGAGAGAGAGAGAAGAGAAGAGAGAGAGAGAGGGAGAAGAGAGAGAGAGGGGGACGAGAAAAGGGGAGGGATCAGGGGAGAGGAGAGAAAGAGAAGAGAAAGAGAGGGAGAGAGAGAGGGAGAGGGGGTGAGGAAGAGAGAGAGAGAGAGAGGGAGGAGAGAGAGAGAGAGAGAGAGAGAGAGACAGGAGAGAGAGACAGAGAGTGGATGGGGTGTGAAGAGGGGAGGGGAGGGGCGGGGCGAACGGTGGGGCGTGGTGGGGGTTGGGGGGGTGGGGGTGGGGATTGGGGAGGGGGAGAGAGACAGGAGAGAGTGTCCCATGAGGAGCCCCTTGTTTGTCATCTCACTCGCCAAGACTGACAGACGTGTTTGTTCAGTTGGGACAGCGTTAGTCTCTTGTCGTGTTTGTACACTTCGTGCCCGGATTTTTTACGCTCGGCAAACATCTCTCTCTCTCTCTCTCTCTCTCTCTCTCCTCTCTCTCTCTCTCTCTCTCTCTCTCTCTCTCTCTCTCCCTCGTCTCTCTCTCCTCTCTCTCTCTCTCTCTCCCCAATCGCTCGCTCGCGCACTTTTTGGGCTCGCTCGCTCTCTCGCTTTGCTTGATCTGATACGGGGTGATATTCGTCCTGAAGATCCGGCCTGGTTATTACGAGTTCAGGCACTGACCGAAATATGCATGCCGCAAATAGTCATGCTTGGAGCAAAAGGAGGTGTGATTACACATGATCACCGTGTGCGTTACTTAACAGTGAATCACGGATACTGTCACATCACAGTTCACACACGTACATGCACATATGCACGCGCGTGCGCACACACACACGCGCACACATACGCACACACACAACACCATACACACACATACACCACAGGCGCGCGCGTGCACGCACGCACGCACACACACACACACACACACACACACACACCACGAGAGAGAGAGAGAGAGGAGAGAGAGAGAGAGAGGGAGAGAGAGAGAGAGAGGAGAGTGAGAGAGAGAGAGAGAGAACATGCAGGTAAACATGTATTTGTATACGTAGTGCTTGTGCGCACGCGCGCTTTTAAGTGAAACCGGGGGAGAGGGGGGGGGGGGGGGGTGAGAGAGAGAGAGAGAGAGGGGAGAGAGAGAGAGGACAGACAGACAGACAGACAGACAGACAGACAGACAAAACAGACACACAGACAGACAGACACACAGAGGCTGGCATTGCCGTGTATAAGAGTAATGGTTGTGCACAGCCACTGTGGACAGAAGAACAGTCTGTAATTTCACTTGGGGAGGGAGAAAACGCCATTCAAGTTTTTTATGAGAGATACCTACA
>JADBJO010000629.1:608088-617098 GCA_016801955.1 Conus betulinus | reverse complement strand
TTGACCGAATCCGCGGTGTATGTTTTTTCACAAACACACACACAGAGAGAGAGGGAGAGAGAGAGAGAGAGAGAGGGAGAGAGAGAGAGAGAGGCGCACAGCTTACTACAGCAGGTGTCTTTCGAAGGTTGTCTCCGTTCAAGAACCAGCAAGAACTCGGGTCCATTGTTGTCACCCCTCACCCCCTCCTCCCTACACACCACACACACCAGACACACAACAGCACCGGGTTATTTAAGCTCTTACAACAGCCCCACCCCCTCACCCCACCCCCACCCCCACTCCCACTCACCACACAACCCTCTCCACCTTTGTCGTTGCCTCCTTCGCCTCCTCAGTGAATGAACCTCAAAAAACAGAACATGACAGTGTTAAGTGTCGCCAGGAACTTGACACAATACGCCAGAATTAAGTGGGGCCATTGCGTCTCTGTCTGTCCCTCTGGTCCTGACTGTGTGTCTATGTGCCGTATATGTCTCTACTCTCTCTCGGTCCCCCGTCACTCATCTCTATCCCTCTCTCGTTCTCTCTCCATCTCTCTCCGTCCTTCTCTCTCTCTCAGGAGTAAAAAAAAAAACAAACGTTGTGTTTGTGGTGCGCGCGCGCGCGCGCACACAAACACACACAGCACACACTATGAACGGCAGTTGCACGCCACTCACGCACACAGCGCACGCACGCTCTCTCTCTCTCTCTCTCTCTCTCTCTCTCTCTCTCTCTCTCTCTCTCTCTCTCTGCACACCACACACACAACACACACACACACCACACACCACACACCCGCACACATGCATTCACACACACACACCACACACACAACACACACACCACACACACACACACACACACAAACACACGCACGCACGCACGCACCACACACACACCACAAACACACACACATGCCCGCGCGCACGTGCGTACCTTTTTTCAAGCACGTACGCACACACGCACACACACACAAACACGCGCGCGCTTATTTGTGTGTGTGTATGTGTGGTGTGTTTTGTGTTTGTGTGCGTGACGTGCCGTGCGTGCGTTGCGTGCATGCGTGTGTGTGTGAGAGGAGAGAGAGAGAGAGAGAGAGAGGAGAGAGAGAGAGAGAGGTAAACAAAGTCTTGTCTCGATTCCACTCCATCTGTTATTATCACCTTAAAAGTTCAATCGTTCCACTCCACTTCCATCCTTTATTATCACCTTAAGTCTTCAAGGACTTTCACCTCGTTTATTATCACCTTAACCTCTGAATGAGACGCATTCTTTTTACGTTCATTTATCACCTTAAGCTTGAAAAGTCATACTTCTTTCCGCTATTGTCACCTTCAAACTTTAAATAATTCCACTTTTTTTTTTTTTGTTCACCATCACCCTAAATCTTTCAATGATGTCGTTGCTGTTCGTTCATTATCATCATAAACCTCACTTTGCCATTCATCATCACTTACATCTTTAATGATCCCAATCCTTTCCGTTAGCATCATCTTAAATCGCAACGATTTCAATTTTTTCCCCCGTATGATATATCACTTTATTATCTTTGATGAACGGTCCACTTCTTTCCGTTTATCATCAACTGAAAGCTTCAACACCATTGTCTTCCGTTTATAATCTGTCGTCTCCAGTGATTCCGCTGCATCTGTTTCTCATTATCTGACATCTTCAAGGATACTTTCTTCGCTCCGTTTTGGGGGATCATCTGGAATGGCCAATAATTCCACTTCTTTCAAGTTGATTATCATCATAACTCTTTGATGATTCCAATTCTTTCCATTTCTCCTCACCTTAATGTTTCATAATTCCATTTCTTTCGTTTTTTCCAACTTTAAAACTCTTCGATGATTCAGTGTTGTTCTTGTTTATCACCATGAATGTCCTCAACCATCTTCTTTCCGTTACCATCACCTTTCATCTTCCGTGCAGACGAGAGTAATAATGTTTATCAAAAGCTGAAAATAAAAACATATCCCCCTCTCTCTCTCCTCTCTCTCTCTCTCTCTCTCCTCCCCCCCCCCCCCCCCCCCCCCCCCCACCCCTTTCTCTCTCTGTCCCCACGTCCTTTCTCTCTCCGGCTGGGCTCCAATTCTTTGTCTGTCAGTGCTTTAGTCAGTGTCATACTATTTAAGCATACACACAGTTTTGAAAGTCAACATCTGTCAGTTTCAATGCTGGTTTCATGAGGTGATTCCGCCTTGACCAAACACGCCTAGACCCAATTATGACAGACATGCTCAAGTATTTTTTGCGAGTTGTTTAACATTTTGTTTATGGTGGCAGTCCTAACATTGAATTAGCCCTGAAAACCCTACTCTTTATGAAAAACTATGCCTAGTGAACCTATCTAAAGGTGAACCTATTACATAAATACATACGTACATACATTACATACAACATACAAACAGTCAGTCATACATACTTACACTCATACACATACATACTACATGCATACATGCATACATGCATTACATACATATATACATACATACATAGGCTACATACATACACTAGGCTATGTGGTTCATCAGATTCTGAAAAACGTCTTTGCTATTGGAAAACAAAAATTTGCTGCGAATCGTTGAACTATCAAACGCTTCTCTCTCTCTCTCTCTCTCTCTCTCTCTCTCTCTCTCTCTCTCTCTCTCTCTCTCTCTCTCTCTCTCCCATAAACTGTAAGGTGCATTTGAGTCGTGGGCATTCCAAGCGTGGTGCCTCCTCCCCTCTCTGGCTTCTACCTGGAAGCCGGTGCTCACGTTCAGGAATGCAGCCTGTGGCAGCCCTCGGTGCCAGAGTGGAAGTCCCCATAAACACAGTCCACAGTGCACCAGCTGCTGCCAGTCGGTGCCAGAGATCTGTTCAGTCTGCTGCTCTTTCCCCTGCTTTCTCAGTCTTGTACCACTCACAGTCAAACATGCTCTTTTGGAGTGTTGGGACTTGCATGGGTGCGAGACGTGAACTTTTTTTTTTTTTTTTTTTTTTTTTTTTTTTTTTGACAGCAGACTCTTTGAAAAACGTTGTTCAGAGACGACCCACCTGATGTGATCTGTGGATTTCTGAAAAAAAAAAAAAAAAAAAAAAAAAAAAAAAAAACTTTTTTAATCTGATCTGAGATTTTACGGAAGAAAGATGTTTAAAAGAATTTCGATGTGCTTTTAGAAGGCAGGCATATTTTAAAGGGCTGTTAGAATGAATGACTTGTAAATCGACTTCAACGCGTTGACAGCCCTGATATGGCCCTTTGCGGTCGGCTGGGCTATAAGTAATACTTAACTTCTTTTTCCACTGCTGTATCCAGATTCCCCTTTTCTCTCCCACCCCCTACCACCACCACCACCACCCACCACCACCCTCCCCGCCTTCTCACGTGACCACAGGCTGCACACCAAAAAATCAAGGCCTTGCTTAAGAAGTCGAATATTTATATATTTGCACAATTAGATTGTTTTGAGAGATTTTTTTTTTTTTAATCATTATTGTGTCAGAAATTTTGATTCTTCTCCTCATTGTCTTCCATAAAGGGCCGTCAGGTGGTTCCAAGCAGTCAGTTCAAAATCAAAGGAACGGAATCATTTTGTGCGCTTGAGGCTTGCGCGAAGATTCGGTGACGTGTAATAGCAAAGGCCTGAAAATGTGACGTCAGCTAAGGGGAAGGACATCAAGATAGGGTGACGGGTGATAGCAAAGCAAAGCCCTGAAATGTGACGTCAGCTAAGGGGAAGGACATCAAGATAGGGTGACGTGTGATAGCAAAAGCCCTGAAATGTGTGACGTCAGCTAAGGGGAAGGACATCAAGATAGGGTGACGGGTGATGGCAAAGCCCTGAAATGTGACGTCAGCTACGGGGAAGGACATCAAGATAGGGTGACGGGTGATAGCAAAGCCCTGAAATGTGACGTCAGCTACGGGGAAGGACATCAAGATAGGGTGACGGTGATAGCAAAGCCCTGAAATGTGATCAGCAAAGGATAGCAAAGCCCTGCCTGAAAAGCGACGACAGCTAAGGTGAAGGACATGTGTCTGAAGACTGTGATTTCATCGGTGGAAATCCCTCATAAACACGGGGAATAATTGGTGGGGAGTTGTTCCTTTGATTAATGATCATTTTCACCAACCGCCGTGGCGAAGTGGTTTAGCGTCGCGGACTCCCGGCTGGGAGGTCGTGGGTTCAAATCCCATCAGAGTCAAGTGGGTTTTTCTGTCCGTGGCTTCTACCCAGAGTTGAGTTTGCTGCGGACTCAGTGGGGAAGACTGGGACCACACAGTCGAGTTTCATCCACTTAATGGATGCGTTTCTGGGTGTGTTGCTCAAATTTCCTGACCAACACTGCAGGCGCCTGTATCTCTCGGGCCTGGTTGACGCCGGGATATATCATGAAAGGAAGCGTAGAGTACAGCCCTGTCATGTAGTCTCAGACCGAAATGGAAATCCGTAGCATCAACTTAATCATCCTCATTCTCATTGATCAGCATAAAAAAATGATCATTTTCACATTAAACGCTGGCTCAAATTTATGGTAGGTCTCAAAACGCTTACATGGAATATATAGTGCTTTTAGTGCAAAGTTCTAATGGTAGCGTGTAGTCATATTGCTCCTTCTTTCTTTATATATATATATATATATATTCACACATGCTATCGGCAAGTTGCGGCCCTTGTCAAGCAGAACACTTCATTCTACGCACAGACGGCTCGGTTTGTTTAAAGATAGTCAAATGAAGTCAAATGTCAAAAACCGCCAAATACACTTTAAATTTAGTTGAATGTACTTCAGTGAGCTGAAAACGTTGTCAAATGTAGTAAAAACCAAAATGTCGACTCTAGTCCACAATTGTCAAACATAAACAGTATAAAGTAGTAAACTACAATTAGATACAATGAAACAGAGTCAAGTGTTATCCACTATCAAGTGAAGTTATATGTAGCCGAATGTAGTCAAAAGTAGTACAGTGTGTGGTTTACAGTGGTGCTGACTGAACTGGCCAAAGGCAACAGTTTCAGTAAAACGTCGTGTGACACACTGTGACGTTTTATAACTATCCCTTTTATGTTGATTTTTGACATCATTTGTGTCGTTCCCCTGGACACAGGGATCACTAAAAGGAAAACAAATGTCCTCTGTGTGTGTGTGTGTGTGTGTGTGTGTGTGTGTGTGTGTGTGTGTGTGTGGTGTGACAAAGAGAGAGAGAGAGGGAGAGAGAGAGAGGGGAGGGGGATGAGAGAGAGAGAGAGAAAGAAGAGAGAGAGAGCGTGTGTGTGTGTGTGTGTGTGTGTGTGTGTGTGTGTGTGAGAGAGAGGAGAGAGAGAGAGAGAGAGAGTGAGTGTGTGTGTGTGTGTGTGTGTGTGTGTGTGTGTGTGTGTGTGTGCGCGCGCGCGCGCGCGCGCGCACGAACGTCATTGGGCCTGCATCTTACGGGGTGAATGATCCAATTTGTGCTTGATTGGTCGTTTCATTTCACGCCTGGAGTTAGTACTCATCTTAATCTTTCAACTTTCAGCTGGCACATAGTCTGGGTTTTAACAACGGAGGCGGGAACGGGTGGATCTACAAAGGACGAGGGCTAACTGCCATTCGCGCGCGCGCGCGCGTACACACACACACACACACACACACACACACACACACACACACACACACACACCACACACTCCTCTCTCTCTCTCTCTCTCTCTCTCTCTCTCTCTCTCTCTCTGTGTGTGTGTGTGTGTGTGTGTGTGTGTGTGTGTGTGTGTGTGTGTGTGTGTGATAGATACATAAATAGGTATATAGATCGATGGATCATGGAGTCTGTGTGACCTTTGCTGCTCTGGCATTGCCCCGCCATGGAGTAGGTGCGACCTTTGCTGCTCTGGATCAGAACCGCCTTTTCTGAACCTGAACATTCTCCAGACCAGCGTTATCAACTGTGATGGATTAGACTCAGCCCCCGGGCCACCATTGATGACACTGGCGCGGACACTGTGACATTGGTAGGAACTCTGGTCTGTAACACTGTGTGTGTGTGTGTATTGAGCCTGTGACAGACACCGAGTCTTGTGGCTCAACAACCCCCCCCCCCCCCCCCCCCCCCCCCCCCCCCCCCCCCCCCCCCCCCCCCCCCCCCCGTATACGTTTACCTCAGGCAGACCTCAGGCAGACTCTCGAGTTACGTCACAAATATCGTCTGAGTCGGTTACAGGAGAAGGTGGGTGGGTGGGTGGGCGAGTGGGTAGGTGGGGTTCTGAAACAAGGCCAAGTATGTTCATTCCAGTCGGAGCTAACGCTATTTGTCTGTGCCGCGTCTCTCTCTCTCTCCCTCTCTCTCTCTCTCTCTCTCTCTCTCTCTCTGAGGTTTGTTATGTATGGAAGGGGGTTGTTTAGCCAACATTGTTTTGGTGGTGGAAGGGGGTTGTGGACATAGCCAACATCTGTTCATTCCTCTCTCCGACACTCTCTCTCTCTCTCTCTCTCTCTCTCTCTCTCTCTCTCTCTCTCTCTCTCTCTCTCTCTCTCTCTCTCTCACACACACACACACACACACACACACACACACACACACACACACACGCACGCACGCACACACACACACACACACACACACACACACACACACAGAAAACACGCACGTCCGTACGCACACACGCACACACACATACACACACACACACACACACACACACACACACACACACACACACACACACACAGGACTGGAAAAGTCATGGAAAAAATAGTAAATTTCAGAATGGCCTATTACTGTGATAAACATGATGTATTTTCTTCACATCAAGCTGGATTTAGAAAAGGACGAAGTACAATTGATCACCTGACACGACTAACTACTCATATTAAGAAACAGTTTTCTAAACGTAAAAGTGTCCTTGCTTCCTTCTTTGAATCTTTACTAAAGCTTACGATAGAGTGTGGCACAGCCGACTACTGTATAAATAAAACAAATTGGTCTTTCTGGTCACGTCTACAATTATGTGAAATCCTTTTTAAGTGGGAGACATATAATGACCAAAGTTGGTGTGACTTTATCATCCTCAAGATCTATAGATATGGGAATTCCACAAGGTTCTATTATCTCCCCTTTGTTATTCAACGTAATGCTATATGACTTATGTACATGTTTTTCATCATATACCAAGGTAGCTCAATATGCTGATGACATTGCAATATGGATTAATGTATCTTTAAAGAAAAGAACAAATTTACGTCACATAAATTATATTCAGAAGCTCTTTCAGAACGAGCTGGATAAATTAAATAGTTATATGCATTTGAACGGCTTTCAATTCTCTGTTGAAAAGACACATTTGGGTTCTATTTAACAATGGATATAACCCAAGTAACTTGCCTATATTCTTTCTGGGAGGACGGGAAAATTTTTTATAACTTGAAGTAAAATTTTTAGGCGTCCTACTTACACCAAAACTAAACTGAAAAAAAACACAGAGACTCGATAGTTACTAAAGCAGTTAAAAGTTTGAATTTTCTAAAAAATTGTCAGTCACTCTCCATGGGGAGAGGATCCCAAAGTTTTGTTGCATTTAGCAACCAGTCTTGTACGATCAAGATTGACTTACGGACAGGAGGTATTCTTTTCAGCTCCGCGATCGCATTTAAAGAAACTTCAAAGAATTGACAGTAAAGCTGTAAAGTTGTCCCTGGGTGTACCTATGCACACTAAGTCCTCTGAAGTTTATAAGATAGCAGGCCTTTTGCCACTTGATGAAGAAAGGAAAATAAGTTCTGTAAAATATGTAGTGAGACGGATTGCTGTGGACGACCTTGAAGAGTTAAATACACGATCCGACATTGATTTTTCGAAAAATGCACAGAAAAATTCAAATTTAGAGACGCTTCGTTCATATGTTTCAGACGTTTTTAATTCATCAAAGATTAACCCACACGAGGTAGCGCCTCGCGTACTGGTTCCGCCGGTACCCCCTTGGGAACTAACGGAAGTAAAAGTTAACATTTTTTCTTCTGATCTAAATAAAGCGATGTCGCCGCATGTGTTAGCAGCATCTGTCAAAATTGACATGGAAGAAAAGTTTACTAACTATTTGAAAGTATACACTGACGGCTCAGTTCTTGATGATGGTAGTGCGGGATCTGGCTTTGTAATTCCAGATTACAAAGCTGAAAAATCATATTATTTAGGTAAGGGTCATTCCATATTTACAGCTGAACTTGTTGCTGTCCTGATGGCATTAAATTATTTAATTTCCTGGCCAGTCTCAATATTTAATATCCTGTTTTTTGTGTTGATTCACAGTCAGTATTAAAAAGTTTGCATTGTTTTTGAAAATACACAGAGAGAGGAATTATTATTTGAGATTAAGTACATGTTGCACTGTCTTTACATGAAAGGTACTAATGTTGCATTTTCGTGGGTCCCATCGCACACCTCCTTCATTTTTAACGATCAAGCAGATAGAGCAGCAAAAAGGGGAGCAAAGAATATATTAGGTAGTATTAAGGTTGACTGTCCTTTGTCACACAAGGAAATTGGTCATATCATCGAAAGGGATTTCTGGAGTCAATACAGTTCCTCATCAAAACCTCGTCAGCAAACTCTGTCAAACTTTGTGTCGATTAGCCGACCGGTTTCAAGCCTGGCTTTTAGACTTTTATGTAATTCCCTACGAACCAAGTATTGCCAGACTGTTAAGTGTGTATGTCGTGGGGATCTTTCAGTTCAACATGTGATTTTTGATTGTGAACTAACGAAACCCTTTTTGAATGGTGTTATATACCAAGTGCTGACACTGGGCATGTTAATGTGTTTGACTTTTTAGATTCGTTGCCAGTTATTTCTCTTGTTAAATTAACGAGACACCTTTTGGAAAGTCCATTAAGGAACATTTTATAATCATAATCGTAAGTTAGATTACTTTAGTTATTTTTCTATAATTTTTCATAGTTACTGTCCTATAATTCATCTGTCCTTTATTTTTGTTCTATGTAACCACATCGTCCTCTTCTCTTCTTTTATGATAATAGTCTACTGCCGATTTACAAACCCATCTGA
>JADBJO010000629.1:588088-603088 GCA_016801955.1 Conus betulinus | reverse complement strand
CACAACCCTCGCCTTGGCTTAAGGCTGTGTCAGGCCAATTGACAGAGGCTAGAACACCAGGGCTACATCAAAATGTTGTCATGCTCTGCATAGTTATGCGGGGATTGTCATCAGTTGTGACAAGCTCCTAGCGTAACATTATCAGTCTCCAAATCCCCCGAAGTCGGAGTGTGGCTGCCCATGTGGGGGGGGGTGGGGGGGGGGGGGGGGGTGGGGGGAGGGTAATCAAAAACGGGCATACACGTAATGTTTCCATCCCAAACTGATGCATCTGTATTATGGTGTTCAAGTACATCGGCTGTTTGGATGATCCATGGAGTCTTTTAGCCAGGCTACGACGACGACAACAACAACAACAACAACAACAACAACAGAAACCGAACGTCATATGTGACCAACCCACACTTGTGTGGCTGCTTTCTCCATACACTTTCCGGCCCAGAACTCAGTTCGTTTAGTGGGAGAACAGACTGGCAAGTGGCGGTTAGTTGTCCGATGTTTTGATCAGTTTTTTACAGTCTGTTCATATGTTGTGTAGCTTTTAGACTCTCAAGGAGTTTCGATGCCGTTAGTTTATCAACAGATCAGTATTTATCCATAGAATGAATAAATGAAAAAGCCCAACTTTGAGAGAGGAGAGAGAGAGAGAGAGAGAGAGAGAGAGAGAGAGAGAGAGAGAGAGAGACAGACAGACAGACAGACAGACAGACAGACAGACAGAGACAGAGACAGAAAGAAAGACGGTCATACAGAGAGACAGACATAAACGGACAGACAGGCAGGCAGGCAGGCAGGTAGTTAGACAGACAGACAGATTAGTTATCCTTGAACTCTGAACCCAAAGGAGGGGGGGGGGGGGGGGGGGGGGGGGGCGGACGTGGCCGAAAAGTCTCACCAATATACGGCTGCGATTAGAATCAAACTCTTGACCTCCCAGTCTGCCAGTCAGTCACACTTTAACCGCTACACCACGGCCGCTGGTCCCAGCTCTACAACTGTTCGCCTGAGCCACGGGAAACATTGTCAAAAAAAAAAAAAAAGAAAAAAAAAAAAAAAAAAAAAGAAAGAAAGACATGACAAAGAAGCAAAGCGCTACGGGTGACAGATTTTAGAATGTGTGTGTGTGTGTGTGTGTGTGCGTGTGTGTGTGTGTGTGTGTGTGAGTGTGTGAGTGTGTATGTGTATGTGTGTGTGTGTATGTGTGTGTGTGAGTGTGTGTGTATGTGTGTGTGTGTGTGTGTGTGTGTGTGTGTGTGTGTGTGTGTGTGTGTGTGTGTGTGTGTGTGTGTGTGTGTGTGTGTGTGTGTGTGTGTGTGTGTGTGTGTGTGTGTGTGTGTGTGTGTGTGGTGTGTGTGTGTGTGTGTGTGTGTGTGTGTGTGGGTGTGTGTGTGTGTGTGTGTGAGTGAGTGTGAGTGTGTGGTGTGTGTGTGTGTGTGTGTGTGTGTGTGGGTATGTGCGTGCATGCGGGCGTGCGCGCGTGCCCGCGCGCGCGCACGTGTGTGTGTGTGTGTGTGTGTGTGTGTGTGTGTGTGTGTGTGTGCGTACGTATGTGTGTGTGCGTGCGTGCGTGCGTGCGTGTGTGCGTGCGTGCGTGCATGTGTGTGTGTGTGTGTGTGTACCTCAAGAGGGTAGCAGGGTGTGCGGAGGTGCAAGGGAGGGGGGAGGGTTACATGTAATACCTGGCTCTTGTTCGACTTTGAAAAGCGTTGCGAACATTATCAGCACCGGAAAATACGTTCATTTCTGTGACACAAATACTGTGCACGCCATTTAATGCACGTTTGCTTTCAACAGTCAGGTGTACCACGTGCACACTAAATGTTGCACACTACCATTATTCTTCAGTATAACGTGTTTCCCAGAGCCGTGTTAGTAACCGTTATCACCCGGACTGATACTTCAGTGTCCACTGTCTTCCACAGGGAGCGCCACGCCCGCTTATCTCCTGGACACAACAACGGAAGGGAAAAAACAAGCAGATGTTCAGTCAAAATACAAACACAAAACAACATGCAGGGTAACGCTCTTTACAGTAAATGATACAAATCAGACCAGTCATTTTTTTTTTCAAAAACAAATTTATCTTCTTCGTACGTTACAAATGCCAGACGTAAATCGTCCTCTAAGCAACACTCGCAGGCTGCCGTTAACACGAGACATCTGGGAGAAAGAAAGGACGAAATTAATTCAAAGATAATGAGCGAGAATTCTTGGATAAAGAAAGGATTAAACTAACATAAAGATACCAAGCGAGAATTCTTGGATGGAGAAAGAACTAAATTAACATAAAGATACTACATGAGACTTCCTCGATAAAGAAAGGGCTAAATTAACATAAAGATACTATGCGAGACTTTTTGGATAAAGAAAGGGCTAAACTAACATAAAGATACCAAGCGAGACTTCTTGAATAAAGAAAGGGCTAAATTAACACAAAGATACTAAGCGAGACTTCTTGAATAAAGGAAGGGCTAAATTAACATATAAAAACATGGAGCGAGTCTTCTTGGATAAAGAAAGGACTAAAGTAACACAACAATAGTAAGCGAAACTTCTTGAATAAAGAAAGGACGAGATTGACAGAAAGATAAGAAGTCGTTGACATAGATCCGTTGAAATACGGAGAAGTTCTCCTGGTAGTGGAATGCTCATTCTTTCCGATAGACGTGGGGTTGGTAAGCACCACTCACACACTGTCAGTTAGTCTGTGCGGATACGCTTCACTGACAACGGTCATTCAGATAGTTTGTGCAGCTACGCTTTGCTAGAAACGTCATTTGTTAACGACACGCTAAATGGTGCTACCCCTCTGGGGGGAAAAAAAGACGCCGGTGGCTTGTGCAAAACACCGAAGCATGTCTACAGGACTGTTGAGAGGGTGGGTGGGTGGGAAAGCGAGTACAGGCGTGAGTAATTGCGCGCGCGCCAGCATGCCAAGCGCATAATATGAAAGAAAATGACTACCCCGTTTCACTTCCTCCCGACAAGCCTTATGTTCAGACCGACGACCATAAAACACAAAGCCTTCGCTGGAAGTCGTGGCCCCTGATGTATGTCAGCAGACGACAATCTGTAGTTGTTTGCCTCGGGCCGCCATTGTAAGCAAAGACAGTTAAATTTACAACTGAATGGCGCCACGGTCATTTGTCGTCATGGCAAGAGGCAAAGCACCAGCATTTATAGTCTACTGGCTGAGTATGGTGACACATTCTGGACAGAAATCGAAAGATTGATCATACTCGTGTGATTCTTCGTTTTTAGGACAGGTATTAATGGGGTCATGTCGGCGGGGACCCCGGATCGATGCCCCCCCCCCCCCCCCTCAAGCTATGGACTGAGGTCTTTAGTTACCCATGTCTGTATGTTTCATTTCGAGGGCCGACTGCCAGAACCCAGTATATCTCTCATATATATATATATATATAGCTAAGCAATTAAGTAGTGGAGGAAAACAAGTGCAGGTTAACAATCCTTCCATCATTACAGTAATGACTTGGCAAAGATTAGAGATGGAGAGAAAAAAATTGAAAGATGAAGTACACGTGAAAATGTATATCATAAATATGAGAACCCTTCACTTGCTGCATGAGAAAAAACTATCGCAATCTCTGTCGAAAGCACATCTGTATGAATCGCCATCTCTGTCGAAAGCACATCTGTATGAATCGCCTGCTCCGAGGCCTTTCGTTCGCTGGATTGGACTCATCAGGGAGACATGGCTGATCGTGTCTGTGCTCTTGGCGTCAGATAGAGACTCACCACAATCCATAATTCTGTGGTGTTCCGACCGCCAAGGGTTCGAAAAAGAATCCAACAGCACCCCCAAGCAGTCAGCGAAAGGTAGTAGAATTAAACAAAACGAAGTGTGGAGAGGAAAAAAAGTTGTTGAAAACTAAAAACATTACGCAAACAGTAAAATGTAAGGGACAATCTTTGAGCCTATGCTTGAGGATCCATTTAAGGATGCAAGGGAGATCAAAAGATATGGAATAGTCTGAGTGGTCAGCTCTGCTGTTCAATAACCCAAGCATTGTCAGCGGCTAAGAATTGTGCAGAACAACCTTTCCTTGGATCTCCTAAGAGATGCAATCACCCACTGATTGACCAAACAATATAATGCTGAACAATTAAGTAGTGGGGGAAAACAAGTGCAGGTTAACAATTCTTCCATCATTACAGTAATATATATATATATATATATATATATAGAGAGAGAGAGAGAGAGAGAGAGAGAGATATGTGTGTTTATATATATATATATGTATATATATATATATATATATGTATATATATATATATATATATATATATATATATATATATATATATATATATATATATATATATATATGAGATACTGGTTTCTGGCAGTCAACCCTCAATATGTCAACACACCCATTCCATTCCAGTCTGTGTTCCCCTATAGTTCTCACAGATCTGTGTTCCTCTGTTTTACAGGTCTGTTCGCTCCATATCTATGTTTACCCCACGTCTATATTCCCCTAGGTCTATATTTCCCTCACTTTGTTTCCCAGTTCTACTGTTTTCCAGGTCTATGTTGCCTCAGATTTGCGTTCCCTCGAGTCTATAATCATCCAGGTCTATGTTCCCCTTAGGTCTATACTCTAACACACCCCCCCCCCCCCCCCCCCTACCCCCCCCCCCCCCCCACCCCCCCCCCCCCCCCCCCCCCCCCACCCCTCCCGTCCCCCACCCCTCGTCTATGACATCAGAGGTCTATTTACCTAGTTTAAGTTCTCCTAATTTTATGTTCCCCAATTCCCCCATCATAAAGGAAGAGCGTGTAATCTAAATGATTCACCTCATTCACGGCGGTGTTAACGGTTAGGATCCTCAAATGTAGCTTAAATGTCAAGTGACCCACATTGCGTCCTAGCGATCCAGGGTGTTCTTTTGATCATTTAGTGGGCCTGAATGCTCCCATGGTGAGCCAAAAGAAATGCCACAAAGATCTAGGCTAAAGGTCGAGTGAACCATTATGGTTCGCGGTGACCCATCTCCTCGTTAAAGCTAGGGTGACCTAGATAGGGTCATGATGATTCGGAATGAAGGCAAGCGTTCATGACCTTGAGCAGTTCAAGTTGACCCATATTTAGATCAAAGGTCAATTAACCCACAGCATGCATTTGGGACCCAGATGGAGTTTGATTCGAGTGACGTGTAACGTGTCGTGATGACCCATATTGAGGCAAAGTTCGGGTAATCGGAATAGTTTACGACGACCCAAACCCATGTTTAAAGTAATGTAACCCAACATGGGAACTCATGGGGATGAATGAGGTTAAAGGTTGGGTGACACGGAATGAGTCAGAGTGACCCCCAGTGATATCAGATATGAAATGACAATGGCATTGAAACTTACATGGGTCAGAAAACTTAAATTTAGTAATCATAAATGGAAGTCTGTGATTAAAAAAACAAACAAACAAAACAAAAACAAAAAAAACAAAAAACAAAAAAACAAAAACAAAAAAACGTATCCTTTGGTAATGGATCTTGAGAAATATAACTGTTTTACCAGTGAACCAAAAAGAGACTAATGCCTTTTGGAGTGATACTTTCCTAGCATTTAAAAGTTTGGGTGGTAATGTATGTATTGAGGATCCTAATGATCTCTTGGCTGAAAGCATTTTTTACAATAAAAACATTAAAATAGACGGGAAAAGTATGTATATTTCAAGGAATAGATAGACAAAGGAGTATATCGTATTGCGGATTTACTAAACCAAGCAGGTTCATTCATGACATATGAAGAATTCGAACACAAGCATGCTGTTCAAAGAAACTGCATGCTTTACTTAAGCTGTGCACAATCTACTAGAAAAATAGATTCGAACAAAGAATATCAGATCCACTAGCAATTTACTTAAGAAGACCGAAGAAGCTCTCGGAATCATTTTGGAGCATAAAGAAAGGAGCTTGACTTTATTATGACCCGGAAGGAGTCGTGACGACCATTGGATCATTATGGATCATCCATGTTCAATCTAGGTCTGGGTCGTTATAACGCATCATAACACATCACTAGACCTTTTAACCTTTTGACCTCGACCGGAATTACAATATGTCAGGTTGCAAAGTGAGACGACTGCAAACGGAAATCTAAACAATCTTAAATAAATGTTAGCGGGCCGCCAAGAGAAACGTGGACAAACGAGTCACAAGACAAAACACGACGCGTTTCGACCTCCTAGCCCTTCTTCAGGCAAAACAAAACAGGACAATGAAAATGAACGAATTTTTCACTTGGCTGGGCTAAATTTATCATTTCAATACTTTGACCTTTATAGTATCCCTATCAGTAATATAATTATCATCATTACTATCATGACTCACACATTATCTCCCTTTTACAGCAGCCTCGTTTTCATTCAACGCCTACCTAGCGCTGACGAGATCAAAGCTAAGTGAAAATTTTTGTTCATTTTCATTGTCCCGTTTGTTTGTGTCTCCCTGAAGAAGACCTAAGATGTTGAAATACGTCGTGTTTTGTCTTGTGACTCGTTTGTTTACGTTTCTCTTGGCGGTTCGCTAACATTTATTTAAGATTTGTTATAATATGTCACTCTTGATCAACCACTGTTCAACTTGGGTCTAGCTTTCCTGATGCTTGATCTGGATTTAATCTATTAACTCCATGTGGGTCGATTCATGTCCACTTCAAGTTTGGTTCCGGGCATCCCGCTGTGGGTTACTAAACTCGCCACCTAAATCTGGGTCACCATTTCCCATTCTACCCACTTCACCTGCAACTGGGTCACTGTCATATACTGTGGGTCACCTGACCTTTCATTTAGACTTGGGCTAGCTGACCATTTATCGGTCGTTCGATATTTACCTTCCTAGCAATATCTCAATCTTAGTCAACCACAGTTTCATTTTGTTGTGGCTAACAATATTTGACTGAGGTCAACAGACATTTCACCTTGTTTTGACTAGGAATTTATTGTTCTGGGTCAAACGGCGTTTCGTCATGTAGTGGCTGGTAAGATCTTCTTCTGAGTCAACCTACATTTCATCTTTTTTGTCTTTGTGCAACTGACATTTCACTTTATTTTGGCTAGGAATATATTGTTCTGGGTCAAATAGTATTTCATCATGTAGTGGCTGGCAAGATCTTGTTCCGGTCAACATACATTTCATCTTGTTACGGCTAGCAACATTTGTCTTGGTGCAACCGACATTTCATCTTGTTGGGCTTGTAATATTTTGTCATGGATCACGTGATATTTAGCATAGGTCTCAGTTACAGTGAGCCATGCCGGGTAATTCAACTTTGCTATGGGTCAGTGTGACACATTCTGGGTCACCTGATCTCTAACGTCCCCAAAATCCATTTCTAGGTGAGTTGAGGTTAAACATGATAATGGGTCAGCTGACCGCTCAGGGGTCATGTGAACTTTAACTGAGAAAGGAAATGGAAGTACATGGAACTACACAGAGAGAAAGTGGGAGGGAAAGGAGACAACTGAAATACAGACTACGAGGAAACATTGACCTGGTTGAAGGGGGAGGAGAACAGACTGCAGTAAGCTTGCATCTGTGGGGATATAGACTTATGTGGTCAGCTGGGCTCTGTGACGCTGTGCACTGTCTTGTATTCGCTTACTGTGATCTACACTGGGTTGTATTTCACTGTGCGGTGTATTGTTTTCCCTTATTGTGTGCTGCACTGGGTTGTGTTACACTATGCAGTGTCATGTCTTTCTCACTGTGTGCTACACTGGGTTGTTACACTGTACACTGTCTTGTATTGCCACACTGTGTGCTACATCGGGTTATGTTACACTGTACAGTATCATGTATTGCCCTACTGTGTACTGCACTAGGTTGTGTTACACTGTACATTGTCACGTATTGCCTAAATGTGTACTCTACTAGGTTGTGTTACACTGTACAGAGTCACGTATTGCCCTACTGTGTACTACACTGGGTTGTCTTACACTGTACAGTGTCACGTATTGCCCTACTGTGTACTACACTAGGTTGTGTTACACTGTACAGTGTCATGCATTGCCTTAATGTGTGCTACACTGGGCTGTGTTACACTGTACAGTGTCACGTATTGCCTTAATGTGTACTACACTAGGTTGTGTTACACTGTACAGTGTCATGCATTGCCTCACTGTGTACTACAATGTGTTATGTTACACTGTACAGTGTCACGTATTGCCTAAATGTGTACGACACTGGGTTGTCTTACACTGTACAGTGTCACGTATTGCCCTACTGTGTACTACACTGGGTTGTCTTACACTGTACAGTGTCACGTATTGCCCTACTGTGTCCCGCACTGAGCTGTGTCACACTGTACAGTGTCACGTATTGCCCTACTGTGTACTACACTGGGTTGTCTTACACTGTACAGTGTCATGTTTTGCCTCAATGTGTACTACACTGGGTTGTTTAACACTGTACAATGTTACGCATCGCCTCAATGTGTATTGCACTGAGTTGTTTGTGTGTCACTGTCCAGCGCCTTGCCTGGCCAGGGCAGACACTGACAGCAGCATGAAGCGCGACAGCACGTGCAACGTGTCCATCGCCACAGAGCATCCCCAGATGACCGAGGAGGCCAAGTGAGTGCTTGATCCCCCCCCCCCCCCCCCCCCCCCCCCCCCCCCATTTCATCTTCACAGTTCATTGTCAAACTGTCATCCCTTCACAAACAAGCCCTCTCTCTCTCTCTCTCTCTCTCTCTTACCACACTTACACACACACACACACACACACGCGCGCGCGCGCGCGCTCACACACACACACACACACACACACACACACACACACACACACACACATCATCATCATCATCATCACCATTCATTGTTATCCAGTCACCTGTCTGGAAACGACGGCACAGCGAACTGCATGTCAACAGGGAAAAGAAGGTGTGAAGTGGCGCTTTTGTGATGCATACCACACAACACCAGTGAGTGTCTATCAAATACGTCATCTTCCAGCGTTACTAACAACTGATGTCGTTCCTCGTGGAAGGTGACTTCTATGATGGCAGTATTGTGCAGTGCGTTTTACGTCTGTTCTGTGCTTCTTGTTTTCTGTCTGCAGGCTTTGGCCACGGTCTGCGGGTGTTCAGATGTATGTGTTGTGTACAACTGTTGTCTGTTCTGGTGTGTTCAGATGTATTTTGACACGTGTTCTGTACAACTGTTGTCTGTTCTGGTGTGTTCAGATGTATTTTGACACGTGTTCGGTACAACTGCACTCTGTTCCAGTGTGCTCAGCTTTTATCTTGCTTTGAATTCGGTATCGCTGCAGTCTCTTTCAATGTATACAGTTATAATTTCATCTAGTTTTATATTTTAGTGGTGATGGTGGCAGTTATATATTTGATACCTCTCAGTCTGTTTCAATGCGTTCGGTCGTATATTTTGTCAGGTGGCCAATACCTAATTAGTCTGTTCTAACTCAATCAAGTCACAGTCAAAATGGACCAATCTGTCCCTCAGATCATACGAATTTTGGCAATTAAAAAAAAATCATAAAAAGTCAACCACTTCACCTAGGAGCATGAAACATACACCATTGGATACAAAAAACAACATGTTTATCAAAATGATTACCTTCAGTGAGGGATCTACGCAGTTCACACGATGTAAGTAATCCAAAATGATACACATTTGCAGAAAAAAAAAAAAAACTTTTTGTGTACACTGTAATCCACTTTTTCAAGCTCTTTATCCTCCCACACAAGTTCAGTTACACTTTTAAGTATTTGGTATGACCTACAGAGAATAGTATATTTATGAAAACTGCATAAAACACAATAATTTGACAAGAAAATGCTTGATCCACTCAAAATCGTGTGATCGTAGGAACTGAGAGTAGGACAATTCAAATCCGTATAAGACTACTACAGAATACGCGAAGAACGGTCTAAGGGAAGCAGCTGCAAAAAAAAAAAGGCCCAAAACTGTCCCTGAAACGAGATTATTGCCCCTTAAATAAAAGGCGGTATGGTTTAAAAATCGTCAAACTATGTTGGAAGTAGGCGCCCGACACGCCTTCAAGCGATGTGAAGAGTGTCGGAAACCGCTTCCGACAAGACTCGATTGAGTTAATGTATTCAGTTATATTTTGTCCGATGCCTCATGGCGAAAGCTGGGCCGTGCCCGGAGTTGTACTGTCATTGCCTGTCAGCGGAACAGCAACGAGTGAGGCCACGGGGTGCACACAGCAACTGCTTGGCGATGGCGTTCTTGCCCGGTGGGCGCTGCAGTCGTGAAATATGAGCCATAATATGACCCATGAAAGCGTTCCCCAGCGAGGCTCTGTCGTGTCACAACCGGTGGCCATTACACGGTGACATCTGCCAGGGAGCAATTATGTACCTTCACACGTTGATGGAATGCCCTGTGTGTGCGCGCACCCTTTGTGAACACAGCACAAGCTTCCAAGGATGCTGCAGGATTGCTCCCAGCTAGTGTGTTCGGCTGTTAAGGACAGTACTCCTCTGGGTCCTACCGGCACCTGTGGGTGTATCTTTTTTCTTGTGTGCCCTTTGGCCGACTGTGGGGGAAAGATCCAGTGACAGTGAGGAAAGACTCAATGACCGCAGGGAAAGTCCTGTTGACAACAGGAAAGACTGGGACACGGGATTCTTTTTAGAGAGCACGTGAGACCTCATGGTGAAAACTAGGTCGTGTCTGGAGTTGTACTGTCATCACCTGTCAGCGGAACAGCAATGAGTGAGACTATGGGATGCACACAGCAAATGTTTGGCGGTGGCGTCTTTTTAAACAAGAGGAAAAGATGCTCCCAGGATTCACCGAAAGGGGGAGAGAATGATGAATCCATCGGTGCTCAACCAATTACGACTGGAAATCCCAAACGGACTATGAACATGGACCAAATGGAATATCCATGTGTCTGTGGAAAGCGTTTCGCTACCACCCCCGTGGCATGAAGATCCACAGAAACAAAGATGGGATGTGTGAAGACTCATCTGAATGAGCAGCAGCGCACTGCATCAGCAGATAAGACGTCGGAAGACCAAGGCCAGGATTTAAACCACAGTGCCAAGGACATCCACGCTGTTGGTTCGGATGAGGAATTTGCACAGGCCCTCGATGCCAGGCGCCTGAAACTCAACCTGCCACGAGCAAACGAGACTAAAGATTGGGAGAAACTGGATGCAAAAATCGTCCAAAGACTCGATGCACTGATAGGGAAAAGCACCCTGGAACACAAACTAGCCACATATGGGGACATTGTGTATGCCACATGTAGAGACGCCTATGGAGCAAAACTACCTAAAAAGAGAAAACACCTCCAAAGAAATCCAGACGCCAAGAAGAGATGGACAAGATCAGGGTCAAAAAGAAAACCTCAAGAAGCAAATGAAGACCGCACTGCCAGCTGAAAAACAAGGCTTGGAAAAACTCTGGGAAGACCTGAAAGCAAAACACAGTGCCCTCAGCAAAGCGGAATCTGCGAGGAAGAGGAAGAGCAAAAAAGAAGACAGACAAAGAGCGCTTCTTCAGAGACCCCTTCCAGTTTGCCAGAACTCTGTTTGAGCAGCCAAAATCTGGGACCCTAAGTGTGGACAAAGAAGTTCTTGAGCAGCATCTGAGGAAAACATACTCTGACTCACAGAGTAAAGCACCACTCGACATTCAAGGTCTGGTGTGGCCAACCAACCCTGAGGAACAGTTCAATGACAAGCCTCCAACGCTGGCGGAAATCAAGAAGGTGGTCGACAAAGCCAGAGCCAAATCATCACCAGGCCAAACGGAATACCTTACCAGCTACAAGAAATGTCCCAAGGTGCTGGAGTGGCTCCACAGGCTGCTGCGATCAGCTTGGAGAAACAGAAGATCAGCGGCCAGTGGATGACGGCAGATGGTGTGTACATCCCCAAAGAGCAAAACTCAAGTGACATCAGCCAGTTCAGGCCAATATCACTACTGAACGTCGAAGGGAAAATCTTCTTCTCTGTCATGGCAGCAAGGCTGACCAAGTACCTCATGGAAAACAAGTACTTGGATGTGTCAGTCCAGAAAGTGGCATCCCAGGCGTGGCTGGCTGTGTAGAACACGCCACAATGATCTGGGACGCAATCCAAAGAGCAAAACAGAAAAGAGAGACCTGGACGTAGTGTGGCTTGATCTGGCAAACGCATATGGATCTGTACCCCCATGAGATGATACAGTTGGCTCTTGAGATGTACCATGTGCCAAAGAACATCCGCGACACATGCTCAAGAAGTACTTCAATGGCTTCTCAATGCGCTTCTCTACCAAGGAGTACACAACAGATTGGATCAACTTGGAAGTGGGCATTGCAATGGGCTGTGCAATTTCCCCCAATACTGTTCGTGTTGGCAATGGAAGTCATCTTGAAAGCAGCAACAACAAAAGCAACGCAAGACAAACAGACCTTGGGCGATGGATACAAGATGCCCCCTCTCAAGGCCTTCATGGATGACACTACAGTGATTCATCCAGAGAAGACGAGACGAGACACGTCATGTGCTGGAGAGGCTGGATGACATAGTTGCCTCATCCAGAATGAAGTTCAAGCCAAAGAAATCACGGAGTCTCTCACTGAGGAAAGGAAAAGTGGCCGAATCTGTGGTCTTCAGTGTTGCCAACCAGGCCATTCCAACAGTTTCAGAAGAGCCAGTCAAGAGCCTTGGAAGATGGTATGATGATACGCTGAAAGACACACAAAGAGCAAAAGAAACCAAACAGATGTCGGAAGAAGGCTTGGAGACCATTGACCAGTGTGGGCTCCCTGGCAAATACAAGTCTCTGGTGTCTGCAGTTCATGCTGATACCAAAGCTCCTATGGCCTCTGATGATATACGACATCTGCACCAGCATAGTGGAGGCAATGGAATCCAAAATAAACAAGTTCACAAGGAATGGCTTGGTGTCCCACCCCTGTCTGACTGACATAGCGCTGTACTGTCGCCAAGCAAAGCTGAAACTACCACTGAAATCCATCCTGGAGGAATACAAAGCAGGGAAGATCAGACTTCAAAGCATGCTGGAGGACTCAGGAGACAAGGTGGTAGAAGCAATCAAGCCCCAGCTGAAGACAGGCAGAAAATGGAAAGTTCAAGAGGCGATGGATTCTGCAAAAGAAAGTCTCAAGATCAGAGAAATACAGGACACACACACAGACCACAGACAAGGACTGGGAATGACCAAAACTGAATGGTGGTCAAAGGCCAAAGGAAAAGCCAAAAGAGACATGATGATTCAGGAGATGAGAAAAAGAAGACCAAAAAAACTCCAAAAAGCAGTCCAGCAGAGCCAGCAAGGGCAATGGACAACGTGGGAGAATGCACTCCAAAGAAGTCTCACTTGGAATGACATTTGGCACATGGCCCCTCTCAGGATCAGCTTCATTCTCAGATCTGCATATGACCTTCTGCCCTCAAATGCAAACCTGGTGAAGGGGAAAAACAGACGATCCTTCATGCCCCCTCTGCCATGGAAAAACAAACAGTGGAGCATGTCCTTAGCTCATGTAAAGTAGCCCTGGCTCAAGGAAGGTACACATGGAGGCACAACCAAGTGCTCAAAGAGATTGTACAAGTAGTCTGGGCTAGTACCAACACCACAAAAGGGAAAATCAGGACTCCAAAAGCACCGGCAACATTCTTCACGGCAGGAGGCAGCGAATCATGGCCAAGAACAACAGTGCCACTCGGAACATGCAGGCAGAGTCTGCTGGACGGGGCAGATGACTGGGAGTGCACTGCAGACCTCCCAGAATGGAAGAGTCACCCAGAGATCATCAGCAAGAGTGGCATGAGACCAGACATAGTAGTCCACTCTCAGTCAACCAAGCAGCTGATCATGATCGAGCTCACGGTGCCATATGAGAACAGAATGGAGGCAGCTCAAATCTACAAGACTGAAAAGTATGCTGATCTGGCAAACAGCCTGAGGAGAGAAGGCTATCAGGTCAAAGTCCTCACAGCAGAAATTGTCTCAGTTGCAGGGAGGGAAAAAAACCAGAGCCCTGAAAGCAATGGCAGAAGCAGCAGAGAGGTGTTCAAGCTGGATCTGGTCAAGGAGGAACAAAAGTGAACTTCAAAAGGCTTAAATTTCCTACAAATATCAGGTGTCCCTGTGGCTCAGTGGTTAGTGCGCGAGTCATTAAGTGGAAAATGAGCATGTCCAGAAGGGCATGGGTTCGAATCCCAGCCATGGCTCGTCCCGAGATGGGAAAAAAGGGGCAGCAGAGGGGAGTCATGAACCGGTGTGGCCCAACCCCCCTAGAGTGTCAGGAGTTAAGTTTGGCATTTGAGGGCATTGCTTCTCTAGGTGCCATTGACACGTTGGGTATATCTTTTTCTTTGCACCAGCGGCTGTATCTATTTCTTCTTCTTCTTGATGGTGATGATGATGATGAGGAGGAGGATGTGTTGATGATGATGTTGACGTGTTGATGATGATGACGATGATGACATCATGATGTCTTGATGATTTTGATGTTGTTGTTGTTGCTGCTGCTGCTGCTGCTGCTGCTGCTAATGATGATGATGATAATGATGATGACGATAATGCTGATGATGATGACGATGATGATATGTCGATACTGATTTTGATGCTGTTTCTGTTGCTGCTGCTGCTGCTGCTGCTGCTGTTGCTGCTACTGCTGCTTCTGCTGCTGCTGCTGATGATTATGGTAAAAATGATGATGATGATGATGACGACGACGACGACGATCACGGCGACGAACTCGACGATGTCGATGATGATGTGTTGATAATGATTCAGATATTGCTGCTGCTGCTGCTGCAGCTGCTGCTGCTACTGCTGCTGCTGCTGCTGATGATAATGATGATGGTGATGAGTGTCAATGTTGTTACATACCTACTCTAATTTCAACTCCGACCTGTTTCAGTCTCAAATGCACTTACCGGCCGGGTGGCACCGGGGGCACCTTTGGCCTGCCCCTGGGGGCCAAACTCATCGTGGCGGAGAGCACGTGCAGCAAGAAGGA
>JADBJO010000629.1:573088-583088 GCA_016801955.1 Conus betulinus | reverse complement strand
TGGCAAGTTGAAACGTTATCAGCCAAGAGAACTTACCGCCGTGACCGATTGATCCTTGGAATTCATGTCAGGATCTTCAGTCAATTCGCATGTCTGCAGTTCCGTGTACATGTCTGTGGTTCTGTGCACATGTCTGTAGTTCTATGTGCATGTCTGTGATTCCGTGTGCATGTCTGTAGTTCTGTGTGCATGTCTGTAGTTCTGTGTGCATGTCTGTAGTTCTGTGTGCATGTCTGTAGTACTGTACGCATGTCTGTAGTTCAGCTTGCATGTCTGTGACTCTGCACATGTCTGTGGTTCTGTGTGCCTGTCTGTGATTCTGTGTGCATGTCTGTAGTTCTGTGTGCATGTCTGTAGTTCTGTGTGCATGTCTGTAGTACTGTACGCATGTCTGTAGTTCTGTGTGCATGTCTGTAGTTCTGTATGTATGTCTGTAGTTCTGTGTGCATGTCTGTAGTTCTGTATGCATGTCTGTAGTTCTGTGTACATGTCAGTAATTCTCTATGCATGTCTCTGGTTCTGTGTACATGTCTGTAGTTCTGCATGCATGTCTGTAGTTCTTCACGCATGTCTGTAGTTATGTATGCATGTCTCTGGTTTCGTATGCATGTCTGTAGTTTTGTATGCATGTCTGTAGCTATGTATGTATGTCTGTGGTTCTCTGTACGTGTCTGTCGTTCGGTATGCACGTCTGTAGGTCTGCTTATATGTCTGTAGTTCTGTATGTATATCTGTAGTTCTGCATACATGTCTGTAGTTCTGTATATATGTCTGTAGTTCTGTGCGCACGTCTATAGTTCTGTATGCATGTTTGTAGTTCTGTGTGCATGTGTTTTTACACTAGATCATAAAATATTTATTCCATTTTGAAAGAGATAAGCATCATCAGATCACAATTTATTTCGTCTTGAAGGAGATAATTATAACAAAACCACAATTCGTCTTGAATGAAACAATTATTACCAGATCACAGTTTATTTTGTCTTCAGTGAGATAATTTCTACCATATCACTTTGCATTTCGTCTTGAAGAAGATAATCATAACCAGATGTCTCATCTTTTGATCCTGAAAGATAATCATAGCCAGATTCTCTTCATTTCATCTTGAGGGAGATAATCATAACCAGATCTCTCTTCGTTTCATCGTAAAAGGGATTATTGCCACCAGATAACTCTTCAGTTCATTTTCAAGAAAATAATTACAACCCGATTTCTAGCCATTTCATTTTTAAGGAAATAATCATCACAGCATCACAGTTCACTTTATCCTAGAGAAGTGCACATTCTATGGCCAGATTTGACGTGCTCATCCCAATTATATCGCCCTTAAAGAACACACGTCAGTTTATAAAATGATCACAGCCGTTTTCACAGTATTATCTCCACAGACTTAGGAAAATGATTACAGCCCTTTACATGGTGATAAGTCCACAGATATAGGAAAATGATTACAGCCCTTTACATGGTGATAGGTCCACAGATATAGTAAAATGATTACAGCCCTTTACATGGTGATGAGTCCACAGACATGGGGAAAAATGATAACAGCCCTTTACATGGTGATAAGTCCACAGACTGGAAAATGATACAGCCCTTTACATGGTGATAAGTCCACAGATATAAAATGATCACAGCCCTTTACATGGTGATAAGTCCACATACATAGAAACAGGATTACAGCCCTTTACATGGTGATAAGTCCACAGATATAGGAACATGATTACAGCCCTTTACATTGTGATAAGTCCACAGACATGGAAAAATGATTACAGCCCTTACATGGGGGGAAATGATTACAGCCCTTTACATGGGGAAATGATCACAGCCCTTTACATGGGGAAATGATCACAGCCCTTTAACACGGTGACAGGTCCACAGACAAGGGTGGATCATCACACTCTTTTACCCAAGGATAGCACCATAGACAGCGCCGCAGACATGCGTGAATGGTCACTGCTCTTTTATACGGAGAGAACACCACAGACTTGAGTGAATACTTACAACCCTTTCACACGAAGATAGCATCTTGGATATGTATGTTGTTAACGGCCCTTTTACACGAGGATAGCATCATGGATATGTATGTTGTTAATGGCCCTTTTACACGAAGACAGCATCATGGATATGTCTGTTGTTAACGGCTCTTTTACACGAGGATAGCATCATGGATATGTATGTTGTTAACGGCCCTTTTACACGAGGATAGCATCATGGATATGTATGTTGTTAATGGCCCTTTTACACGAGGATAGCGCCACAGTCATGGGTGATGGTCACCGTTCTTTTACACAGAAATAGCACCATGGACATTGGTGATGTTCACAGCCCTTTTACACGAAGTTAGCGCTACGGACACGGATAAATCATTACAGCTCTTTTAAACAAAGGTAGCATCATAAACGTGGATGAATGATCGCAGTCCTTTGGCGCAGAGGTTATACTATAGATGTGGGTGAATGATTATATCCCCCTTGTTCGAAAGTTCTAACAGGCACGTGTGTATGTACACAGAGATAGCATTGTAGATAAAGGAGAATGATCACAGCTGTTTTACACTGAGAAATTACAACGGACACGGATGAATGATTGCAACCCTTTGACATGAAGATAACAGCACGGACACTGTGTTATCCATGATTACAGCCCTTTTATACAGAGACAGCACCTCAGACAGAGATGAAAAATAATGTACGATTGTAGCTCATTTAGCAGAGAGATTGTACAAACTGTGTGTACCTTGGCAAAGTAGTCACAGTTCAATTCACGTTGAAGCATAATGTTAGATGATGATAAATGACTTATTTGCCTTTTGCTACGTGTCTGTTGCGTCTGTCTTACTGTGTCCATTGCTGATTTTTTTTTTTTTTTTTTTTTAAAGATAGTTCTTTGTTTTTGCTTATGATTTATTGCTAAAAATACTATTTTTCGCTTTTTGATATAATTGTTCATAATGTGTGTGTGTGTGTGTGTGTGTGTGTGTGTGTGTGTGTGTGTGTGTGTGTGTGTGTGATTTTTTTTTTCGATGATGTATCTGTGTGCTCTAGCGCTTGTCTCAACTGATTTTAGCAAGTGTCATCGGTCTTGCCTGGTTAATGCACATTTTTTTTTTATTCTTCTCCCAATCATTAGTGTTGAAAGATGAAATGATATGTAATTTAGACGAGACATGCTTGACATGCTTTATGTCTGGTTTGTATAGTGTGACACAGGAACAAAAAGAGCGTATGTTGGAGGACACACATACATACACAAACATGCGCGCGCACACACTCACGAACACAGGCACTCACACTCACGCGCGCACGCGCGCGCGCGCGCACACACACACGCACACACACACGCACACACACACACACGCGCGCGCGCGAGCGCACGCGCGCGCGCGCGCGCGCGCTCATGCGGAAGGGGATAGGAAAAGGAGACGAATGATTTTCCATTTTACAACGGTAAAACACACTCGCATCAGGATTAAAATGTACTTGATTTCAGAGTGAGATAGAGTGTGCATATGCGTAGGCGCGCGCGCGTATGTGTGTGTTTTGTGTGTGTGTGTGTGTGTGCGGGGCGACGGATACGCAGACGGTCAGACAGACAGTCAGAAAGTGTGTGTGTGTGTGTGTGTGTGTGTGTGTGTGTGTGTGTGTGTGTGTGTGTGTGTGTATGTGTGTGTGTGTGTGTGTGTGTGTGCGTGCGTGCGCGCGCGTGTTTGTGTGTGTGTGTTTCATCCGTGTGTGGATGTGTGTGAGAGAAACAGAGACAGACAGTCAGACACACACAGAAAAGGTGAGAAAAAGGTCTATGTGAGACGGAAAGATGAGAACACAGAGTGATGGAATGTGTTTGAGAGACAGAGAGAGAATGTATGCATGGGGGACAAAATGTATGATAGAATGTGCTATAAAGAGAGAGACAGTCAGAGACAGACAGAGAGAGACGGAAAGACAGAGAGAGACACAGACGGGGAGAGTCTTCATTCCCAAGGGTAACAAACAAGCAAGAAGATGCTTTTTCCCCATGTAGCCCTTGTCCCTTCAGGAACTTAGGATATTAATACACACATATTCACACACAATACAGAACCATCATAACAAAACAGTACTGAGAGAGAGAGAGAGAGAGAGAGAGAGAGAGAGAGAGAGAGAGAGAGAGAGAGAGAGAGAGAGAGAGAGAGAGAGAAGGAAAGCGATGGTTTATTCATTATAGGCCATGGCCTCATACGAAGGAGGTTGTTTAAACATGGACAAAAATGATATTATACACATATTGAACAAAATGAGAAACACACACACACACACACACACACACACACACACACACACACACACACACACACACACACACACACGTCAAGTCAGACGTTCAAGGATCAGTCTGACCCCCACCCCCTACCCCCCACCCCTCACCCCTGGTTCCTGCAGACGGACACCGCTCTTCCCTGCGTGGAGGTGGAGGTGGACAAGATGGGCACCTTCCTCCTCACCTTCCGCCCCAAGACAGAGCCCGTGCACGTCACCCCCCAGGGAGGCCTCTTCCACCCCCACCTCAACAGATTTATCTCCCTTCGCTTCCCCAAGAGGGCTGTGGACTGCAACGTGCGCTATGACTTGAAGGTGAGAGTGGACATGGGGGTGGGGGTGGGGATGGAAGGGGGGCAAAGGGACGTGGCCCATACCCGTTTCTAACCAAACCGTGTTTTGCCTCGGAGGTGGGAAAGGGGAGTGGGGGGGGGGGGGTAGGGCAGGGAAGGAAGAGAGGATGGACGACACGTGGTACCCTTTACTATTCCTGAAGAACACTAAACATGTTATGTGTTACAGTAGAGTGGGGCTAGGGTGAGACGTTAGACAGGCCTACTCCCTATACCCGTTCCTGTACATTTGTAAAGTCATGTGCTATGGCCTACAGGCGAGTGGGGTCGCAGAGGGGTGACAAGAGAGACGTACGGAATCTCACTGGCCCACAGACATAGGGGGCAGAAAGGGGGAACAAAGAGAGACGTAAGGAATCTCATGGGCCTCCAGGCATGGGATGGGGTGGGGGCAGAGAGGAGTGGGGGGAGATGTAAGGAATCTCACTGGCCTACAGGCATGGGGGGCATAGGCGGGGGGGGGGGGGGGGGGGGGGGGGGGGTATGTAAGGAATCTCATTGGCCCACAGGCATGGGGGACAGAGAAGAGGGGGTGAGATGTAAGGAATCCCAATGGTCTGTAGGCATAGGGGACAGTGAGGGGAACAAAGAGAGTGGTAAGGAATCTCAGTGGTTTACATGTATGAGAGGGAGGGAGGGGGTAGGGGGGGGAGAAAGAGAGGCATAAGGAATCTCATGCTTCTTACTAAGGAAACTCAAATATCCTGAGTTTGGGGTTGGAGGTGGGGGGAAGAGGGAGAGAATGATAGAGGTCATGTACGCATGAAAGAGGTCAGGGTTTTCCTGTGTGGCCCTGAGGTTCCATTTCACCATGTTCCTCTGATACTGTACTGGTTGTAGTCTGTGCTGACCTCTGAAAATCTGCAGAGAGTCTCATCATGGACCGAAAGAATCTGAGCAAGCCGATCAACAACAGACTTCTTGTGTCTGTGATTTCTTTTTTTCAGCCTACTTGTCTCTGTTAAATGGCTCACTATTCATCTCTCCTTCCAGCATGTCTGTGCACGTGCAAAACGCAGCTCCGCAGGCCTGTGAGTAGGCAAGTTTCGTCAAGCTGAGAGCAGTGTCCTTTCTGTCGTGTGCTCCCTGCTGTGAACTGGCAACGACTACAACTACACCTTTGACCCCTGACCTCATGACTCACCAGCATAAGATGAGCACATACGCCTGCTTGCTACAAGAGGGAGTGGCAGAGCAGGTGGGAGAAAACACAGGCCTGTTCACATTGTCGTTTCCATATAGACCCCCCCCCCCCCCCCAAAAAAAAAAAAAAAAAAAAAAAAAAAATCTCGCACCTGTCAGAATCTTCCTCTTCTGTACATACCACAAAATTTGATTCAGCTTCCCATTACTACAAGAAACTATTCAGACATTCAGTTCACTAATTTTAACATTTTTCAATGTCCAATTGTCATCCGACCCAGGGAAAAAAAAAAAAACAACTAACGTTTTCAGTTTCACCACATGACAGTCATGACATTCAGACAAAATGTCTCCGACAGGAACCTAGCTGAGAGAAAGTGGAGAGGAACCCTAGAGTTTGATCTCCGTCCTTCAGATCACAGCATCAAAGCCTTTCTCCATCCCTCAGAAGGAAGCAGACAGGCGGCCATTTTGTATGCACGACTCTCCCGTCAAGTCTCCTTCAGCATTTTTTTAGTGCCCATGAGAAACAACTCTGACTAAGACTTTCCTCATTCGCCTGCTTTTCGTGACCGAACCCTTTTCCCATGGTCTGCCTCTCTCACTCGGTTCATCCTGTGGCTGGGGATGCAGCTAAACGCACAATTGTCTTTCCTCCACTAAAGAACATGTGAATTTCATCTCTTCACTGAAAATCTTGTTCTCGTCTCTTTTAACGTTCTCTTACCCACCAGTGCCGAAATACTAAATAACAAATCACTGATAGTTAAAGCATTTCCAGGTACATGCAAATGTTTCGGTAAAACCGCTGTTGAAGAAACTTTCACTTGATTCAGAAGACTTGAAGAATTACTGTCTCGTTTGAAATTATTCCTTTTCGTCTAAATTGTTATAGATTATCCTATGCTACTCGATGATCATTTCACACACACAATGTTTTTTTTTTTTGTTGTTTTGTTTTTTTTTTTTTTGTTTGAAGCTCCCCATGGACATCCCTATAAAGCCGACGTAAGATCGCAAGGCTCACAATGATGTACAAAATCATTAACAACATGGTCCAGGTGGATTTTGGCAAAATTCGTAAATCCCAGCAGCCAAAGTTGAGAGCACCTTAGGAGAGGGACAGAAGAGCACACTCAGGGCAGCTTGCTAGACTTCAGTGTCAACGGGACTACCGGAGTTTTTCGTTCTTCCCGCGAACCATCCCTGAGTGGAACGATTCACTGACTGAGGCTGTGGTTGGAGCCGCGTCTCTCGGCGTGCTCACGTCGGGAGCTCGTAAACTCCACCAGTAGTCACAGGCTTTCTTCTTCTTCTTCTTCTTCTTCTTTTTTTTTTTTTTTTTTTTTCTCCCTGCTCTTACCCCTCCGTCACAAATGTCAGAATAATCAGCCTGTTGACTGAGGACACTATACGGTTGAAGATGAAGATGGTCATGCAAACCTCATCAAAGCACTACTACACCTGCACCCTCAAAGATCATGACTGATATCTTAACATCTCTGCACAACAGTAAATTTGCTTTCTCACATACCTTAAATTTGAAGCTGCATTTGATACTTTGACTATGTTGCCTTGATGAACAGACTAAGATGGTCCCTTAGCATTTCTAGCTCTGCATAGTCATGGCTAGAATCCTAACAAAGCAGGACAAAACCAGTCATAGCAGGGGGGCCATCAAACCTTCCTTTTACCAACTGCACATGGTGCAGCCCAGGAATGCGAGGCCCAGCGGAGAGGGCCAGTTTGGTGTGTAGTGTAGTGTGACCAGCTGCTGTGTGTCTCAGTCTGCTGTGTAGTGTGACCAGCTGCTGTGTGTCTCAGTGTGTGTGGGTGGTGTGACCAGCTGCTGTGTGTCTCAGTCTGTGTGTATTGTGACCAGCTGCTGTGTGTCTCAGTCTGCTGTGTATTGTGACCAGCTGTTGTGTGTCTCAGTCTGCTGTGTATTGTGACCAGCAGCTGTGTGTCTCAGTCTGCTGTGTAATGTGACCAGCTGCTGTGTGTCTCAGCCTACCGTGTAGTGTGACCAGCTGTTGTGTGTCTCAGTCTGCCGTGTAGTGTGACCAGCTGCTGTGTGTCTCAGTCTGCTGTGCATTGTGACCAGCTGCTGTGTGTCTCAGTCTGTGTGTGTGTAGTGTGACCAGCTGCTGTGTGTCTCAGTCTGTGTGTAGTGTGACCAGCTGCTGTGTGTCTCAGTCTGTGTGTAGTGTGACCAGCTGCTGTGTGTCTCAGTCTGTGTGTAGTGTGAGCAGCTGCTGTGTGTCTCAGTCTGTGTGTAGTGTGACCAGTTGCTGTGTGCCTCAGTCTGTGTGTAGTGTGAGCAGCTGCTGTGTGTCTCAGTCTGCCCTATAGCGTGACCACCTGCAGCATGTCTCAGGTCCTCCCAGTCCCGAAGACTGCTGGCCTTCTGCAAGGATCACTTCCCCCACGCCTGCCAAGACCTGATCCGGCTCTCAGAGTTCATCGACCTCCAACCTAGCCCTCACCACTGCAACTTCCGGCGCAGCGCCACCATCAAACTTCCGCTTCCGGAGGGTGTGGAAGTGTCGGACGAGGACTGCAGCCAGCAGGTGGTGGTGCTGAACAAGGTGGGGGAGGCCTGGGAGTGGGTGGACACCAAGTACAAGTTCACCCGGACCAGCGTCACCTTGGAGCTCAAGAACCCAGCAAAGTGAGTGGGTGTGGAGGGGGGAGCGGATGGGGGGGGGGGGGGGGGGTTGGAGGGAGGGAGGAGGGGACGGGATTAAGAGATTAGACTCGTGCCAGTGCGCGCGCGCGTGCACACACACACACACACACACACACACACACACACACACGCACGCACGCACGCACACACACACACACACGCGCGCGCGCACGCGCGCGCACACACACGCGCGCGCGCGCGCGCGCGCGCACGCACTTACTCGAGCCCGCGGGCTCGCATGCACGCACACACGCAGACTGTGTCAGTTGCTCCTGGGGACTGTGTGAACTGTACATGACAGCTGTGTTAGTTGTGTGTGAAGACTGTCAATAATGCATGAGGACCGTGAATTGTGCGTGAGGACTTTGGTAAGTGTGTATGAGGACTGTATCAATAGTGCGTGAGGACTGTGTCATTTGTGTACGAGGATTGTGTCAGTGTTGTATGAGGATTGTGTCATTTGTGTATGAGGATTGTGTCAATTGTGTAGAGGATTGTGTGTCATTTGTGTATGGGGACTGTGTCAATAGTGCGTGAGGATTGTGTCTGTTGTGCATTAGGGCTGTTGTCAATTGTGCATTAGGGTTGTTGTCAATTGTGCATGAAGGCTGTTGTCAATTGTGCATGAGGGCTGTTGTCATTGTGCATTAGGACTGTTGTCAATTGTGCACATGGGGGCTGTTGTCAATTGTACATGAGTTCTTCTCCATTGCGCATGAGGATGCATCAATTGTCAACGAGACATGGGGTCTTTGTCAGTTGTGCATGAGGACCTTCTTCAAAGGTGCATAAGGGTGTGTGTCAGTGGTGCCTGAAGGCTCTGTCAGTCGTGCATGAGAACTGTGCCAGTTATGCGTGAAAAACTATTGTGCATAAGGACTTGTGAATTGTGCGTGATGACTGTGTCAGTGGTGCTTCAGGACTTTGTCAATTGTACACGAGGCCTGTGTCGGTTGTGCATGAGGGCTGTGTTCACTGTGTTTAGGAACTTTGTCAATCGTGTATGAGGACTGTATCAATTGAACATAAGGCTTTAGTGCACAGTATTCCAAGTGAAGCTAGTCCGCGAGGGTTTCCTTCTATTCTTTGACGTAAATGTTCCAGACAGATTGTTGAATAGCACTATGGAACCGTGTTGTTGTTAGTTATCATCTTGTTGATTGTGCGTGGTAACTATGTCAACTGAGCATGCCATCTGTTTGAATTATCCAAGATAACTGTGTCAATATTATCTGAGATGACAATGCCAGTTGCCTTTGCGCCTGGGTAACAACGTCAATGTTTGTGCTGACCATGTCAACTGAGCCCGATAATTATGACAACTGCACGTGGTAACAGTCCATTTTGTGTAGGGGGAGATACAGTTTGTATGTGGGAGCTGTGAATATTTTAAGTGCGATGCGGATGCAGCTTGATTTGTAGGACTGTGCCCACTTTCTGTGATGGGGGTGCGGATTGTTCATGATGGCTGCGTCCGTTTTAGTTGGTGGAAGGCGCAGGATGTGTATAGAACTGTGTCC
>JADBJO010000629.1:563088-565588 GCA_016801955.1 Conus betulinus | reverse complement strand
TGTATAACAACCAGTTACGGTGTAAGGTTTCTTACAAATAATTATCTTCTGAGTCGTTGTACCATGTGTGTGTGTGTGTGTGTGTGTGTGTGTGTGTGTGTGTGTGTGTGTGTGTGTGTGTGTGTGTGTGTGTGTGTGTGTGTGTGTGTGTGTGTGTGTGTGTGTGTTCTATTCTGTTTCATTCCTGTACAAAATACGAATGAATTAAGAACACAAAATGATTCATATGCTGTCTGCTATTCTGTTCTATTCTATTCTATTCTATTCTATTCTATTCTATTCTGTAGCGCTACAGTCTCTTCAAATGTCTATTCTATTCTATTCTATTCCGTTCTGTTCTGTTCTGTTCTGTTCTGTTCTATTCTATTTTGTAATACCACAGTCTGTTCAAAACAATATGTATTCCATTCTATTCCGTTCCATCCCATTCTATTCTATTCCATTCCATTCCATTCCATTCCATTCCATTCCATTCTATTCTATTCTATCCTATTGTATTCCATGCCATTCCATTCCATTCTACTCTGTTCTGTTCTCTATGTTCTCAGTGGACAGAGAGCCCAAGGTGCTGAACGGGAAGAGCCTGATGACGTTGTCCAGGTTGATCAACCAGGCGGTGCCCCTGGCCATGGAGCTGGGTCTGAAGGAATCCACCGTCAGCGGTGAGTAGACCTTCCACATGCAGTACCCCAGTGTACCTGTCAGCGGTGAGTAGACCTTCCACATGCAGTACCCCAGTGTACCCAGTGAGTAGACCTCAGTGTCACACCTGTCAGTCGGGTGAGTAGACCTTCCACATGCAGTACCCCAGTGTACCTGTCAGCGGTGAGTAGACCTTCCACATGCAGTACCCCAGTGTACCTGTCAGCGGTGAGTAGACCTTCCACATGCAGTACCTCAGTGTACCTGTCAGCGGTGAGTAGACCTTCCACATGCAGTACCTCAGTGTACCTGTCAGCGGTGAGTAGACCTTCCACATGCAGTACCCCAGTGTACCTGTCAGCGGTGAGTAGACCTTCCACATGCAGTACCTCAGTACCTGTCAGCGGTGAGTAGACCTTCCACATGCAGTACCCAGTGTACCTGTCAGCGGTGAGTAGACCTTCCACATGCAGTACCTCAGTGTACCTGTCAGCGGTGAGTAGACCTTCCACATGCAGTACCCCAGTGTACCTGTCAGCGGTGAGTAGACCTTCCACATGCAGTACCCCAGTGTACCTGTCAGCGGTGAGTAGACCTTCCACATGCAGTACCTGTCAGTGTACCTGTCAGCGGTGAGTAGTAGACCTCCACATGCAGTACCCCAGTGTACCTGTCAGCGGTGAGTAGACCTTCCACATGCAGTACCCAGTGTACCTGTCAGCGGTGAGTAGACCTTCCACATGCAGTACCTCAGTGTACCTGTCAGCGGTGAGTAGTAGACCTTCCACATGCAGTACCTCAGTGTACCTGTCAGCGGTGAGTAGACCTTCCACATGCAGTACCCCAGTGTACCTGTCAGCGGTGAGTAGACCTTCCACATGCAGTACCTCAGTGTACCTGTCAGCGGTGAGTAGACCTTCCACATGCAGTACCCCAGTGTACCTGTCAGCGTGAGTAGACCTTCCACATGCAGTACCTCAGTGTACCTGTCAGCGGTGTGTAGACCTTCCACATACAGTACCTCAGTGTACCTGTCAGTGATCAGTAGACCTTCCACATACAGTACCTCAGTGTACCTGTCAGCGGTGAATAGACCTTCCGCATACAGTACCTCAGTGTACCTGTCAGCGGTGAGTAGACCTTCCACATACAGTACCTCAGTGTACCTGTCAGTGGTGAACAGACATCCACATACAGTATCACAGTGTATCTATCAGTGGTCAATAGACCCATCCACATACAGTTCCTCAATGCATCTGCCAGTGGTGAGTAGACCATCCACATGCAGAATCGTAATGTATCTGTCAGTGGTCAGTATACTCATCCACATACAGTACCCCAGTGTGTCTGTCAGTGGTGAGTAGGCCTTCCACATGACAGTACCTCACTGTATCTGTCAGTGGTCAGTAGGCCTTCCACAGACAGTACCTCAGTGTACCTGTCAGTGGTCAGTAGGCCTTCCACAGACAGTACCTCAGTGTATCTGTCAGTGGTGTGTAGATCATGCACCGTCAGTCAGTGAGTAGACCCATCCACATACAGTACCTCACTGTATCTGTCAGAGGTGAATAGACCATCCATATACAGTTCCTCAGTGTATCTGTCAGCGGTCAGTAGACCATCCACAGACAGTTCCTCAGTGTATCTGTCGGCGGTGAGTAGACCTTCCGCAGACAGAGCCTCAGTGTATCTGTCAGCGTATCTGTCAGTGGTCAGTAGACACATCCACATACAGTTCCTCAGTGTATCTGTCGGCGGTGAGTAGACCTTCCGCAGACAGAGCCTCAGTGTATCTGTCAGCGTATCTGTCAGTGGTCAGTAGACCATCCACATACAGTTCCTCAGTGTATCTGTCGGC
>JADBJO010000629.1:485588-558088 GCA_016801955.1 Conus betulinus | reverse complement strand
AAAGGAAATGTTAAAAAAAAAAAAAAAAAAAAAAAAAAAAATGTTGTCTTCGTAAAACTTGATATACAGAATAGGAATCAAACAGAATTGATGACTAAATCGAATGTGAATTGAAACTGAGATTGCAGTAAATTAATGGAACGACAAGTCTTACAGAATGTGACGTGAAATGACATGTCCTACACAGTGTGACGTCATGGGGAAAAAAAAAAAAAGTACATGCCTACCTGAATTTATGTAGAAGGAAACACACACACACACACACACACACACACACACCAGCGTATCATATTCAATGTGCGACAGCTTTACTTACAATGACCGAATGTCGCCATGGTGACGGTTTGACTTACAATGACCGAATGTCGCCATGGTGACAGTTTGACTTACAATGACCGAATGTCGCCATGGTGACAGCTTGACTTACACTGACCGAATGTCGCCATGGTGACAGCTTGACTTACAATGACTGATGTCGCCATTGTGACAACTGGACTTACAATGACCGAATGTCGCCATGGTGACAACTTAAACTACACCAAGTGAATGTCTCCATGGTGACGACTTTGACTTACACCAAGTGAATGTCACCGTGATGACGATTTACTTATACAAAGTGAATGTTGCCATGGTGACGACTTGACTTACAACAATTGAAAGTTACCATGGTGACGATTGACTTACTTAAACCAAGTGAATGTCGCCATGATGACGTAACTGAAAGTCGCTGGTACTTCTTCAATGATGATGACACTACCTGAATGCTGCTGATGATGTCGTTCAACAGATCCACACATCCTATATCTGAACATGACTTGAGATGTTGTTTAACAGATCAATACATCCTATCTGAACATGACTTGTGATGTTGTTTTAACAGATCAACACATCCTATCTGAACATGACTTGTGATGTTGTTTAACAGATCAAAAGATCCAAGACCTTTAATGTCGTTTAACAGATCAACATATCCTATCTTAACATGACCTTTGATGCCATTCAACAGATCAACACATCGTACCTGAACATGACCTTTGATGTCGTTTAACAGATCAACACATCATATTTGAATATAACCTGTGATGTCGTTTAACAGATCAACACATCATACCTGAACATGACCTTTGATGTCGTTTAACAGATCAACACATCATATTTGAACATAACCTGTGATGTCGTTTAACAGATCAACACATCATATCTGAACATTGACCTGTGTTATTTAACAGATCAACACATCCTATCTGAACATAACCTGTGATTATGTTTAAGAGATCAACACATCCTATCTGAAGATGACCTGTGATGTTCCTTAACGGAACAACATATCCTATCTGAACATGACCTGTGATGTTCCTTAACGGAACAACACATCCTATCTGAACATGACCTGTGATGTTCCTTAACAGAACAACAACCTGTGATGTTCCTTAACGGAACAACACATCCTATCTGAACATGACCTGTGATGTTCCTTAACGGAACAACACATCCTATCTGAACATGACCTGTGATGTTCCTTAACAGAACAACAACCTGTGATGTTCCTTAACGGAACAACACATCATATCTGAAGATGACCAATGATGTTCCTGAACAGAACAACACATCCGATCTGAAGATGACCTGCCATGTGATGGGATTAGCTCATCACAAGTGAACTGAGAACTGACGTGTAATGTGATGTGGTTTAGCCATTCTACCATGTAACATGAGGTCGTTTAGCCATATTGCCATGTGATGTGATGTGGTTTATCCGTACTACAATGTAACATGATTTCGTTTAGTCATACTACCATGTAATGTGGTGTGGTTTAGCCATACTACAATGTAACGTGATTTCATTTAGTCATACTACCATGTAATGTGGTGTGGTTTAGTCGTACTACAATATAATGAAATGTCATTTAGTCGTACTACTATGTAACGGTACGTCGTTTGGCCTACTGCCATGTAACGTACTGTGGTGTAGCCGAACTACCTTGTAACGTGATGTGGTGTAGCCATACTACTATGTAAAGTGATGTCATTTAGCCGTACTACCATGTAACATGATGTCGTTTACCCGTACTACCATGTAACGTGATTTCTTTTAGCTGTACTTCAATGTAACATGATGTTGTTAAGCCATACTACAATACTACAATAACAATGTGGTGTTTTGCTGTAGCTGTACTACAATGTAACGTGGTATCATTTTTTTGCTGTACTACAATGTAACGTGATATCGTTTAGCTGTTCTACAATGCAACGTGATGTCACCTAGCCATATTACAATGTAACGTCATGTCGCTGAGCCGTACTACAATGTAACGTAATGTCATTTAGCCGTACTACAATGTAATGTCTTGTCGGTTAACCGTACTACCATGCAAAGTGATGTAGTATAGCTGTTCTATCATGTGACGTGATGTCATTTAGCCCGTACTACAATGTAACGTGATGTTGTTAGTTGTACTACCATGTAACGTGATGTCATTTAGCCATACTACTACCACATAACGTAATGTAATTTAGTCGTACTACCATGTAACGTGATGTCGTTTAGCAGTTCGCATACTGTAACTTTGAAGTGAGAAATACCCAGACATGGGCACATGTGCCTCTGAAGTGAGAAATACCCAGACATGGGCACATGTGCCTCTGAAGTGAGAAATACCCAGACATGGGCACATGTGCCTCTGAAGTGAGAAATACCCAGACATGGGCACATGTGCCTCTGAAGTGAGAAATACCCAGTCATGGGTACATGTGCCTCTGAAGTTCTGAAGTGAGAAATACCCATGTGCCTCACACATGAATCACATGTGCCTCTGAAGTTCTGAAGTGAGAATACCCAGTCAGCTCTCGGCACATGTGCCTCACACCCGGTGTCGGCAGGTGATTAAGTTACCAGATGATACGTTTCCTTGAATCTGTGTTGTGGGGGTTTGCTGGGGTTGTATAGACACGCTCTCTCTCTCTCTCTGTTTGCGTGTGTGTGTGTGTGTGTGTGTGTGTGTGTGTGTGTTGTGTTTGTGTGTGTGTGTTGTGTGTGTGTGTGTGTGTGTGTGTGTGTGTGTGTGTGTGTGTGTGTGTGTGTGTGTGTGTGTGTGTGTGTGTGAGCGCACGCAAGCATGCGTGCAAGTATACAGGTGTGGAGAGAGAGAGAGAGAGAGAGAGAGAGAGAGAGAGAGAGAGAGAGAGAGAGAGAGAGAGGGGGTGAGGACTTTTGAAAGACAGAGCTTGTGAGTTAAAGTAAAAGACTACAGAGAGAGAGAGAGAGAGAGAGAGAGAGAGAGAGAGAGAGAGAGAGAGAGAGGAATGAGAACGTTGCAGTGTCTGCGTAGCCTACCAGTCAGATGCAGTGTGACTAGTGCCGGAACATGGTAGCTTCCCTATAATACCCAGATGAACCTCTCAGCTTATTAAAAACAATTCTGTGTGCCAGTCAGAGGTGAACTTCTCACAGAGGAAGAAGCTTGAAAATACTGCAGAGGTGAAGTTGTTATAGAGGAAGAAGCTTGCAATTATTGTAGTTTCCGTGTGCCGATCATATATGAACCTATTATTGAGGAAAAAAAATATTGCAGCTTCTCTGTTCCAGTCAGAGATGAACTTATCAAAGAGAAAGGAGAGTGAGGACGTTGCATTTTCTGTGTAATCCATCAGTTGAAGTTGCTATCCACTTGCATGGGAACAAAAAAATATTCAAACAAGATTTCCGTTCTGGCTTTCGATATTGTAAAGCACCATTTAATCACGGTTAAAAGGTGGACTATTATCATGTTACGACTTATTTGCATAAACGACCAAATCTGTCTTATTTGCATAAAAGACTGACGACGTTTTTTTTTTTTTGTTTTTGTTTTCCTCCAAGTTTGCTTGTTCGTTTGTTTGTGATCTCTGTCTCATCTGTTCGTATATCTATTCAAAATGATGATGCTGAGGTCCGCAAGTCGTCCAGTTTTGAAAGCTTCTTTGTAATTGGGACTCACATACATGAGAACCACTGTAACTTCTGTGAGTGCCAACAGTCAACATCGTGATTCGTTGTCTACAGAATGGTACTGCCATTTCAACTAATTCGATTCGGCGTCCAAAAGTCCTATGATATCATCACCTTTCGGATGTGCATTGCGAGTCCTACACATAGTGGCTTTAGCCTCGCTCAATGCATTTCACGTTTCGTCGTAATACAGACTGCGGCATTTTAAAAAAAAAAAAAAAAAAAAAAAAAAAAAAAAAATCAGGTTGCATGTTCTTAGTCTTCTGCCCAATCTTGCTATAGTTGAAGTCTTGGGGTTCATTTTGAGCTTTGTAAAAATCATATGTTCTGTATTCCCGTATTTTGAGTCTTATGTTAAAATTTTTGCAACTTAACAACTGTGTTGATGTGATCTTTGGAGCAATGTTTCTTTAGAGTATATATATATATATATATATATATATATATATATATATATATATATATATATATATATATATATATATATATATAGATCATTTATGTTCAATAAAACATTTTTTTAAGAGATGTCACGTTTTAGCTGTGTAAATGTGTGTGTGTGTGTGTGTGTGTGTGTGTGTGTGTGTGTGTGTGTGTAAGCAGCACACTATTAACATGTTCATGATACTGATTCGTAAATTTGTTCATGAGATTAACAACTGATGTTGGAAGAAATGTGCCGGTGTAGGAAGAAATCCTAAGGACTGGGCTAATGCGCAGGTCAGACATCTGGCAAGTCGTCTTAAATAAAATACATGGAGCAGGCGCTGAGACCACAAGTCATACTACAGGACAGTGATATATTGCTCAGGTGCCAGGACCCAAGCTCATTTGACTGCATAGTGATATATCTCCCACGTGCAGAGAACCCAAGTCATATGACAGCATAGTGATGTATCTCCCACGTAACGAGACTCCAAGTCTATGACAGGACAGTGATGTATCTCCCACATGCCAAGAATCTAAGTCATATGACAGCACAGTGTATATCTGCAACATGCCGGGAATCTAAGTCATATGACAGCTCAGTGTTATATCTGCAACGTGCTGAGAATAAGTCATATGACAGCACAGTGTTATATCTGCAACGTGCTGAGAATAAGTCATATGACAGCACAGTGTATATTTGCAACGTGCCGGGAATCTAAGTCATATGACAGCTCAGTGTTATATCTGCAACGTGCTGAGAATAAGTCATATGACAGCACAGTGTTGTATCTGCAACGTGCCGGGAATCTAAGTCATATGACAGCACAGTGTTATATCTGCAACGTGCTGAGAATAAGTCATATGACAGCACAGTGTTACATCTGCAACGTGCCGGGAATCTAAGTCATATGACAGCACAGTGTTATATCTGCAACGTGCCGGGAATCTAAGTCATATGACAGCACAGTGTTATATCTGCACGTGCTGAGAATAAGTCATATGACAGCACAGTGTTATATCTGCAACATGCCGGGAATCTAAGTCATATGACAGCACAGTGTTATATCTGCAACGTGCCGGGAATCTAAGTCATATGACAGCACAGTACTATATCTCCAACATGCCTAGAATCTAAGTCATATGACAGCACAGTACTATATCTCCAACATGCCTAGAATCTAAGTCATATGACAGCACAGTATTATATCTGCAACGTGCCTAGAATCTAAGTCATATGACAGCTCAGTGATATATCCCCATGTGCCAAGAATCTAACAATATACTCCCATGTGCTAAGAATCCAAGTCATACGACAGCACTGCATCATATCTCCCATGTGACAGGAATCTAACAATATACTCCAACATGCCGAGAATCTAAGTTGTATGACAGCACAGCAGCATTATATCTCCCACATACAAAGAATCCAAGTCATATGACAGCTCAGTGATATATCTCCCACATGCCAAGAATATGTCATATGACAGCTCAGTGATATATCTCCTATGTACCGAGACTACAAGTCTGTGACACGACAGTAGTATATCTCCCACATGCCGAGAATCTAAGTCACATGACAGCGCATTGACCCGTGATCATACGACAGTACAATGGTTTATCATCCAGGTGCAAAGACCAAAGTCGTATGACAGCACAAGAGTATACAGCCCAGGTGTTGAGATCTTAGGCCATATCACAGTCCAGTATGGAGCCCAGGTGCATGACTCCAGTCATGTAACAGCACTGGAACCCCAAGTGGTACCCCACTCAGGTGCCAAGACCCCAAGTCAAAAGACAGCACAGAGAACCAATTCATGTGACAGTTCAGGGGCACATCGCCCGGGTACCGAGACCCCATGTTATATAACAGTACAAGATAACATCGCCCGTGTGCTTGGATCATGTCATGTGACACAGCACACGGGTATGTCACCAAGGTGCCAAGACCCAAGACATATGGCATGATACATCAACCAGGGTTCTGAGACCCCAAGTCATATGACAACATGATATATAAACAGATACTGAGACCCCAAGTCATATGACAACGTGATATATCAACCAGGGTTCTGAGACCCCAAGTCATATGACAACGTGATATACCAAGCAGATACTGAGACCCCAAGTCATATGACAATGTGATATACCAAGCAGATACTGAGATCCCAAGTCATATGACAATGTGATATACCAACCAGGGTTCTGAGACCCCAAGTCATATGACAACATGATACAACAACCAGGGTTCTGAGACCCCAAGTCATATGACAACATGATAAATCAAACAGATGCTGAGACCCCAAGTCATATGACAACACAATATATCAACCAGAAGCTGAAACGCCAAGCCAAATTACAACACAGTGAGCCCAGGTCAAAGGACAGCAGAGCAGTGGTATCAAGCATGTACTGAGACTGCACGTCCTGCCGAACTTTGATGCTGCTGCTCATCATCCTTTATGAACATTCTTGAAACTGAATGTAAGACAACTGAATAAAGCTTTGTTATATTAGTTTTCATCAAAATTAATCCATTTGAATTAATGAAATGTCAGCTAATTGATACATTTGTTGCACTAGGACTTTGTGTGTCTTTTTTTCAGACCAGTGTGTGTGTGTGTGTGTGTGTGTGTGTGTGTGTGTGTCTGTCTGTATCTATATCTATCTATCTATCTATCTATCTATCTATCTATCTATCTATATATATATATATATATATATATATATATATATATATATATATATATATATATATATATATGCAGAACACAAGCAGACATCTTCACAGAAAATCACATCTTTACATAAAAAGGTTTAATTCTTTTTCTTTAAAGATTCATGCATGGTTTCATTCATTACAATATAAATGTTTATGTACCGAGAATGAGTACAAACGCACTTTTCCATGATGTGCACAGTTCAATCTGTTTGAGTGCAAGACCTCTTTTGCAGAAAAAAAAAAAAAAAAAAAAAAAAAAAAAAAAAAAAAAGAAACATACATTTACACTGACATCAAAGACTGAGCCAACCTCGGAAGAAATGTACACACCACTTGTTAAAAGTTTTCATAAATAATCTATTACATACAAATGACCCAATTTAAATAAAATCATTGGGGATGAAGGGAGTGGGTGAAATAAAGCCACAGAATTAGAATGCAAACACGTACTTCATAGCGCTAGCTTAGTCACTGACAACATTCAAGGGTTTCACACACATATGCACACATGCGCACACACATGCACACAGATTCATACTCACACTCACTCAGTCCCTCTCTCTCTCTCTCTCTCTCACACACACACACACACACACACATATTCACATTCACTCTCTCTCACACATCAAAAAGGAAAAAAAAAAAAAAATCCTTTTTCACCTATTTACATTTGAGTTGCTTCAAATCAGAACTTGGGCATATGAACAAGGAGAGAGAGACAGAGAGAGAGAGAGAGAGAGAGAGAGAGAGAGAGAGAGAGAAAGAATTCCAAAGCGCTGAATCACATGGTTGCATTCATGTGCTCACACAAAAATCATATGTGCACACATATTCTTCCACTCTCCGTCTTCCTGTCTGCTCTAACACATACTTGCAAACACAGAGGGCTGATGAGGGGAACAGGACACCAGGCAGTGTTCAAGCAATGGGCGTTGCAATGCGAGACAGCGATACAGTTTGCGACATCGACAGCTTCTAATCCATCCCCGTGTCACACAAACACACACTCACTGTATTTATGCACAACAACATACAGGACTGTCACTGAGGAGAGAGAGAGCATCGTGGGGGAAAGATTCTCACGGGGGAAAAAAGCCTCAGTGGCGGAAGAGTGTCGCTAGAGAACAAGCATCATAGAGTGTCGCTAGGGCAAGTGTGTTGATAAAGGAAAACAGGTCACCTTTATATCATCGCTTTTGTACTCTGATTCCAAGTGCATGCACACACACACACACACACACACACACACACATAGAAAACAGACAAGCACACACACACATCCGGACAAACACAGATAACCACAGCCAGAAATAAAAGGAAAACCTCATCATACCAACACATAGCCACTACCTCAAGTGTAACTGCAACACACTGTCGGTTCAACAGGGCTGATGCTGAGCCAATAGCAGACTGACGCCTCAATGTGGCAGGTCTGTTGAGACTGACGCTGAGCCAGTAGTAGACCTCAGCGTCCGACAGCTTTTTATGACCAGCCAGTGACACTGGGCATTGCCACTGTCTGGTCAAGCCAAGACATTGGGTTTTCATCCTAGATGACAGGTCCTAAAAGTTAAGATGTGAAGTTCTAATCCAAGATGACAGGTCCTAAAAGTAAGATGTGAAGTTCTAATCCAAGATGACAGGTCCTAAAAGTTAAGATGTGAAGTTCTAATCCAAGGTGACAGGTCCTAAAAGTTAAGATGTGAAGTTCTAATCCAAGATGACAGGTCCTAAAAGTTAAGATGTCAAGTTCTAATCCAAGATGACAGGTCCTAAAAGTTAAGGTATGAAGTTCTAATCCAAGATGCCAGGTCCTTAAAGTTAAGGTGTCAAGTTCTAATCCAAGATGACAGGTCCTCTTTAAGGTGTCAAGTTCTAATCCAAGATGCCAGGTCCTACTTTTAGATGTCAGGTTCTAATCAAAAGATGCCAGGTCCTACTTTAGGGCGTCAGGTTCTAATCTAAGATGCCAGGTCTCACTTTAAGATGTCAAGTTCTAATCCAAGATGCCAGGTCCTAAAAGTTATGGTGCCACTTCAAGGTGTGTTAAGTTCTAATCCAAGATTTCAGGTCCTACTTTAAGGTGTCACTTTGAGATGTCAAATTTTAATCCAAGATGTCAGGTCCCACTTCAAGGTGTTAAGTTCTAATTCAAGACGACAGGTCCTACTTTAAGGTGTCAAGTTCTAATCCAAGATGTCAGGTCCTACTTTAAGGTGTCAAGTTCTAATCAAAGGTGGCAGGTCCCACTTTAAGGTGTCAAGTTCTAATCCAAGATGTCAGGTCCTACTTTAAGGTGTCAAGTTCTGATCCAAGATGTCAGGTCCTACTTTAAGGTGTCGAGTTCTAATCCCAAGATGTCAGGTCCTACTTTAAGATTTCAAGTCCTAATCCAACATGTCAGGTCCCAAATGTAGACGTCGAGTTCTAATCCAAGATGTTGGGTCTAATTTAAGATGTCAAGTTCTAATCCAAGCTGTCAGGTCCTTCTTAAGATGTCAAATTGTAATCAACGATGCAAGGTCCTACTTTAAGATCCCAAGTTCTAATCCAAGATGTCAGGTCCTAATTTAAGATGGCAAGTTCTAATCCAGGGATGTCAGGACTTACTTTAAGATGTCAACTTCTAATCAAAGATGTCAGGTCCTAATTTAAGATATCAAGGTCTAATCCAGATGTCAAGTCCTATTTTAAGATGTGAAGTTAGATCCTAATTTAAGACATTAACTTCTAATCCAAGATGTCAGGTCCTAATTTAAGATGTCAACTTCTAATCCAAGATGCCGGGTCCTAATTTAAGATGTGAAGTTCTAATCCAAGATGCCGGGTCCTAATTTAAGATGTCAAGTTCTAATCCAAGATGTCAGGTCCTAGTTTAGGATGTGAAGTCAGGCCCCCACTAAAGATGTGAAGTTCTACACTCAGATGTCAGGCTCTCAGTCCATGGTTGGCTCAAGAGGAATCCCCAGTGCAGAACTCAAGTCAAGAGGCTCGTCAGCCTCCTCCTCAATGAGACCACTGGCTCCTGCACTCTGACCTGGTAGATATCAGCGCTGGTCAGCCGTTTCCCAAAGTGCTGTCTGACCTGGTTTATGTTCATCAGCCACTTCCCAAAGTGTAATCTGACCTGGTTGACCTTGGCACCGGTCAGCCATTTCCCAAAGTACATTCTGACCTGGTTGATGTTGGCGCCAGTCAGCCCTTTCCCGAAGTGCCATGTTGTGTGGGCCTGGCTCCTAGGTCTCCTGGCAAAGACCTACTCTCATTCTACACTAAGAGGGGAACATGCCCATTCTCCTCCCGGGTGTAGAAACCACGTGACAGGGCACCCACACACATACACATACCTCACTACCACAAAAGCACACACCTATACAGAGGAAAGAGCAGGCCGGAATGGGTGAAATCAGAAATAGAGATCAAATAACCAATGCCAATAAAGAGATAGGAACAAATGACAGAAACACAGATGAACAAAGATGACACACACATGTGAAAAAAAGAGCAAGCACGCACGCGCGCACACACACACACACACACACACACACACTTTTGAGAAAAGCACTGAAGAAAGAAGACGATCAAAAAAAAAAAAAAAAAAAAAAAAAAAAAAAAAAGGGGGGGGGGGGGGGGGGGGGGAGGAGAGAGCAACACAAAAAACAAAGAACAAAATCAACCAGAACAAAAGATGAACTTTTGAGCAAGCACAGTCCAGCTGTTGAAAATTACACTGACAAGCCAAAGAGTCCTTGTTGCGTTTGAATAAGGAACAATAAGTATATGTGTGCAGGCCATGCCGATGCGTGTGTGTGACAGCATACATGCATGCATAGCGTATGAGTGCAAACTGGCAAAAAAACTATGGCAAAGCGAAAAGGCAGACATTTTGAAAAAGCACAGCAGGATGAGGGGGTGTCTCCGTCACTTTCAAAATGTTTATAAAAAAAAAGGGGGGGGGGGGGGGGGGGGGAAGATGCAAGAGGGGGTGGGGGGGTGTGTGTGTGTGTGTGTGTCGGGGGGGGGGGGGGGGGGGGGATGTAACTGTATCATAATATTGTTTTTCTCATTATTCATACTGGACAGTTCAGAAACGACATTTGTCTCTGACCTTTTTATGAATATAACCTTTTCTTTCTTTTTTCTTTTTTTTCAGTAAATCGCTCTTATTTCCAGCAGATGCCATTTAAAAAAAAAAAAATAAATAAATAAATGCATACGTAGCGCAGAGAGAGCAGTCCAACTGAGGTGAAAAGGACACCACCACTTAACAGTTTGTGTGACAGCCCATTAATATCTTCACTTCAGTTTGGCTGACAGCTCATTACCTACCTTCACTTCAGTTTGGCTGACAGCTCATTACCTACCTTCACTTCAGTTTGGCTGACAGCTCATTACCTACCTTCACTACAGTTTGGCTGACAGCTCATTACCTACCTTCACTACAGTTTGGGCAACAGCCTCATTAACTACCTTCACTACAGTTTGGGCGACAGCTCACAATTACTACCTTCACTACAGTTTGGGTGACAGCAGCATCATTACCTACCTTCACTACAGTTTGGGCGACAGCTCATTAACTATCTTCACTACAGTTTGGGCGACAGCTCACAAAATACTACCTTCACTACAGTTTGGGTGACAGCTCATTACCTACCTTCACTACAGTTCACAACTGAAGACCAGAAAGTAGGCGACAGCTCATTAACTATCTTCACTACAGTTGGGGGAGACAGCTCACACACTACCTTCACTACAGTTTGGGTGACAGCTCATTACACACTACCACACACACACACATTTCAGTTTGGCTGACAGCTCATTACCTACCTTCACTTCAGTTTGGCTGACAGCTCATTACCTACCTTCACTTTTTCTTTGGCTGACAGCTCATTCATGTACACTTTGGCTGACAGCTCATTACCTACTTCACTTCAGTTTGGCTGACAGCTCATTACCTACCTTCACTACAGTTTGGGCAACAGCTCATTAACTACCTTCACTACAGTTTGGGCGACAGCTCACAAACTACCTTCACTACAGTTTGGGTGACAGCTCATTAACTACCTTCAGTACAGTTTGGGGTGACAACTCATTAACTATCTTCACTACAGTTTGGGCAACAGCTCATTATCTTCACTACAGTTTGGGGTGACAGCTCATTATCTATCTTCACTACAGTTTGGGTGACAGCACATTAACTATCTTCATCATTGCAGTTTGGGGTGACAGTTCTTCAACTATCTTCATTGCAGTCTGAGTGACAGCTCATCAACTATCTTCATTGCAGTTTGGGTGACAGCTCATCAACTATCTTCATTGCAGTCTGGGTGACAGCTCATCGACTATCTTCACTGCAGTCTGGGTGACAGCTCACCAACTATCTTCACTACAGTTTGGCTGACAGCCCATTAACTCATTTCACCACAATTTCCATTTCTGCGACTACCCTGTCAGAATACCTAAGTCACACCTCCTTCTCAGGATACATGGGTCGCATCTTGTCAGAATACAGAGGTCAATTTTCAATTCAAATCAACAACTGCCTCGTCCATCCATCCATCACTGCAGTGGAGTGACAACATCAGGTCATACCTCAACCTGAGGCAAGGAATGAATGAATCATCTCTCTCACTGCTGTAAAACAACAACAGGGCATGTCTCCCCTTGGACAACTACTGAATCCATCCGTATCACTACAGTAAAATAACAACAGGGCATATCTCCCCTTGGACAACTACTGAATCCATCTCTATCACTACGGTAAAATAACAACAGGGCATGTCTCCCCTTGGACAACTACTGAATCCATCTCTATCACTACGGTAAAATAACAACAGGGCATGTCTCCCCTTGGACAACTACTGAATCCATCTCTATCACTACGGTAAAATAACAACAGGGCATGTCTCCCCTTGGACAACTACTGAATCCATCCCTATCACTACGGTAAAAATAACAACAGGGCATGTCTCCCCTTGGACAACTACTGAATCCATCCCTATCACTACGGTAAAATAACAACAGGGCATGTCTCCCCCTGGACAACTACTACTGAATCCATCTCTATCAGTACAGTAAAATAACAACATGTCTCCCCTTGGACAACTGCTGAATCCATCTCTCACGAAAGTACAGTGACAACGTTAGCTTAGAATTCACCTTGAAGCAACAATGGACTTTTCCATGCTTCACTGCTTCTTGCAGAGTACAAGCAGGTGTGTGCTAACAGCCAGAACAACAACCAAAAAAAAAACAAACAAACAAATAAATAAATAAAAGAAAGAGTAAAGGTGTCACATTTCAATTCAATGTTTCCACAATCCATCATGCTCCTGCACCTGATGCACTACTAAAGCAGATCTCATCTACAACTCATTTGCACAGCTGAAGACACAATGGTTCCTCACCATGCCAATTGACACTTTCCAATTCATTTCTTTGCAAACCCCTAACCCCTCCCTCCAAAGATTTGCTGGGAGCGGGAAATTACAGAATCCACAGAAGCATGACCAGTTGACAGGCCTAGCAAGCAGACACACATGACAGCAATCAGAAATCAATACACACACAACCACAAAACAACACCCAACATAAATCAATGCACGCAATAATGAATCCTACACAGAAATCAATACACACAACCACAAAATATTTAATACAGACAACAAACAGGAAGTGATCCAAACAACAGCAAATACACGACAGAAATTAGGAACACAATCACAACACATACCACATTAAACAGAAATCAATACACATAACCACAACACGCAATCAAAACACCAAACAAAAATCAATGCACAAAACAACAACTAAACACACACACACACACACACACACACACACACACACACACACACACACACACACACAAAACCCACACCAAACAGAAACCGATCAATGCACACATACCAAAACATTATCAACACCAAACAAAAAATAAATACATGCAATTTAAAATAAACACAATCAACACCAAACTGAAATCAATATACAGAATGATATATACGAAAAGGAAGCAAGAAAATAAACACAGTTTTCATCCAATGCAACTTCTCTTTGTCCAATGCTTGTGGACACCTGTAAATTTCCTTTTGGGTCAGCGTTTGCCTATCCCACAATGTGTACCCTGATGCATGTGTGCAGCAAACATAAGTAGACAGGTGTAGTGTCTGTCCTCATCCACATTTCGCTGTCACAGTACCATGTACACACTCACAGCTTTTACATACACCCCTGTACACCTGCAAACACACTTACAGAGAGCTGTCCCTCCAACTTCAACCTGGTAACACCTAACTCAATCAAACGAACAAACAAAAAAAAAAAAAAAAGTATGCACATTAAGCATAAAGTCAATTCAAAATTGAATAGAACGTTTCCTTTCTACCTCTTTTTCAAAGGGTTTTTTTTTTTTTTTTTTTTTATTATATCTTTTTTTTTTTTTTTTTTTAATTTCCTTTCCCCTATCCAATCCTATTATGCATCTTTTCAACAGGAGTCTCACAGACTTGTTCTGAATTGACACAAGACTGTGCTAAGAAGACTAACTCCTCTCTCTCTCCCATTCCCTTCATATGCCTGCAGAACAGAATAGAGAGAGAGAATGCTGAAACGACACATCCATCTACTGCCCACACTGACTCCTTCTCCATCTGTCTTTGAGAAGAAGACCGGAAAGCTTCTGAAATGACACCTCCACATCTATTGGCCAGCTGTGTCTTTGAAACCTGCACATCTATTGGCCAGCTGTGTCTTTGAAATCTGTACATCTGTTTGCCAGCTGTGTCTGAAACCTGCACATCTACTGGCCTGCTGTGTCTTTGAAAAATCTCTATCTGCTGGCCAGCTGTGTCTTTAAAACCTCTCCATCTACTCGCCAGCTGCGTCTTAATAACCTCTCCATCTATTGGCCAGCAGTGTTTTTGATACCTATACATTTATTGGCCAGCTTCGTCTTTAACACATATACATGCACTGTCCAGCTGTCTCTTCCAAACCTCTACATCTGTTGGCCAGTCCTCATGGTCATGACGCTTTTGCCAGGAAGGACAACCTGATGTGCTGGCTGACTGCACTGAACAGGAAAGACAACCTGATGTGCTGGCTGACTGCACTGAACAGGAAAGACGACCTGATGTGCTGGCTGACTGCACTGAACAGGAAAGACAACCCGATGTGCTGGCTGACTACGCTGAACAGGAAAGACAACCTGGTGCGCTGGCCATCTGCACTGAACAGGAAAGACAACCTGACAAGCTGGCTGCACTGAGCAGGAACAACAACCCGGTGTGCTGTTGACTGCACTGCACAGGAAAGACAACCTATGTGCTGGCCGCACTGAACAGGAAATACAACCTGACGAACTAGCTGTATTGAGAGCAGGAAAGACAACCTGATTTGCTGGCCCCACTGAACAGGAAAGACAACCTGATCTGCTGGCCCCACTGAACAGGAAAGACAACCTGATCTGCTGGCCCCACTGAACAGGAAAGGCAACCAGAAATGGCAGCTGCACTGAACAGAAAAGACAACCTGGTGTGCTAGCTGACTGCACTGAACAGGAAAGACAACCTGAAATGATGGCTGCACTGAACAGGAAAGACAACCTTATGTGCTAGCTGACTGCACTGAACAGGAAAGACAACCTGACCTGCTGACTGCACTGAGTAGAAAAGACAACGTGAATGCTGGCCGCACTGAACAGGAAAGACAACCTGATGTGGTGACTGCACTACACGGGAAAGACAACCTGATGTACAAGCTCCCCACCTCTGTCATGCAGTCCCAAGAGCAAAGCCTCAAACAACAGACACGACCACCAAACACAGGCACGACAAGCAAAGACCAGAGCAAAGCCAGAGCTACAGACAACAACAGACACGACTCACTAAGTACAGACCCGACCTGCAAACACCAGACCAAAGCCAGCCCCAAGACAACAAGACACAACACCCTCAACACAGACAGGACATGTAAACACGGCAGGCACAGGAACAATATGCATCTTGCCATCCACTTGTTCTGCCTTTGTACAAAAAAGTGATTGTATCAAAATAAAGCAAAAATCTTTGCCTCCTCTCTCTCAGGACACTGGCAGAGTTTTCCAGTTTCACAGCAACAGCAGCTGCCCAGTCGCAAGGCAGGAACAAGCTCACACATGCATTCACACACACATGGACATGACAAACACATGATGACACAGATACAGGTCATGTACATATGCTGTTCAAAGGATCCCCACTCCCCGACCCTCCCTCAAACATCCACAGACACCCTGAAAACATACAGCACAGTTAACTTTTTCGCAACATGCTGTGAGAATGACCGTGATACCTGATTTACCGCTCAGCGACGTGGGGCAAAAAAATACTTGCGGCAAGTGATCTGTCACCCAGGACACGTTGCGAGAATGATAGCAACGGTCTTCTAAAAATAAATATGACCAAATTTCCTGGAGAATTTTTAACCAGTGGTGTCAGCGTACAGACAGTCTTTCCTATGTCATATCATTCCAGTTATCAGGCTAAACAATCAATTTCATTGGTTAATTTGAAGAGTAAGCAACCAACCCGTTGGCCTCTTCAAGCAATGAATCAGTGCTCCTTGTTCGAAGTATGTCATTTTTCAATTCAATCAAACAACAACAAAATAATATTCATTTGACTTTTAAAAACATTTATCATCAAGAAGATGAAAGACAGCTCTATTTCACAGTACAAAAATAAAGTCACTGTCGGATTTAGGCCTTTAAGGAAAATTAATTAAAAATGGTCAAAATCCGGTGTCCTGAGGGAGTTTCAGTGCTGTGACTGCAGTGTTAACTAGGCGCACAGAGCAGAACGAGGGTCTGTGCTGATAGTGTTAACGTACAGAACGCGGGTCTGTGCTGATAGTGTTAACGTACAGTCTGGGGCTGATAGTGTTAACGTACAGTGTTGAAGCAATGTGTCCATCCTGTTCTGTGCTGATAGTGTCAAGGGACAGTGTTGAAGCAATGCGTCCATCCTGTTCTGTGCTGATAGTGTCAAGGGACAGTGTTGAAGCAATGTGTCCATCCTGTTCTGTGCCGATAGTGTCAAGGGACAGTGTTGAAGCAATGTGTCCATCCTGTTCTGTGCTGATAGTGTCAAGGGACAGTTGAAGCAATGTGTCCATCCTGTTGTCCGACTCCTGGCTTCCCAGGCTTCATGGACCTGACTTGCTTTGTCTAACTTCACTCGTCTGGCAACACACACTCTCCTACAGACCTGTTTACCCTAACATGGCTACTGGAGTATTTCTCAATTGAAATGAACGTGTTTCCTAAAAATGTGTGTCACCCACATGCAAGCTTGCACACAGGATGTGCAAGTTGTTACTCACTGGTTGCAGCACTCAAACACAATAGTTGTACACCGCAAGCGCCACTGCCACCCAAGAACTTCGTCTCGCGACTTTGGACATTTTTTTTTTTTTTTTTTTTTCCAATTTGTCGTATTCATCGTATTTTCGCCGAAGAGGTGTACAAAAATGGCAAAACCGTATGGGTAAACAGGTCTACTCCCATTTACCTGGAAACACATTCCAGTCGAGCGCCGCCTGACTGTCCACAAAAACCAGCGCCTCTGTACAGCTGTATCCATGCGGTGCTACAAAGCGTCAGCCACACCCATTCCTCTATATAGGCTGTTCCCATGCTGTGCTACAAAGCGTCAGCCAAACCCATTCCTCTGTATAAGCTGTTCCCATGCTGTGCTACAAAGCATCAGCCAAACCCATTCCTCTGTATAGGCTGTTTCCAAGCTGTGCTACAAAGCGTCAGCCAAACCCACTTCTCTGCACAGGTTGTTTCCATGCTGTGAGGTTCAAAGGTCATCTACATCATTTTCATTTATATGTGGTTCGAAGGTCGAAGACGGGTCAGCAACCACTCCTCAGTCTTTCTCAGCACTCGCACTTTCAAAGTAGGCGTCGGTCCATCTCCTCTCAGCTCTAGTCATGGTCCCTGACCTCAGGATCCACACACTCCCTCTGCCTCATCACTCCCACGCCAACCTTGTCTGCGCTACTGGGCCAATCATCCTGGGAACGTCCCAACCCAACCATGTCTGTGCTACATGGGATTTTAGGCAAAATCACCATGGGAACATCCCACCCCTATCATGTCTGTGATAAATGGGGTCTCAAGGCAAATCACCATGGGAATGTCCCACTTCTTAGTGTCTGTGCTACAGGGGTCTCTGGGTAATCACCATGGCAACATCCCACTCCATTCTGTGCGACAGGGGTTTCTGGACAATCACCATGGGAACATTCAACTCCAACCATGTCTGGGCTATATGGGTTTAGGCAAATCACCATGGGAACGCCCCACTCCTATCATGTCTGTGCTACAGGGATTTATGGACAAATCACCATGGGAACATCCCACTCCAATCACGTCTGTGTCCCACTCCAACCGCATCTGTGCAACTGGGGTTTGTGGGAAATCGGCATGGCAACAGCCCACTCTATTCTGTGCGACAGGAGTTTCTGGGCGATCACCATGGTAGCATCCTACTCAAAGCATGTCTGTGCTACAGGGGTTTCTGGACAGTCACCATGGGAACGTCCCACTCCAACCATGTCTGTGCTACAGGGAAATGTGGACAATCACCATGGGGACGCCCCACAGCTGCATCATTTGCACATACATGATACAACCACGCTCCCAGTATGGTCTGAACACATAATGCCAAACTCCCTGTATTTTTTGTACACACACACACTACCACTCTCCCAATGCAATTTGTACACATACGACCACATTCTCTGTTATTATTTGTGTGCATAAACTAATCTCCCAGCATCATTTTTACCCATACAGTCACACTTCCGGCATCATCTGTACACAAACATCTATCACTAGAACGTCAGAAAGCTACACAATGTACGCATACGTTCACACCCAAAAAACTGAACAGCCACATCAGTTACGTAACACCACACATAACCATCAAAGAGCCACATGAATTATGTACAGTCTCACCCAAACATCAGAAAGCAACACCAACTATGTACAATCACACTCAAACACCAAAGAGTCTTATCAGTTAGGTACCATTGCACTCAAACATCTAAGAGTCTTATCAGTTAGGTACAATTGCACTCAAACAGCAAAGAGTCACATCAACTATACAACATCACATTCAAACACCAAGGGTCACATCAATCATAGAGCATCACATTCAAACATCAGAGTCACATCAATTACATAGCATCATACTCAGACATCAGAGAGCCACGTCAATTGTATAGCATCACACTCCAAAGCTGGGCAGCCGCATCCATGGAACAGGTACCCTCACACTCCCCTCTGAAGTCTCTTCCTTTGCTGCAGTCTTGTGGACACTGCTACCAAGACAATACTCACACTTTTTAGTTGAACTCCTAACCCACCCTCATCCCACCCACCCCGTTTTCCCCTCAAAATCTCCTCCTCCCTTCTTCTAAAGGCATGCAGACCAAGGAGAGAACCAAAGGATAAAATAAACAAAAAAAAACAAAAAAAAAAAAAAACACAAAACAAACAAAAATGGAAGATAGTTCAGTAATTCTTGCTCCCACTGTTGCCCAAATAACCATGGATGTGGGGGAGGGGGGAGGTGGGGGGAAGGAGAAAAAGAATTGGGACAGGAAGTGAAGGGACAGGAGAAGGATGCTGGGGCGGGGTGGGGGGGAGATGGTTGTAGATTTGGAGGTGGGGGTGGGTAGGGTGGGGAGGGGGCGTCCTCTCTGTAGGTGGAGAGGCCACAGCGTGCCATCATTGGCTCTGCTTGACAAACGTCCTCAAAATGTCCTCAGCCATCTTCAGGTTATTGCGCGACACGCGCAAGGCGTCGATCACACGGTCGCGGGAGTAGCCCTGACGGACCAAGGCGGTGATGCTATCTTCACTGGGTGGTCCCCCCCTCGCCGGAATTCTCCTTGTTGATGTCCTGGTTCTCCTGGAGCTCTCGACGCGGCGGGGGCATCATGACGCCCTCCATTAGAGCCTCCGGGGTTGCTCTGCAGAGCACACACACATACAGAGCATTACATCTCTTTCTGTCTGTTAAATCAACATTAAGGGTACGGTGCTTACTAGCCAATGGTACACTACTTTCCATCAGTTAACAGAGATGTGTGTTTTAAACCAACAGATATGTGTTATGGATGTGTGTTTTAAATCAACAGAGATGTTATGTAATCGTTAATCCGTTCACATGAACATGTTACATGCTTTCCATCAATCAACATGCTCAGTCTTATTTACATGCTGAGCAAAGTTTATCAGTTTTCTTTATTTTCCTCCCTTTTAAAAGATCTCTGTACAAACAGTACATCACCCTATTCCACCTGGAGTGATGTATATATCAAATCTGTTTACCCCAAATTTGTGTACTTGTAATACTCAGACAAAAACCTGTAATCTGAAACAAAAAACATAATCTTCATAATCGCAATACTTTCACAACTTTTGAAGATTATTTGGAAAGAGCCGCCCGCTGCCGCGTAAGACCAGTTCATCGCCATCTTTGACAAGGTGAAAGATGCAAGGCACGCTGGGAAATGTCTTCTTACTGCTTTTGATCGAAACGGTAGCAAACTAAACTTCGCGTTTAACAATTTTCTTTCTTTGATTTTTTTCCCTGTAACTGTGTGTGTGTGTGTGTGTGTGTGTGTGTGTGTGTGTGTGTGTGTGTGTGTGTGTGTGTGTGTGTGTGTGTGTGTGTGTGTGCGCGCGCATGTGTGTGTATAATTCCCATTTTTTTCTTCCATAAAAAGGTACATTACACAACTTGTGCATTTCTGCTTGTACACACATGCCGATGTTTAAGTATGTGTGTGCATGTGTGTTACATGCATGCTTATGAGCATACGTGTGCAAGCATGCATGCATGCATATGTGTGTGCATGTGTACGTTTCTATACAATTGTGAATAAGTGTGGATGCATGCTTATCAATAATCTTAATATTAGTTACTGTATGGCTGACAAAAAGGAAAAGGAGAGAAGGGATGGGGGGAGACAAAAAATGAGACTGATGGTGGGGGAAAGAGACAGAAAAAGAGAGAGCACCTTACATTATCAAATCTTTCAATCATTTCATGTTTTGCTAATTATGTTTTGGAGTTGTTTCCTTTTTTGAGGGGATGAGGATGGGTGAATGGAAGGGGAGGGATGGGGATAGGGATAGGGAGGAGGTGGTGGGGATGGGTAGTGACATAAAACAAATTTTGACTGTAGCTTAGTTTCATTTCTTTCAATGCCATTACAAGTGTGGGTTAATCTGGCAATCTTGTTTCTGACTGCCAGGTCACTCCGAACAGAACAAGGCACACCATATCCCAAGCACAAAAGGCATACTCCCCACACCATGTTCCGAATATGGAATGCCATATTGCAAACTCAGTATGCCCTGTTCCAAGAACATCACACTCCAAACATGTAACGCCATATTGCAAACATGACACATTATATTCCTAACATGGCATGCCATTTTCTAAACAAGGCATACCATACTCCAACTCTGCTTGTTGTGTCCTAAACATGGAATGCCACATTCCAAACACAGCACGCCATATTTCAAACACAGCATGCCATATTCCAAACATGGCATGCCATGTTTCTAAACAAAGCACAGCAAATAAGATTAACCACTACATTTTGTACAGATACCAGGTAATTATGATCTAAAGGACATTAAAAAAAAAAAAAAAAAAAAAAAAAAAAGTCTTTTTTTCACTTTTTTTAATTTAAAGTTCATTTAAGGTCGTACAAGGCTCTAAAATATAAATTTGATAATCACAGGCATGTTATGCGTAAGAAATGTGTTAGCGAAAGGGTTAATGGTCGAGTAAGAAAGAATGGATGAGCCTTGAACTTTTGTAGCGTTTCTGTTGTTGAGGAGCGCTCAGCCCAGCCTGCCCCCCAGTGCCACAGCACAGCTAAAAGCACACCACCTCAACCACCATCCAGCCCAAGCCCACCACCCCAAGGGCCACAGCACAGCTAAAAGCACACCACCTCAACCACCATCCAGCCCAAGCCACCACCCCAAGGGGCCACAGCACAGCTAAAAGTACACCACCTCAACCACCATCCAGCCGAAGTCCACCTCCCCAAGGGCCACAGCACAGCTAAAAGTACACCACCTCAACCACCATCCAGCCCAAGTCCACCTCCCCAAGGGCCACAGCACAGCTAAAAGTACACCACCTCAACCACCATCCAGCCCAAGTCCACCACCCCAAGGGCCACAGCACAGCTAAAAGTACACCTCAACCACCATCAACCCACCATCCAGCCGCTAGTCCACCCAGCCCCCACCAGGGGCCACAGCACAGCTAAAAGTACACCACCTCAACCACCATCCAGCCGAAGTCCACCTCCCCAAGGGCCACAGCACAGCTAAAAGCACACCACCTCAACCACCATCCAGCCCAAGCCCACCACCCCAAGGGCCACAGCACAGCTAAAAGCACACCACCTCAACCACCATCCAGCCCAAGCCCACCACCCCAAGGGCCACAGCACAGCTAAAAGCACACCACCTCAACCACCATCCAGCCGGAGTCCCACCACCCCAAGGCCACAGCACAGCTAAAAAAAGCACACCACCTCAACCACCATCCAGCCGGAGTCCACCTCCCCAAGGGCCACAGCACAGCAAAAAGTACACCACCTCAACCACCATCCAGCCGGAGTCCACCTCCCCAAGGGGCCACAGCACAGCTAAAAGTACACCACCTCAACCACCATCCAGCCGGAGTCCACCTCCCCAAGGGCCACAGCACAGCTAAAAGTACACCACCTCAACCACCATCCAGCCGGAGTCCACCTCCCCAAGGGCCACAGCACAGCTAAAAGTACACCACCTCAACCACCATCCAGCCGGAGTCCACCTCCCCAAGGGGCCACAGCACAGGTGAAAGCATCTCCCATCACCAGCCACACCCCCAATATATATATATATATACTGTCCCACGCAACCTCTCCTCTCCTGCTCTCCCCCACCAGTACAACCATCACCATGTGGAACTTCAGACTGTCTGCCACAACCATTTCCTCTGAGGACATTGTCAAACACTGATTGCAGACCCTAGTTGATGGAGCCATTTCTCCAGAGGACATCATCAGCTAATTTTCATAACATACTGGATTTCAGGAATAATTTTCAGATTTGGGCTATTCCAGAAAAAAAATTCAAAAGAGTTGGCAGCTATGCTACATCCACTGTACGCGTCTGTGTTGGCACCTCACAGCACTACATCCACTGTGTATGTCACACTGATGCCAACTGTACCCACAGACTAATTGTGCTGGCATCTAACAACACTAGTGCACCTTCTTGGTACTTCACACTGATGTCTACCGTATACACAGACTATCTGTGTTGGCATCTAATGAAACAACACCAACTATATTCATGATATTGATGCCAATTGTAGGTACAGACTATAAATGATGACACCTATTTAATACTAGGACCCACAATATATGTTATACTGAGGACAGTTGTATGTACAGACTATGAATGATGACACTTCAAACAATACAACCACATTATATGGTATACTGATGACAGTTGTATGTACAGACTATGTATGAGGACACCTAACAACACAACACCCACAATATATGTTATATTGATGCCAGTTGTATGCAGAGACTATGTACAGGTAAAGGGACAAAAGTCAGTCCCCTCTAATGGCGGACAGATTTGAAGTGGTTGTTTCCACAAGATTGTGTAGCCAATATTTCAGCATTGGTGACATGTTTGTGTACCAGAAACCACTGATGTTATTTTCACAAGTGTACTCTTTTGTGTGAAGTAAAGAAAATCATTGAACTGTTGTCTGGTACTTGTGGTTTGCTGTTGGATCTGGCATGACAATGGCAAACAAACAGCTCACAGAGGAGATGAAAAAGTACATTGTGTCGATAGATCAGGGGCTTCTGGTGTTTGAGTGGCAAATGTGTTGAACATGAACAAGTCAACTGTCGGGAAACTTTACAAATGCTATTGTGACAGAAAAACAGTAGGAAAAAAAAAAGAAAACAACAACAACAACAACAACAACAAACTAGGAGTGGAAGGCCCAGAGTGTTCACAAAAAAAGAGCATGTCTGCACTGTCAAAGATCGTAAAACGGGACAGATCTACCACAGTTTCTGAAATTTCAGCCAAATTCTGTTTATCAACCTGCGTTGAAGTCAGCCAAAAGACAATCAAGTGAAATCTGCATGACCTGGCTATTCAGAGCATCCCCCAGTAGAGAAACTAGTCATCAAGGAAGCGAACAGAAAGCAGCAGCTGCAGTACTGTAGGAGTAAACTTCACTGGACTTTGAACGATCAGTGGAAAAATGAAATTTTCAGTAATGAAATGACCATTGTGATCAAACCCAATGGACGTGTAAAACTATAGAGGAAAGTCAAAGAGAAGTGGTCAGTGCTTTCTCTGTGCAGTGTCTGTCTTGACCCGAAGACTACATTGAAATTGATGGTTGGGGGATGCATTTCATATGACAGAGCTGGACCACTGGTTTTCATGGAAGCAATGCACAGTCAGAAGTACACTGATGTGCTGGGAAACAATTTTCTGCCATTTGTTGCTGACCACGCAAACAAACGTTGGTACCTGCAAGAAGACAATACCTCTATTTACCGCTCGGCTCACACCAAGACCTGGAAGCAACAGCACAGAGTTCCCGTTTTTTTTGGCCCCCTCAAAGTCCAGATCTAAATCCAATCGAGAACGTGTGGCAAGTCCTCAAGACTCACATGAGAAAAAAAAACATTCGCCGCATCAGTACTGTCGCAGATCTTCGCTGTGCACTCACCCACGTGCTGGAATCAACTGACTGTTGCTTGCCTCCACTCCCTCTACGACTCTCTGCCGATATGCTGTCAGCATGTTTTGAGTCGGAAGGGCCGGATTACCAAGTACTAGCAAGTTTGAGTCCAGCCTAAAGGTAAGAATAATAAGTTTTCAGCAACAAGCGCCTGTATGTAGTCAGCGCCAGAAGTGCTGAGAGAGGACAGACTTTTGTCCCATGAGTGTATGTACAAGTTGTATGTACAGACTACCTAGGTTGGTGCATTACGATACCACACACGCGTTATAAACTTCATATTCATGTCAATTGTATTCACAGATATGTTTGTTGGCGCCTAAGAACACTTAACCCATCATGCATTTCAACCTTTTAAACCACCAGGGAGTTAATCATGTCTCAGAAGTTTCAGGTTACTGGGAAATGGTACAAACAAATACCCAAACAGGGATCTACCTGAAAATCCTCTGAATTCAAACCTGTTTTAAACCCCTATTGGACAAGATACACAAAGACACTGGTGAACCCCCAGTAAAAAGACAGTCAACACGTTGATGGTCACAATGAGACATTCACAATACTAAACAAACTAAACTGAAACATGTTCAGGTTTAGAGCAAAGCACTCAAGAAAAAATATGGTTGCAAGTCATATCATCTACACATGAGTGTAAAACCATACAAAAGATACAAGGGTGTCCAAGTTTTAAACCCATATGCACAAATATGTACACAATAATAACAATAATAATGATAGTATTAACATTAATAATAATAATAATAACAACAACATTAATCATAATGTTAGGATATTTTCATAGCACTTTCCAAAATCTCAAAGCACTCTACAATTACACAAAACACACATGTATTCAACATCTCTTTTTACACACTCTTTTTTTACTCAAGCATACCCTTGCCCATGATCAAGCCCATACTGAACAAGCATATATGTGTATACACACACACACACACACACACACACACACACTACTACTACTACCACAAGAAGGCACATGAACAAGGAAGACATCAGGAAAAGGCAGCTTGAAAAGAAACATCACTGAAGGCAGTGATGGACTGTAACAGATGGATACTAGTTGCAGAACTACGGACAGCTCTTCCCCCATGCCATCTCCACTAAACTTTGGTATGCAGAAGATCCTGCTATCAGCAGCAGAACAAACACGGCGTTTCACAACACAGACGTTCAGAAGTGCAGACATGTAGTTCCAGTAACGTCTTGGAAGCAAAGGCTCAAGGACTTGTGTATCTTACTCTTTGTTCGAGTGGAAGCCAGTGGTGTACTTTAATTAAAAAAGAGTTATGCACTGCTGAAACTCAAGTACTTTAAACATGAGTTTGGCGGCAGAATTTTGAACCTGTTGGAGAGGTCTTGGAATTTCTGTGCGTAGCCAACAAGAACTGGATTACAGTGACTTTGCCAGGACAAAATGCATGCAATAATCATGTCATAGTTGACTGCACTGCAAAGTATCAGCAAATTGAACCCATGCATCTGAGTGTAATGTCTGCAGCCTGACATGTTTTGATTTTGTCTAGTTTCACTAAGAGATTTTCTAATTGGCGTAAAAGCCAAGGTTTTGCATGCAAGCCAAGGTTATGCACATGATCAGTGAAAGGAGTCATGGTGTTTCCAAGAGAGATGGTGGATAGCATAGAAGAAAAAAAATCTTCAGATGTTTTATACAAAAGGCTTATGTCTTATTGTCATTCAATCTGAGATGGCATGTTTGACATCTACGACTTCACTTCTGAAACACATTCCTTGCGAGACTGAGTGTGAGTAGGAGCGGTTCAGCTGAATATCATCTGCGTACATTTCATGGGAGACAGACTGCAAGTCAATGAGGGTGTGTTAAAAGGAGTTTCATGAAGAAGCGACTGCTGATCCTTGAGGTACAACCAACTCTAAGCTGACTTAGACGATTGCCTTTCATAAATTAAAATGATGACAGGTTTTCTTTTTGCGAGCTAGAAACGAAACTGGCTGTGGGTGCAACTTTCAATTCCAAAGTCATGTTAAGAGCAGGAGAGTAGATTGTCTTTGTACTGATAGCAACCAAAGTGCCTAGAATAAGTAGAATGGAAATTTGTCTTGGCTGAGAGAGACAAACAGGTAGTTTTGATGTGAAGTAAAACATTTTCCACGTTGTGCCCAGCTCAGAAGGCTCACTGAAGAACAACTGAGGAGACTGCGAGTCATCACATCGGAGAACAGTCCAAAGATCAGTTGCTCAAGCAGTTAGGCCAGAAATACAAGGTTTGATAAACATCTGCAGCTTTTCAGATTGGCTCCAAGTTGGATTTGTTTAGTATGGGCTTTACAACAGCAGGTCTAACTCAGAGGGGAAGCTGCCAGACATGAGTGACTCGTTCATGATGTTTGCCTTTGCTGGGAGGAGGTCAGTGTGTTGAAAAAGAGTTTAGTAGGCATGGACTGAGTTTACAGGACTTTGGATGGCTTGAAAGATCATTTTTCACATAGGTTTTTCCTGAGGTTTAACACTGGACAGATGCAGTGACAGACAATGCTGTTGAGGAAAAAAAAAAAAGTTCTCTGTGAAACAGGCACAAAGTTGTCCTGAGTAGCTTGTATTTTGGGTGTTAAAAAAAGAGAAAAAAAGCAAACATGAGAGAAACTAGTCTGGTATTACAAACAGTAGGGAGAGTCACTTTCTTGGTCTGAGAAAGAAGTGATGACAGATCATGGAACCACTGTTTACAAGGAGCAGAAAGGGAAATGTGAGAAGAATAAAACAGGAAATGAGAGAAGAATAGTCTTTGCATTTGTGCATCAGATCAGACACTTCTTCCTTCCTCTGCCTCTAAATGCTAGGTGTGCACTGTCAACCATGAAGAGTGTCGGGCAGGCTCTGCATGCCTGCATTCTCTCTGCAGTCCTTGAAGCTAGTCAGCATCAACCCTATGTCATAACGCTGGCTGCTTGCTGATGAAAAGCTGTGTGCAGGTCAAACACAGTGGAAAAAGAACTGTTCAGACTGGAGACAGACAGGCTGGAGGGTTAGGGGTTGAGACTGGAAGATATCGCTTGAAAATTTATCATGACAGATTTTGCTAAAAGAACCAGTGCACACAAATTTTGCTGAGCATTTGCGCTTTTCAATAGCAGGGTAACACGAAACAGACAAATGGTTAGTCACCAGATTATGCTCAATAGTAGAATATCAATGGCTTTCTGTGCAATACTCGGAGTATGACGAATAAGGTCATTATCAATGGCTTTCTGTACTAGATTAAGAATATGACGAATAAGGTTACTATGAATGATTTTCTGTACAAGATTAACAGTATGATGAATAAGGTTATTATCAATGGCTTTCTGTACAAGACTCAAGTGTGACCTTTTACACGAACTGGTTCAGTGAACATTTGAACAAGGCTGAACATATCTGACTGTACTCACACTTTTTCCACGCTTACATCAATGGCATCAAATCATCTCAATGAACATTAAAATTATCTAGTATACAAGAGCCAACCACACCACACCTCTTCCCTCCCCTACCCCCCTTCCCTTCCCTAAATCCCCACCCCATCCCTAAAAGGATTTCCTCTACAGGAAAGATGATCCTTATATAATTTTACCCTACCCTGCTTTACTCTATCTCATTCAAAGACGTCCCACTCCCACCCCCCTACCCTCCCAAGGCAAGACACGACAACTTTCCTTCATTTCCCAGTCCCTCACACCAACTCACATTGAAGCTGCTTCCCCTGCTGATGGATGTTTGGAGCGAGGTGGAGGGGGGCAGGCGTAATCACTGGGGACCCGATGAAGCTGGGGACGCACGTTGCCTGTGAGGGAAAACAGAGTGCCTGGAGAAAGAGACAGTGTGGATGTCACAGTAGAGCAACCTGTGAGTGAAAACACAGAGCCTGGAGAAATGACAGTGTGGATGTCACAGTAGAGCAACCTGTGAGTGAAAACACAGAGCCTGGAGAAATGACAGTGTGGATGTCACAGCAGAACAACCTGTGAGGGGTAAAGGGAAACACAGTGCCTGGAGAAATGACTGTGATGATGTCACAACCTGTGAGTGAAAACACAGTGCCTGGAGAAATGACAGTGTGGATGTCACAGTAGAACAACCTGTGAGGGGTAAAGGGAAACACAGCGCCTGGAGAAATGACAGTGCGGATGTCACAATCTGTGAGGCGAACACAGAGTGCCTGGAGAAAAAACAGCGTGGATGTCGCAACTTGTGAAGGAAAACAAGAGCACCTGGAGAAATGACAGTGTGGACATCACAGCAGAACTACGTGTGAGGGGAAAACAGTGTGTCTCTCTCTCACTCCCTGCTGACGTCCCTGGCTTCCATGCCTGGAGCCTACAACGGAGATGGCTGTCACGAGACATGTCAGATCTACGCAAGTCACAAGGGGACCAGACAGATCCCCTCAGGTGAACAACAAATCCCCTATGGCATACAATGGACATAACAGATCCCATCAAGCAAACAAAAAGGCATGACAGATCCCATCATGTGAACAAGGAGGCACGTAAGATCCCCACAGGTAAACAGGGGGAAGGGCAAGTCCATTCATGCAAACTATAGGGCATGAAGATTCTGTCTGGTGAATCAGAGGGCAGGACCTATCCTCTCAGGTGAACAAGAGGGCGTGCCAGATCTCCTTAGGCTAACAAGGGGACATGACAAATACCCTCATGTTAACTACCAGACTACGCCTTGGCTTAAGGCTGTGTCAGACCAACTGACATTGGCTAGAGCACCAAGGCTACATCAAAATGTTGTTATGCTTAGCATAGTTATGCAAGGATTGTTTTCAGTCGTGACAAGTTCCTAGCATAACACCATCAGTCTCCAAAATCCCTCAAAGTCGGAGTGTGGCCGCCCATGTGGAAGGGTAATCAAATACAGTCACACACGTCATGTTCTCATCCCTAGCTGATGCATTTGTACTATAGTGTTCAAGTGCTCTGGCTGTTCAGATGATCCCTGGAGTCTTTTAGCTAGGGTACAACAACAACAACGACGACACTACCAGGCAGGACAAACGCCTTCAGAATACCAACAGACAGGACAGATCCCCTAAAGTGAACAAGGAGAGGACAGATCCCTTCAGGTTCACAGCAGGACATGAAAGATCCCCTGTGGTGAACAAGGACATGACAGATTCTCTCAGGTAGCACAGATCCCCTCAGGTCAACAAGGAAAGGACAGATCCCCTACGTGCACATTAAGACAGTGTAGATCCCTCACATGAACAAGAAGAACAGATCCCCTCAGGATGACAATGAAACATGACAGATCCCCACAAGTCAGTAAAATGGACACAACCAATCCCCTCCGGTGACCATAGGATGGGACAAATCCCTCAGGCAGAGGACTGGCGATGGCGACTGGGTCAGCTTTTTGGAGGCCAGTGAGAATCAGGGGCACCTCATCCATCCCCTTCTCCCCTCGCCTGGACCAAGAAGGGAGAAGGAAGGATAGGATGGTGAGAAGGGGTAGAAATTCATGTTCACAAAGTCTTTAAAAAAAAAAAAAAAAAAAAAAAAAAAAAAAGTTCAAATGTGCACCACTGCATGACTGGGACAAAAATGACAAACCAAAGTCAGAGTGTACCAATGTCAGCCCTGCCGAGTCCACCATCATCATGCAGCCTCAGGTGGGAAACTACAATCACATAAAGCTCCAATGAGACTTCTTCCCTATTCATGATCAACATCTGCCAGCCACTGCTAGTCAAGACAGTCCACAGACCCAGGACCCTGCTCTGTCAATAATGCCAGTCGCACCGTGCCTACAGCACAGTCCATGAAACTATCAACAATGTGAATCACTGTATCTAAATCACAGTCCATGAAACTACCAGTAGTGTCGGTCACACAGTATCTAAATTACAGTCCATGAAACTACCAACATTATCAGTCACAGTGTATCTAAATCACAGTCCATGAACAACCAACACTGTCAGTCATGCTGTATCTAAATCACAGTACATGAAACTACCAAAACTGTCAGAAACTACAAACACTGTCAGTCACACTGCATCTAAATCACAGTCCATGAAACTACCAACACTGTCAGAAACTACTCACACTGTCAGTCATGTTGTATCTAAATCACAGTCCATGAAACTACTAACATTGTCTGTCACACTGTATCTAAACCACTGGCCATGAAACTACCAATACTGTCGGTTACACTATATCTAAATCACAGTCCATGAAACTGCCAACACTGTCAGTCTCACTGTGTCTAGAACACAGACCATGAAATGTGTTCTCTCAGACACTCTGCACACCCTTCCATTTGACTCCCACTCTAGTCAGGACAAAGAGTGGGACAGTCTGCTAGCAAACTATCTCATATCCACTCTAAGTGCTGTGAAATCTGTCGGACTGGTGGCAAACCATCTCCTTTCCACTCTTGTTAAGTCTGACAGAATGGTGTCAAAGCATTCTACACCGAGAGCTGTAAAATCTCTGAGGGCCTGCTGGCAAACCGTTCATTTCCACATTTAGTGTTGTGAATTCTGCATTTTGTTGTTGTTGTTGTTGTCCTTAGTAAGAAAGCAAATGTTTTTTTTTTTTTACAAAGACCATTTAAAACTAAACCAAAATAAAATAAAAATGTATTGTGAATTCTGCACTTTTTTTTTCCCTTTTTGTCCTTAGCCACAAAGCGAACTTTTTTTGTACAGACCATTTCAAACGAAATCAAAATCAAAACAAAAACATGCTTCCATCATGTTCATGTCACTCTTCCTTTTCTCATTTTTTTAAACCCAAATCTTGGAAAGATGATCTTTTTTTGGTCTTTGAACCAGTACAGATGATGAAGCTTTGCCAGCAGTTTAAATCTGATCAGAGAAGTCAGCAAAGAAGTCATCACAAAAAACTGTCAAAGCCAGTCAGAAGCCTCTGCAAAGAAAGTCTTCAAAAAACTGCCAAAGCCAGCCAATCACAGACTCCAGCATAGAAGTTTAAAAAAAAAAAAAAAAAAAAAAAAAAAAAAAAAAAAACTGCCAAAGCCAAACACAGACCTCAGCAAAGACATCCTTTAACATTTGCCAAAGCCAATTAGGGAACCCAGCAAAGAAGTCATGAAAACAGCCAGTCTAGCAAAAGAAACCAGGTGCATTGTTTCATGTGCCTTATTTCATATTTCCTTTCAAGCTGCTGGGGTTCTAGCAGGGATGCCACAAAGAAAAAAGCCAAATTGTGCGTGGACTTCACTTGTTTCACTGGCCATGTGAATGGTAAGAGACTGGGCTCCTCAGTGATTGATAACACTGGTTGGTCTGTGAGTGCATGTTTGTGTTACAACGCTCCCTTTCATCTTGAAATGTTTAAAGCAATGTATTAGACAAGAAAGCAAAATGGGCATGTCAGCACAACTGCTTCTGTGCATCATACACTTCAGTGACTGGACAGGGACTACGATGCCATCCTAACCCCACCTTTGACCACAGAGGTCACACAGGTCACCAACCCACCTCACAGAAGACTGTCTCCAACACTGCTGTTATCACCACACCTTTCGCCACACAGGTGACATGGGTCATCAACTCATTAACTCATCTCACATGCACTGTCATCTCCAACACTTGCTAGTATTGCCCCATCTCAAGCCACTGACACAAGCCAGCAATCAATCTAATTCAAAGTGATGACATTTTTTCATACTGAATCTCCAGCCACACCACCTCTGAGAAAGACTCTATCTTTTACAATATGGTGATTTTGTCACATTCCATCTCTCTCTCTCTCTCTCTGCTAGGAATATACATCATGGTTACACTAAGCATTAGGAAGCACTAGCAACTGCAGCAGTAGGAAATAAAAACAAAAGCCAGGTCAAAGCATCAGTATAGTATAGCAAACTCAGGAATTCCAATCTCAAAGTGCTCTTACCTGACGGACTCGCCGCTTCACCTGGACAAGTAAGCCAGCCATGTCATCATCATCATAAACTCAGTGGTCATCAACATGTTATCCACTTACCATAAACATCAACAACATGCATTACAAATCAGCCACACAGGAGACAAATGACAAAAAAAACAAACAAACAAACAAACCAAAAAATCAATCACAACCAAACAAACAAACATACATAACAAACAAGAACAAATCCCTAACATGTCAGGAGGAAGGTGGGGGAAAGGCACATGTGTGTTTTGCAAGAGCCCCCCCCCCCCCCCCCCCCCCCAGTCCACATTTAACAAGCTTCAAATTTTCCACCCCAATCAGTCCACTTTTCAATGGCAGTTGTATGCATCCCAATATTTTTCGATGGCAGTGGTATGCACCACTTATCCCCCATCTGTCCACTTTTCAATGGCAGTGGTTGTATGCACTACCTTATCCCCCATTTGTCTTTTTTAATGGCAGAAGTTGTATGCACCCCCATGTCCCCAGTCAGTCCATTTTTTTCTTAAATGGCAGAAGGTCTATATACTCCCATATCCCGGTCAGTCCCTTTTCTTCTTAAAACGGCAGAAGGTGTATGTACTCCCATATCCCGGTCAGTCCCTTTTCTTCTTCTTAACGGCAGAAGGTGTATGTACTCCCATATCCCGGTCAGTCCCTTTTTCAATTGCAGAAGTTGTATGCACCCCCATGTCCCCAGTCAGTCCATTAAAAAAAAAAAAAAAAAAAAAAAAAAAAAAAAAAACGCCCATCTACATGTTTGCTCATCCTTCATTCTTCATTTTGAATGCTGTCCATTGTGCCTGAACGTGATCCAATTGATTCAAACACCTATCTATTTTGTAATTTATTTATTCCTTCCTTTGAGGGCTCAAAAATTCTGTTTTTGCTTTCAACAAATCAGAATTTGTAATCAACCAAAGAGATGACCAGGCAAAACTCAAGAAAGAGAGGACAACCTCCTGCCTGCAGTGCTCTGCTGAGGGAAGAAGGGCCAACATTAGCACAGCAGTTGCCTCCTGTGTGGAACTGATGGGAGTCCAGTCTTAGTGGTGTACCCCGCAGTCAGTCACATTAGGGAAAAAAAAAAAAAAAAAAACATCAAAAGGTGCGGGTGGGACCCAGAGAAGTACTGTCCTCAACTGCCGAACAAACCAGTCAGGAGCAATCCTGCTTCACCCTTGAAAGCCTGAGCTGTGATCACCTAAGGTGCAGGCACGCACAAGACATTCCATTCAGACGTCAAGGGACATAACTGCTCTCCCTGGCAGACACCTTTGTGTAATGGCCACCATATGAGACATGACAGAACTCCCACAGGAGCATTCCCATGGCTGTACTAGCCCATGTTTCATGACTGCAGAGCCCACCAGCGAAAAACGCTACCGACAAGCAACTGCCATGTGCATCCCGCAGCCTCGCTCGTTGCTTAGTGATGTACCCCTTAGTCAGTTACATGAGAATGGAACACAAAGGAACGCAGCAAAGCCATCGCCCTGAAAAAGTGTGCCTCTGACTGGGAAAGACTTGTTACACTATCTGCAGCCGATGAAGATGAACTCTGGAGGTGGGTCACACACACTCCAGCAGACAGGGCCAGACTGGGGTCACACCAACACAGGCCACACTGTTCACAGACAGCTCAGGGACAGGCTGGGGGTGTGTGCGTTGTGTCTAGTTACATCGCAATGAAGCTGAAACTTCTACTCACGGCTTTTAGGATGAATCAGCTAAAAAAGCAACAACAACAACAATGCATTAATTATCTGAAACTTAAGTCCATCTTTCTTACCCCCCAAGCTATGCTGTCCAAAGTACCTTGTCAGACCTGACACCTCTCCAGCTGATAGTTGTGTAAGCAAAAAGAGGTCCAGTAGATCAGAGCTCTCAGACATGTCCAAATAAATCTCCCTTTGGTGCATTGACAAAAGTGTCACAGTTAAGTGTACATAGACTGCAGGAGCAGATGAGGGAGCAGACAATCTCTCAACATTTTCGCAAAGATGCTGAATGGAAACTAGATTCAGGCCCACGGCTCAAGGCGCTCAAATGGCTAAACCTTTGCCCATGAAATAAGTTTGATAAATACGCTTCTTTTCAACCTGACCCACACACCCCTTGCTGTGGATACTTTCAGCATTGGCTGAACTGGTCTTTTTTCCACTGCTTTGCCCATTTCAGCCTTCTACCCCCAGTGTTACAAACACACTGCCAGGCAACAAGCAGAACTAGCAGGGTAACAGTAGCTCCCCTGTGGAAGCACCGCAAGTTTAATCCAGTGCTGACACAAAACAAACAGACCAATCTGTCTGTCCATCAGGACTGTCGCCTTTCCCTGCCCTGTGATCCAAAACAGAAACACCCCCTCTAGTAACAAAAAAAAGGAAACTACTGCTATATCTGATACCCATAGACAATGGGAAATATCTGGTCTGGCAGCAGATGCCACCAACACTGTCATGCACTCATGGCAAGCACCCTCTCAACAAATGCACAGCTACTTCAACAAATGCACAGCTACTTCAGCAAATGCACAGCTACTTCAACAAATGCACAGCTACTTCAACATGACATGGCAGTGGTTGGAAGGTGGATCATGTTTCACCACTCCCAGTGGACGGTGTCAATTTTCTGGCCCACCTGTGGAAAGACATGGGTGCTTCACCCACCACCACTGGTAAAGTGCAGTCTGCACTTTGTTACCTAAACAAGCTTGGCTGGGTTTCACTTGGAAATACAGAATTAGTTTGCAGATACATAAAAGGTGCCTTCAAGGAAAACCAAACATTCCCTCAACAACAAAAAAAAAACCCCTAAAATGACAACTTAGTTCTATAGGTTGAAAAGTTGGGCCCCTTAGAAAAGCTCACTATGAAAAACGTTCACAGAGACTTGTAATGCTTCTTGTCCTACTCACTGGACTTCAATGCCACACTGTACATGCACTGGATATTTAAGGCATGTGTCTAAAAGATATTTAATAACCATTTTTATCTGAGAATTTTTTTTAACCTTATGAAATGTGGGTCCCATTAAGTCCTGATTGAATTGTTTCAGTACAAAAAAAAAAAAAGAAGAAAATAAATAAGAATAAAAAATAAAAAGTTACAAATCAGGCAAATGTAACAGATGATGTGCAATGTTTCACTTTTGTTGAACAATGATGTTGCAAAACTCACCAATTCTTAAAAAAAAAAAAAAAAAAAAAAAAAAAAAAAAGTGGTCTAACAGCATCATAAGGTACATTACATCCATTTAGGTGGTGCGCGCGCGCACACACACACACACACACACACACACACACACACACACACACACACACACAGTGAACAGAGTAACATCCCCCACACACAGAAACATTCACATACACATTTTAACCAGACCAACATACACACACATACACACACACACAAAAACAAAACCAAGCATACTAGGCAAAGGGAGACAAGCTGCCTCCTGCCTTACCTCCGTCTCCACTGGCGCTGGAAGGCTGGGAAGAGGTGGGGTGTTGGCGGGGGTGGGGGGCTGGGCGGGGGATGGTCATATAGTGGGATTCTGGGGGGTCTTCCAGGGGGGGCTTGTGCTGCTGGCTGGGCACATCGTAACACAGCTCTGCGTAGCTGACACCTGTGTTCCCGTCACAATCAACACAATGCCTCATTCTGTACAACACCCTCCACCACAAAAATCAACACACTTCATCACTTAGTGTACATCTGCGTTCCTATCACCATCATCAACACGCTGCCTCGCTCTGTGTACATCAGCCTTCCTTGCACAATCAGCCTTCCTTGCACAATCTACACACTTTATCACGTAAGAGTACATATACTTCCCCATCACAATGAACACTCTTCTACACACTCTTTGTACCCTTGATTCCCCTCACAATCAGCACGCTTTGTCCCTCTCATATATGTCCCTAATATATATTATGTTCCTATCACATTTCAACACACTTTCATCACTCCGTGTACATCTAGTAGTTCCTGTCACAATCAACACACTTTCATCAACAGAATAGCCTAGCTGTAGAGCATCGGACTTGTAATCTGGTGTTCCTGGGGTTGCGGGTTCGAATCTCTGCCAGGCCATTTCAGTACAGGGGGATTTTTCCCTCAGAGTTAACACTGGTTCTGATATAAAATAAATATTCATTATATATATATATATATATATCATCATGCAGCATACACCTGTGTTCTCACCACAATCAACATACTTCATCAGAGCCTGCTGCCCCCCCCCCCCCCCCCCCCCCCCCAAATCACAATACAGACCAGATTGTATTGCAGGAAGTCAAAGGACGGAAGAAAGCGAGGATGGAAGGGGAAGGGGGCAATACAGCTGAAAGCGGTAATAGAGACCAGAGCTATGCTCAACAGACAGAAGAAAGGGACAAGGGAGGTAATAGAGACCAGAGCTATATTACAGGAGGTCAACAGACAGAAGAAAGGGACAAGGGAGGTAATAGAAACCAGAGCTATATTACAGGAGGTTGACAGGCAGAAGAAAGGGACAAGGGAGGTAATAGAGAGACTGAGCTATATTACAGGAGGTTGACAGGCAGAAGAACAGGACAAGGGAGGTAATAGAGACCAGAGCTATATTACAGGAGGTCAACAGGCAGAAGAAAGGGACAAGGGAGGTAATAGAGACCAGAGCTATATTACAGGTCAACCGACAGAAGAAAGGGAAAAGGGAGGTAATAGAGACCAGAGCTATATCACAGGAGATCAACAGGCAGAAGAAAGGGACAAGGGAGGTAATAGAGACCAGAGCTATATTACAGGAGATCAACAGGCAGAAGAAAGGGACAAGGGAGATAATAGAGACCAGAGCTATATTACAGGAGTGGTGGTGTTGTTGTTGTTGTTGTCTCATTCGTCATCATTAACAGGCAGAAGAAAGGGACAAGGGAGGTAATAGAGACCAGAGCTGTATTACAGGTCAACAGGCAGAAGAAAGGGACAAAGGAGGTAATAGAGACCAGAGCTATATTACAGGTCAACAGGCAGAAGAAAAGGACAAGGGAGGTAATAGAGACCAGAGCTATATTACAGGAGATCAACAGGCAGAAGAAAGGGACAAGGGCGGGTAATAGAGACCAGAGCTATATTACAGGAGGTCAACAGGCAGAAGAAAGGGACAAAGGAGGGTAATAGAGACCAGAGCTATATTACAGGTCAACAGGCAGAAGAAAAGGACAAGGGAGGTAATAGAGACCAGAGCTATATTACAGGAGATCACAGGAGATCAACAGGCATATTTACAGAAGAAAGGGACAAGGGAGACCAGAGCTATATACAGAGACAGGCAGAGCTATACAAGGGAGGTAATAGGAGGTATTACAGGAGGTGGTGGTGTTGTTGTTGTTGTTGTTGTGTCTTGTTCGTCATTATTAACAGGCAGAAGAAAGGGACAAGGGAGGTAATAGAGACCAGAGCTATATTACAGGTCAACAGGCAGAAGAAGAAAGGGACAAGGGAGGTAATAGAGACCAGAGCTGTATTACAGGTCAACAGGCAGAAGAAAGGGACAAGGGAGGTAATAGAGACCAGAGCTATATTACAGGAGGTCAACAGGCGGAAGAAAGGGACAAGGGGGGTAACACAGACCAGGGCTGTACTGCAGGAAGTCAACTGACAGAAGCAAGGGACAAGGGAGGTAATACACACCAGGACTTTGCTGCAGGAGGTCAAGAGAAGAAAAAAAGGGACAGGGGAGGTAATACACACCAGGACTGTGCTGCAGGAGGTCAAGAGAAGAAAAAAAGTGACAGGGGAGGTAATACACACAGGACTGTGCTGCAGGAGGTCAAGAGAAGAAAAAAAAGGAACAAAGGTAAAAACACACAGGACTGTACTGCAGGAGGTAATACAGACCACAACTGTACTGCAAAAAAAAAACAACAGCAGAAAAAAAACAAAGGGAGGTAATACAGACCACAACTGTACAGCAGGAAGTCAAGAGAAGAAAAAAAAGTGAAAAGGGAGGTAATACAGACCAAGGATTGTACTGCAGGAAGTCAAAGAAGAAGAAAAAACAGGGGAGGGAGATAATCCAGGATTGTACTGCAGGGGTTAACAGAAGAGGGGGGGGGCGGGGGGGGAGGGGGGGGGATTGTGAACAGATTGTGATTCAAAGACGAAAGAAAATAAAGGGACAAGAGACACCAGAGCTGTAACAGAGGAGGTCAACATCGAAATAAAGGAACAAGGGGTGGAGGGAAGGAGGGGTGGTAATCTATACCATGGCAGTTCTGCAGGATGTCAAAAGACAAAAGAAAATAAGAGGGGGGGGGGGGGGGGATTCACACCAGCGCAGTACTGCAGGCGGTGAAGACGCTAGAAAGTAAAGAGACAGGGGGAGTAACACAGACCAGGACAATATTGGAGGAGGTGGAAAGGAGAAAGTTAAGGGGCAAGGGCAGTAATACACACCTGGGCTGTCGGTGTCAGAGGCGTGGGTGAGCATTGAGTTGTTTTTGGGGCCGTTAGCTTGTCGTTTTGTGTGGGCGTCGGGGGCAGCTGCCTTCTGCAAACATCACACCCATAATTCACTTCCCTCTGTTGTTAACCTTGTTTTTCTTTTACAAAACCAGTTTGTTTTCACACAGATCACTGAATATTTTCACTGTCAAGAAATATTTCTTAAAATAATGCAGACCTTTTAAATGTGGTACAAAACATCCAATATCTAAATGATAAAATTCTCTTTAAAAAATAAGTTCTAAAAATGTTAAATGATGCCCCAAAAGTAATCATAGAACATTCTAGTTTTGTTTCAATGTAACGATTTAGATTCAAAACGAAGTGACGGAGGGAGGAAAATGAAGCAAAATTTAGAAAGAAAGGTGTTAGTTACCGCCAAGGGCGCAGACAAACAGAGTACAGGACTTGTAATCTGTTTGTTTGTGTCCTTGGCAGTACCTACCCCTTTTCTTTTTACTTTTTTTTTTTTTTTTTTTAGATTAAGAGACAAAATGTGTATACAAAATTTGCATTCTTCTAATAAATCCTGAAGTTTTAAAAAATGCATTCGAAAATTTGATATATGGTGACTATAGTGTGAAGCTGGTGTGTGTATGTGGGCGGGGGGAGTATGAGGGGGGAGGGGTGCATGCTTGAGTGAATGTGAATTTGTGACAAAGCGGAAAGGGGGGAGAGAGAGGAGAGAGAGAGAGAGAGAGACTGAGAGAGAGAGAATGTGTTGTGTGTGTGTGTGTGTGTGTGTGTGTGTGTGTGTGTGTGTGTGCGTGCATGCATTGTGAACGTGTGTGCATGCAGGCATGCGTGTGTGCGTGCGTGTGTGCACCGGCGCGTGTATGTGCGTGTGCACTTGCACGAGTCCTCGTGTGTATGTGTGTGCATGCATGTGCGTGTGCATATGTGTGTGCACGTGCACATGTGTGTGCGCAAACTTGTGTGTGTGTGTGTGTGTGTGTGTGTGTGTGTTGTGTGTGTGTGTGTGTGTGCGTGCGTGCGTGCGTGTGTGTGTGTGTGTGTGCGCGCACGCGCATGCGTGCACACGTGTGTGTGAGTGAGCGCGACAGTGCATGTGTATTTGAGGGATAATCGCCAAGCTTTTTTTGTGTCTGCATACATACTTGAAGATGTTTTGCTTATATGTGCGCGTGGATAGATGTTTTCTGTATGTGTGTTTGTATTTGTCAATTACTGACACCTTCCTCACCCTTCCTCTCCACTCTCACAAGGGTGACACTTTGAAAATCTGAAAAAAACTGAAAATGAGGCAGGGGTCCAGGGCCCGCCTAGGCCCTGGCGGGGTGCAGGGGCAGTGCCCCGCTGGGGGGTCCAGGGGGCAAAGCCCCCTTGCCCGAAGACAATTTTATGAAATTTTAAGAACATTTCATAGCCTCTCCTGGCATCAAATTGGAAAATCAAAGCACAGCACTCACCTTCAACTTCAGCCTCTAATGTTCCACATGAAGGTCAACAGCTGCAGACAGCTCATCCACAAAATATGAAGAAGCATTCTTTCTTTGATGTACACTTTACATCCAAAAAGTCACTTTCCAACTCAAAGGGAAACTGTACAGACTATTTTACATGACAATCACTGTAAATTCTGCAAAGAAAGACACTGCAAGGTTTTTTTCTTGTGGCAGTTCAACTTCACTCTTGTCTCATGACAGATTTTCTTGTGGGAAAAAAACACTCTTGAAGGTCTACTGGGAAATAGTCTGTTGACTATTAACACTGTTAAAACACACACACACCACACACACACACACACACACACACACAAAACCCTAATGACATTGTTTTTGGAAAAAAAAATACTGACGAAGGTCAGCTGAGCCCTGAGCCTTTCTTTTTGTGGCTGGTTTTGGGAGAGGTATTCAGTGGGAGCAGAGGGGCAGATTTGTGGATGAACTTCCCTGGGGGACAGTTTTTCTGACTGGTGGACAAAGTGTCAGTGGGTGGAGCTGAACAAGATGTTGAGCTTTTTTGGCAGACAACACATTTCTTGCTGCAGGAGCACAACCTGGAGAGCCTGAGCCCTCTGTCACAAGTGTCAGTGGGTGGAGCTATACAAGGTGGTGTTTGAACTTATTCTGGCACATTTCTAGCTGCAGGAGCAATACCACACCATATAACATGCCTAGACTTGCCCTTGTTCTTTGCCTTTTCTCTGAAGACGTTCTGCAGCCTTTTGCAGCCTATACTCTTTTGCAGCTAAGCTACACTTCTTCGCTTTTTTTTTTTCAGCCAGGAATTCTGTGTAGTTGCTCTCTTTTTTTCACAACTGCACACTTCATGACAGGTGACACTTTCAGTTTGGTGGATGAGTCAGATCTTTGGCTCTCAGAGCAGACTTGATGATGGCCACTGCTTCATAATTTTCCGGTGAGAGTGAGAGCACTGAACGATCTTTGAAAACTATATCATCCATGATATTAAACGATGACTCTACAGTGGGTCCAGAAAATATAGACAGTAAGCCTTTCACCAGTTTTGTGAGAGTCTGAAAACGGCTTTCTGCCTGCATCATTTTTGCTTCTGCGAGGGCAAAAAAACATGTCGCCAGAAAATCCTGATCAATTCTCATTGGACTGGTATTGGCTGCCTCCTCTGCCAAATAAGCAACCTTTTGTTTGGGGGGGTCTGGTGTGGTGTATGCCCTAGCTTCCATGTCCAACAGCCCCAGTTCTGTTTCTGGAATAACATTTGGCAAGTCCTCTAGCCAGATGTGAACATTTTGAAAGATGTAAAACTTTTTGTGCAGACACTGGGGTCCAGACAAGTCAGTTGATGATGATGTTTTCTGTTGTCCAGAGGAAGATTCTTCTTCAGAAGCATATCAGCTGCCTTTCAGATAGCCAGCCCTGCGCTTGCTGAAGATGTCCTTCACCCAGTGATCAGCCTTTTTGTCCTTCAAGGCTCGTCTGACTGCAAGGTGAGCATGCTCTCCCACTGCCAGCCCTACTGTCTTCAAGGTGATAGTCACTGGAATAAATGTCAAGTTTTTTTAAGCTCTTTCACCGAGTCCTCTGGAATCAAATCAGCTTTAATGAAGAGACTCAAAACATCTCTGACAAGATGAAACATATCTCCATGAAGGCGGGGTGGCTGAGTGGAGCCTCTGTCTGGTATGTTTTCACAAATGGATCAAACTTGGGGAGCCCCACCGGGTACAAGTTCAAGCAAGTGTGGAACTTGTGGGGATGAGAAAAAGTGTTTTTTTTTAAACAGTTTCCGCTGGTGGAACTTGTGCTGATGAGCGGTCTTTTCCTTGTCTTTCCTTGGCTGATGGGCTGATGACCGTGCCTGTCTGCCCCTCTCCAGCTGCACCTCTTCAATTCCTGTCTTCTCTGCATCAGAAATGCCCCTCTCTGTCCATGATTTGATCAATTATTTTCCTTGCTTGATCTGTTCTTCTTTTGTCAAGCAGGCAAAAGTAAAACAGTAACAGAGCATCCACTGTTTTATGGAACCATTGTGTCACCAACCAGCATGTTTAGGAATCTGCTGGGCATTGGAGGCAACATGTGTAAGAAGCCTTCAGCATTTTTTGAGTGATGGGACAATACCAATAAAGTTTCTTGAAATTCAGCAAAAATGTCTTTAGCCTTTGGAGACTTTTCTATGTCGTAGTAGATGTCCCCACAAACTGCTTCCACACCACGGAACTGGTGAAACAGAGCCTTTGGCAGCATTAGAAACAGTGTGGGCCGTGTCCCCAGCAAAGCATCAAGAAGCTGTCCATGCTCTGACCGCAGAGGAGGAGGTTTTTCCACCCCACTCTGTTGCAACCCCCGCCTTGTGGCACAGTTGTCCATAAGGCATGATATTATATATGTTGAGGGAATATTTCTGTCCTTAGTGCGGTTTTTTTTTAAGCCAACAAAGATGTTTTCTGAAGTGGCCCTGGTTAACTTTGAAACGAGGCAACATGGTGCACACTACACTTTCCTAGCATCGTCGTCATACTGCTGGGACCCATGACATTGACGATCTTGTCCCAACTGTTGTTGGTTGCTTCATCGAGAGTTAGTATAGAAAAAGGGGCACTCCTAAGCTTTTCACTCAGCTCCTGTTTGAAAGCTGCAGCAACACCATGTGTCAGTGTGTAGGTTGCACTGGTTCTCTTTAGTTTCATTCTTTTCAATGAAACATTTGTCTTCAGCTAAACGCTTGCATAAATCAAGCAGGTCAGGAGCGAGAGAGAAAAAGGGAGGCAGTGCTCTGCCAGAAAAGCCAAAAGGACTGCCTTCTGTTCAGCTTGCCTCTCCACCATGGAAGTCACCCCGAGGGATGTGGGGGCTCCACTGCTGCTAAGCAGAGTTGTACAGGAGTTTCAAATCTGAAAAAAAAAAAAAAAAAGCAACACTATAAAGAGTAAGCAGTATTTATAGGCTGCTAACATAGCACACACATGCATGCATGCGTGCGTGCGTGCGTGCGTGCGTGCGTGCGTGTGTGTGTGTGTGTGTGAGTGTGTGTGTGTGTGCGCGCGCGCACGCGCGTGCGTGTGTGAAATGAGAGAGAGAGATATTCTTTTGAATGACTCTGTGTGTGTGTGTGTGTGTGTGAAAATGAGAGAGAGAGATATATTCTTTTGAATGACTGTGTTGTGTGTGTGTGTGTGTGTGTGTGTGTGTGTGTGTGTGTGTGTGTGTGTGTGTGTGTGTGTGTGTGTGTGTGAAAACGAGAGAGAGGAGAGAGAGAGAGAGAGAGAGAGAGAGAGAGAGAGAGAGAGAGAGAGAGAGAGAGAGAGATTTCTGAAGACATCAAGTGCTTTGCTCTTTGAGAAAGAGAGAGAGAGAGACAGAGAAGGGAGGGAGGCGAGGCGAGGAGGGAGAGAGAGAGAGAGAGAGAGAGAGAGAGAGGAGAGAGAGAGAGAGAGAGAGAGAGAGAGAGAGAGTAGAGAGCTGTATAGATAGCACACACACACACACACACACCCTCCTCCCCCCTTTTACACATGGGGGAGTGAGCTAGCAGGCAGCTTTGGAATAGACAACAGCCAGACTACACTGATTACAGCTGAAAGGATGGGGAGAACAGTGGGAGGTAGTTAGAACAAATGGAGGTGGGGGGGGGGGGGGGGGGGGCAGGAAGGGGATAAAGGAGAGGAGTAAGGAGTAAGAGAGAGAGAAGAGAGAGAGAGAGAGAGAGAGAGAGAGAGAGAGAGAGAGAGAGAGAGAGAGAGAGAGAGAGAGAGTGGGGGGATGGAGATGAGTAAGCCTCAAGACCAACACAGGTGGGGAAGGGGATGGAGATGAGTAAGCGTCAAGACCAACACAAAGTTTAGGATTCCTGACCAGCCGTCCCTCTTCCTCCCTCCTCCTATGCTTCCACCACCCCTCCCCTCCATCCCTCAACTCCTTTCTCCATTTCTATGGAGCGGGGTTCAACCTCCCTTCTTTCCCCGCTCCCTTGGCATAATAGGGACAGTGTGGAAGTTACACCACGATAGTGGATCGGAGTGAAATGATCATTAGCTAATGTAATTATGCTTACCTTGACATTTTTTCGATGATCTGCGTGATTAGCGTGTTTCTCGAAGCTTCTTTTTGCCGTTGTTTCCATAGCTGATGGGCTGGTTGCACATAACGCAAAAGCATTTGCCCGGAACATCAAGTTTTTTGCACCAGTCACGATGCGGCCGTTTATCATCAGAGCAGTCTGTCTCAGACAGCCATTCCATCTCCACTTGTTCTTCGCCCCTTTCTCAACAGTAGCCAGATTTGAATCCCCTTCTTGTAAGAACGGCATGACAAAACTTTTACCTTGCCCAACTGGAAAAACTTTTTCTACAAGCACAATGGCGCGACGTTGACTAAACAAAGATCGCTGGATCTGTGTGTCTTCAATGATAGAGAGCGCTTCCTCATTTCCGGTCCTCTGCTACAGTGCTGCTTCGGTCATAATACGCCGATACAACTGTTCTTCCCCCCCAAAACTTTTTTTTTTGTTTTTTTTTTTTTTTTTTTTTTGAATAACAAAACTTGAAAAATGGAATTTCCATCTGGGGCCTTGCCGAAAAAAACGGATTTCCGTCACCCAGACGGAAGAGTGGCACCCATGCTCTCATCCTCTCCCATTTTGCAATTCCCCTTCCTCCTCCTCCCTCTATACCCTTTATATCCACAGATCTTTATTCACACAGACACAAACAACAGCAGACCCAAGTCCTGCAGATACTACTAATCTTCTCTCATCACATCCACTCACCCTTCCAACACCCCCTTCTCCCTCCTTCCTCCCCCCACTCCTTCCCCTTCCCTTCCCCTGATCATTTTCAGCTCACCTGGGAGGTTTCGGGGGAGGTGCTAGGAGATGGAGCAGGGGAAAGGGTCCGGGGGGGAACAGGCGGGGGGACGTCTCGTCGGTTAGTGGCCGGAGAATCGAGAGGCGAGTTGCGCTCCCGCACTCTGGAGTTGACGGCCAGTGCATGGAGAGTGGTGGCGCAGCCCTCCTGCCAGGCAGTGCACAGGGTCAAAAGGTCAGAGGTTAGCCACACAATGCCCCTGCTGCTCCAAAGACAGCTAACTCTGACTGTTAGCATCACATCACAGTTGTCGTCACTATCATCATTTTCACATCATGGTCACGATGACGACTATCATCGTTTTTTTCATATCACATTATGTAGTCATCCTCACTGTCTTCACAACACATCATAGTCACTATCATCACCACTGTCACTATCTTCACAACACATCATAGTCATTATCATCACCACTGTCACTGTCTTTGCAACACATCATAGTCTTTATCATCACCACTGTCTTCGCAACACATCATAGTCATATCATCATCATCACCACTGTCACTGTCTTCGCAACACATCATAGTCATTATCATCACCACTGTCACTATCTTCGCAACACATCATAGTCACTATCATCACCACTGTCACTATCTTCACAACACATCATAGTCATTATCATCACCACTGTCACTATCTTCACAACACATCATAGTCATTATTATCATCACTGTCTTCACAACACATCATAGTCATTATCATCACCACTGTCATTGTCTTCACAACACATCATAGTCATTATCATCACCACTGTCATTGTCTTCACAACACATCATAGTCATTATCATCACCCACTGTCATTGTCTTCACAACACATCATAGTCATTATCATCACCACTGTCACTATCTGTGCAACACATCATAGTCATTATCATCACCACTGTCACTATCTTCGCAACACATCATAGTCATGATCATCACCACTGTCACCGTCTTCGCAACACATCATAGTCATGATCATCACCACTGTCACTGTTTTTTTACAACACATCACAGTCATGATTATCACCACTGTCATTGTCTTCGCAACACATCATAGTCATTATCATCACCACTGTCACTGTCTTCGCAACACATCATAGTCATGATCATCACCACTGCCACTGTCTTCGCAACACATCATAGTCATGATCATCACCACTGCCACTGTCTTCGCAACACATCATAGTCATGATCATCACCCACTGCCACTGTCTTCTTCACAACACATCATAGTCATGATCATCACCACTGTCACTGTCTTCACAACACATCATAGTCATGATCATCACCACTGTCACTATCTTCGCAACACATCATAGTCATGATCATCACCACAGTCACTGTCTTTGCAACACATCATAGTCTTTATCATCACCACTGTCTTCTTCGCAACACATCATAGTCATTATCATCACCACTGTCACTGTCTTCGCAACACATCATAGTCATGATCATCACCACTGTCACTATCTTCGCAACACATCATAGTCATGATCATCACACCACTGTCACTATCTGCGCAGCACATCATAGTCATGATCATCATCACTGTCACTATCTTCGCAGCACATCATAGTCATTACCATCACCACTGTCACTATCTGTGCAACACATCACAGTCATGATCATCACCACTGTCACTATCTTCGCAACACATCACAGTCATGATCATCACCACTGTCACTATCTTCGCAACAACACATCATAGTCATTATCATCATCACTGTCACTATCTTCACAACACATCATAGTCATTATCATCATCACTGTCACTATCTTCACAACACATCATAGTCATTACCATCACCACTGTCACTATCTTCACAACACATCATAGTCATTATCATCATCTTCACAACACATCATAGTCATTACCATCACCACTGTCACTATCTTCACAACACATCATAGTCATTATCATCATCTTCACAACACATCATAGTCATTACCATCATCACTGTCACTATCCAAATGTAAAGCTTTGTAACACAAGTCAATGATACATCCAAGATAAATGATTTTTTTTTTTCCTCACAAGCACTGTCTTTTTTTCTTATTTCTTATTTACCCAACAAGCACTCTACAGTTCTCTCTCACCACCTCCATCTGTTCCCACACCCTGGTTTCCAATGATGCTCTTGCTCACACTTACTCCCTTGCATAAACAGCGTATTTCATAACTTGCATGGCACTAAAAATGGCTACTCCCTGCAATCAAGCCCTGGAGAGAGCAACAACAATCTGGAGACTGAACGACTCAGTCAGCATGAGTTGTTTTAAAATCAGCTTACTCATGTGTTTTGCTCAGACAAAAGAGTGGAAAAAAAAAGAATTTTGTTACACACACACACACACACACACACACACACACACACACACACACACACACACACACACACACACACACACACACACACACATTTCTCTTTTTTTCAGTCTATCAGCGAACTTTCACCTATATCTTCATCAAAGCATGTGTTCTTTCGACTCTATTTACTCACAGATTCATTATCATGTTGTCTAGATAATGTCTTCGTCAACACTAAAGTCATTATTTCACCATCGTTTACCGACACATCTGTCATTGCCATAAATCTGGCGGTGTGCCTTCATCAATATGTGTGTTGTTATTTGTTGATCATTTACTCACAGGTTCATCATTATTGCTGTTCAGATGGAAGCTGTCTGTGCTCAATGGAGGTGGTGTTACCTCATCATCATTTACTCGCTGGTTTGTGTCGTCACTGTCTTCACAGGGGCTGTGCGCCCTCATCAAAATGTTATTTTCATCATCGTTTATTCACAGGTTCCTTATCATCCTGATTTACAATGGGGCTGTGTGCCATCACCTAAGTGTTGTAATTTCATCATCATATACTCACAGATTCGTCATCATTGTGTCTAGATAGCTGTGCATGTTTAAAGCTTATGTTGTTCTTTCATCATCATTTATTCACAGGTTTGTTATCATCCTGATTTATATAGGCGCTGTGTGTCATCATCAAAGTGTTGTAATTTCATCATCATATACTCACAGATTCATCATCACTGAGTCTAGAAGGGAGTGGTGCGCATTTGAAACAAATGTTTTTATTTCATCATCCTTTACTCACAGGTTCATCGTCGTCGTTGTCTAGATGAGGACTGTGCAGAGGGCGACTGTCCACTGTCTTGGGCTGTGTGCGTTCATCAAAGGGGTCCACCACGACCTGCTCCGTCCCCTAATCTCACAGCGACAAAATGGACACCCCTGACCCTCCGAGTCCTGACAAAACAAGCATCAACACATGTCCACTGGGGAAGCATGGAGTATGTCAATTATGTGACAGATGGGGTATATGTGGGATGAAACATGGGTTATATACCATTATGTAAAACATGGGTATCTCCATGAGGTAAAACCTGGGTATCACCCATGAGATGAAATATGGGGTATCTCCATTAAGTGTATCGTGTTAACTACTATTCTGTAAAACATGGGGTATCTCCATTGTGTGAAACATGGTTTCCTCCATTTGGTGAAAAAAACAGGACATCTCCCACTAGGAGAAATAATTTGGAGTATCTCCTATTTCGTGCAACATGGGGCATCTGCCCTAAGCTAAAACATGTTGGATCTCCCATTCGGTGAAACATGGGTCATCTCCCATTTAGGCAAAACAAGGGGCATTTGCTATAAGTTGTGAAATATGGGTTAACTCCAGCAGGTGTCTCCATTCAGTGATGTATGTATGAGGTATCTCCCAGTAGGTAAAACATGAGGTACCTTTCAGTAAGTGGCACATGGGGTATCTTTCATTCGGTAATACATAGGGTATCTCCATTAGGTGAAACATGAGGTATCTCCAGCAGGTGAAACATGGGGTACCTTCCATTCGGTAATACATAGGGTATCTCCATTAGGTAAAACATGAGGTACCTTTCAGTAAGTGGCACATGTGGTATCTTTCATTCGGTAATACATAGGGTATCTCCATTAGGTAAAACATCAGGTACCTTTCAGTATATGACACATGCGGTATCTTTCATTCGGTAATACATAGGGTATCTCCATTAGGTGAAACATGAGGTATCTCCAGCAGGTGAAACATGGGGTACCTCTCATTAAGTGACACATGGGGTGTCTCCTGTTAAGAAATACATAGGGTACCTTCATTTGGTGAAACATGGGCTATTTGTTGTCATCAAGTGAAACAGGGGTATCTTCATTAGGTGATACATGTGGTATTTTCATCAGATGAAACAACAGGTCTCTTCCATTAGATGAAACAAAGGGTATCTCCCACAAAATGAAACAAGGGGTATCTCCCACAAAATGAAACAAGGGGTATCTCCCACAAAATGAAACAAGGGGGTATCTCCCACAAAATGAAACGAGGGGTAGCTCCCTTTATATGAACAAGGAGTATCTCCCATCAGATGAGACAAGGGGTATCCCCGATCAGATGAGGCAAGGAGTATCTCCCATTAGATGAGACAAGGGGTATCTCCCATCGGGTGGAACATGCGTTATCTCCCATCAGATGAAACAAAGGGTGTCACCCATCAGATGAAACATGGGCATGTCCCATTCGATGAAAAACAAGGGGTGTCACCCATTAGATGAAACAAGGGATACCCCCCATCAGATAAAACATGGGCATGTCCCATTCGATGAAACAAGGGGTGTCACCCATTAGATGAAACAAGGGATACCCCCCATCAGATAAAACATGGGCATGTCCCATTCGATGAAACAAGGGGTGTCACCCATTCGATGAAACAAGGGGTGTCACCCATCAGGTGAAACATGGCATGTCCCATTCGATGAAACAAGGGGTGTCACCCATCAGGTGAAACACGGAGTATCTCCAGACCTGCTCAGAGTTGAGTTTGCTGCGGACTCAGTTGGGAAGACTGGGACCACACAGTCGAGTTTCATCCACTTATGGATGCGTTTTCTGAGAGTGTTGCTCAAATTCCTGACCAACACTGCAGGTGTCTGTATCTCTCGGGCCCTGGTTGACGCCGGGATATATTATGAAGGAAGCGTAGAGTACAGCCCTGTCATGTAGTCTCAGACCGAATGGAAATCCGTAGCATCATCATCATCATCCTCATTCTCATCGATCAGCATAAAAAAAAAAGTCTCAAAATCTGTGGCCCTTCATGCCCTGCTCTCATGGACCTCAGTTTCGATGTCCTCTCCACGTCTGTGGCCTTGGTTTGGTTCCGTCGGGTCACCGGTATCGGCGAGTCCATGGGGGCTGTCGTTGGACGGACGTGGTGGGCGCCCTCCGGAGGGAGAGCTCACTCACGCCGGCTCCGCGACTAAGCAATTATTGTCGTCAGTAGGGGGCTTAGTAGGTGGTGTCCTGCGTATGTTAGATCAGAACAGGCGCCACTGAACACCACTGAAGTGACTCGGCAGCAGTGCAGTGTCCTCCTCCGGTGGGTTGCCTCTTGACGACTTGACTGACTGCTGCCTGTGGATTGCGGTGCTGGGGGCTGCGGCGGGGCCGACCGGGCTGTGGCTGTGGACAGGGTGTCGGAATGAGCGGCGTGGGTGCACTGCAGTCAGCTCACAAGTCCCCCCCCACACACACACACACACACACACATACACACACACGCACAACAGACCTTCTAAAACAGACCATCTAAAAAACGCACCAGACACTTTGTTATAAATCTTTCTTTCGTAAAATCTTCGATCAGATGATAAATGCCAATCTCTCTCTCAGATATTCAAAGATAATGTCAGCTCCCATTAGGTGAAGCATAGGGTATCTCCCATTGGGTGAAACACAGGGCATCTTGCATCAGGTGAAACACAGGGCATCTCGCATCAGGTGAAACACAGGGCATCTCGCATCAGGTGAAACACAGGGCATCTCGCATCACACATCAGGTGAAACACAGGGCATCTCGCATCAGGTGAAACACAGGGTATCTCGCATCAGGTAAAACACAGGGCATCTCGCATCAGGTGAAACACAGGGCATCTCGCATCAGGTGAAACACAGGGCATCCGCATCAGGTGAAACACAGGGCATCTCGCATCAGGTGAAACACAGGGCATCTCGCATCAGGTAAACACACAGGCATCTCGCATCAGGTGAAACACAGGGCATCCGCATCAGGTGAACACAGGGCATCTCGCATCAGGTGAAACACAGGGCATCTCGCATCAGGTAAAACACAGGGCATCTCGCATCAGGTGAAACACAGGGCATCTCGCATCAGGTAAAACACAGGGCATCTCGCATCAGGTGAAACACAGGGCATCTCGCATCAGGTGAAACACAGGGCATCTCCTGTTTAGTGATACTTTGAGCATCTTGCATACGTTGAAACATGGGTTTTTTCCCATTCCATGAAACATGGGGTGCACTGAAGCATGGGATATTTCCCATTCAGTGAAACATGGCATATCTCCCATAGGTAAAACATAGAGTATCTACTATAAGAGGAAACATGGGGTATCTCCCTTATGGGGTATGTCCCATAGGTAAAACACAGAGTACCTACCATAAGAGGAAACATGGGGTATCTCCCATTGGTAAAACATAGAGTATCTACCATTAGAGGAAACATGGGGTATCTCCCTTTGATAAAACACAGAATATCTACCATTACAGAAAACAGGGGGTATCTTCCATAACAAAAACAGCAACAACGCATGGGATTTCTCCGACAAGCAGATGACCCAGGAGAGAGAAGACACTGAGCACAGCATCCTGCTGGTTTTACCTGCCACTGAGTGAGGCAAGGGGTGCAGAGGAGATGGCCGCAAGGCTCCAGGCGGATGTCCTTGTCGTTCTCCGCACAGATCTTGCACAGCTGGAAGGTGGAACCCATCTCGCAGTACAGCTCGTACTGTTCCTGCGTCACGCGGATGTGGTCCTCCTCACAGTCGCGCACACCAGGAGCTGAGGTCAGGGTTCACCGTGCGTCCGTCAGGGAACAGGAAGCTGGAAGTCAAGACACAGCACAGAACGCATCACTCTCAGACCCCACAACACCATGTCACTACTGGCTTGAACCATGCAACCAGGTCAGAAAGGCAACACTATACTGCTGTAAAACTGGTGACAGGCAGCACTGTAATTCATGTTCTTTATAGGCTAGCAACCACTATGGGTCATATCCGGGTTGTCACCCCACTGGAGTCAGTTGACTTGAAGCTGAAATTCAATGGGCAACACCACATTAGTGTAAAACCAACTACATCCGACATCAGACTGGCAATGACACAACACTGTGAAACCAGTAACATCCCACATGAGACACGCAACATATCACTTTCAAAAGGAATTTTACACAGAGAGTACATTTTAAAAAATTTTTTTTTTTTATTCAATCAAAACCTCATTCCTACGTCGTGTAAGTTCATTCCCTACCATCAAGATCCATCCAGTAAGACTTAATTCAGTTCAGGGGTGTGTGTGTGTGTGTGTGTGTGGGGGGGTGGGGGGGGGGGGGGGGCAAAAGCGGGCGGTTCACTCACAATCCTTCTCTCTGTCCATCCAGTAAGGCCTGACACAGGGACTTGTTCTGGGGGATGGTCTGCAGGATCTGGCCGTCGCCCGTCACGTAGCCAATGGCCCACTGGCCCAGGCGTGTACAGCTCAGCCGAAAGACGTAACTGTGGACACAGACACACAGCACCACTGAAGGATGGGGAAGTAAGGAACAAAACATTGTGTGCATATAAACCTACAACACCAGGGAAGGAAGGGAGGTAAGATGCAAATAGCAGTGGAGATAATAAACACACAGCAGCACCACTGAAGGAAGGGTAAGGAATAATAAAATTGTGGGCATAAACTTACACATGCATGCCTACCCCTGAAAATGAATTTCAGTAGCACTGTTTTCAAATTTCAGTAGCACGGACTCAAAATCAGTAGCATTCATTTTTTTTTTCTTTTGAAACAGTTTGTGGAAAGAGTTGGTCAGGGTGTCATAATCATCTCAACCTATGCATAGAATAAGACTAAACTTTACCGTGATGTTTTAATTAAAGAAAATGTGCTACACAAATCACGCACTTTGCTTCTGAATTGTCAGAGTCCAATTTCACAGTGAAGGGAAATTTGCCACTGTATTTGTCCAGGAACTTCTGTGACAGCTGACGCTTTTTTTTGATGCAGGTTCATCGGCATCACCAGGTGGCACATCCATTCGCGCTTTCTCTTTGTATTAGACGCTATGTATCTCAAAACTTCAATTACTTGTGATATCGGATTTAGTACTTCTGCTTTCAAAAGCATCGTTTGCTTGAATAACTGAGTTTAACGCCCCTCTATAGCAGAAGTCGTTGGAGATATAAGCTACTCGTCTGCTTGATGAAGACAGGGCTTTACGTCCCTTTTACCATTCGGTGTTCTGCTTCTGCTTTCAAAAGCATCGTCTGCTTCAACTCGCGATCGTTTCAAGTGAATTTTGTTGAAAAAAAATCTTTTTGCCATAACGAAAAAAAATTTCCGTAATTGTCGTAGCTACTTCGTTTTTTTTTTTGTTAATTGCCGTAGAAAATACTGAAGTTCCGTAGGGGTAGGCATGTATGCTTACAACACCACGGAAGAAGGGAGGTAAGAAGTTTAATGCAGTGGATGTTATAAACCCACAGTACCACTGAAGAAAGGGGGGGGGGGTAAGGAATAAAAACATTGTGGGCATGAAACTACAACACCACGGAAGGAAGGGAGGTAAGAAGTTTATAGCAGTGGATGTAATAAACCCACAGTACCACTGAAGAAAGGGGGATAAGGAATAAAAACACTGTGGGCATGAACCTACAACACCACAGAAGGAAGGAAGGTAAGAAGTTTACAGCAGTGGACGTCTATAAACAACACTGCACCACTGAAGGAAGGGAGGTAAGAAGCACTGAAGAAAGAAATGAAGAAAATAGAATGAGATGAGGAAGAAGAAAGGACTGAAGGGAGCAGAAAGGAAGAAAAAAAGATGAAATTAAAGAAGGGACAGCTGTAAGGAAGGGAGAAAAGTATAATGAAAGAAAGCAAAAATAATAATAATAATAATAATAAATAACTGAAGAAGAAAGAAAGAAAGAAAGAAAGAAAAAAAAAAAAAAAAAAAGAACCAAAACTAAGGGAGAGAGAAAAAAAAAAAGAAACAACAGAATCAGAAAAAGAAGGAAAGAAAGAAGAAATAACAGGCCAGCCACGGAGCTATGCCAGTAAAACCTGAATGGTTAGGGAGAAAAAAAAAAAAAAGAAAATTCCCGCCAGTTCTATCCCCACCACCATCTCCATACCTTCCCGTCATTCTCCCAAACAAAATGCCTCTTATGTGGTCTGAAAAAGGAAAAAAAAAAAAAAAAAAAAAAAAAAATTTAAAAAATCCTGCCAGCAGTTCCTCTTGTTCTCCCTAACAACTTCCCTTTGTACCTCAGAAAAAGAGAGAAAAAATTCATTCCTGCCAGTCCGCCCCCCCCCCCCCCCCCCCCCCCCCAACAACCACTACTTGTATGGTTACAAAAAAAAAAAAAAAAAGAAAAAAAAAAATCAGTCCTACAAGTTCGCTCTCCCCCCCCCCCTACCCCCTTCACTATCCCTACCCCCAGTTCTCACCAACAACTACCACCTTTATGGTCAAAATAACAAAACAAAAACAAAAAATCAGTCCTGCCAGTTCTCCCCAACAACTATCTCTTGTATAGTCTAAAACAGCAAAAAGAAAACAAACAAACAAACAAAAAAATCAGTCTTGCCAGTTCTTCCCCCTGGTTCTCCCCAACAAGTACCACCTGTATGGTCAGGAAAAAAAAAAAAAAACAGTCCTGTCAGTTCTCCCCTTCTAGTTATCCTAAAAACAGCAACAAACAAAACTTCTCATGCCAGTTCTCTCCCCTGTTTCTCACAACTGCTGCCCCCTATGTGATTAGAAAAAAAAAAAAAAAGTAACCTCACATTCGGAAATGAGACTTTCAACACTGACTACCAACACAGTGATTAAATCAGTCAGCATGTGTTGAGAGTAAAAGGTTGTCAAACGCTATCTTCCACAGGAAAGTAGAACATAGCTACCTATTTTCTTCAGAAAAAGAAAATCACACAATGATCAAGTCACAAAAAGCCAAGTCATTCCCGTGCTCCACAGTACACCCCAAAAAGGGAGTGAATCAGATACCACCCACAGAAATCAAGAGATGCAGGCTTGTTGTTGTCTTTTTTTGCTTTGTGTTATTCTCCTTTTTGTTGATATTGTTGCTAATGCTGTTGATTGTGTGTGTTCTGACCATCTTAAGTCTTACATCATAAAAAGTAAATTCACACACTCAAACAAAAAGCAAGTCATTCCCAACTCCACAGTACACCCCAAAAAGGGAGTGAATCAGATACCACCCACAGAAATCAAGAGATGCAGGGCTTGTTGTTGTCTTTTTTTGCTTTGTGTTATTCTCCTTTTTGTTGATATTGTTGCTAATGCACATCTTAAGTCTTACATCATAAAGTCCCTCAATTTACAGCAAACCCTCAATACCCCATTCACATCATTCATACACAGCAGTCTCCAGCACAGCTGTCCCTCAATGCCCCATTCACATCATTCACACACAGCGGTGTCCATTACTGGTGGAACACATCTGTCCCTCAATGCCCCATTCACATCATTCACACACAGCGGTGTCCATTACTGGTGGAACACAGCTATCCCTCAATGCCCCATTCACATCATTCACACACAGCGGTGTCCATTACTGGTGGAACACTGCTATCCCTCAATGCCCCATTCACATCATTCACACACAGCGGTGTCCATTACTGGTGGAACACATCTGTCCCTTGTTCCTATATTGTAGTCTCCAGCAGTCCACTCGAAAATCAAAGGCTGTCAAGAACTTCCAAGGGTGCATACGAACCCTGAGTTCTTTTCTTTTTTACACACACACACACACACACACACAATCACACTCCACACATACACACTCCCATCGACCCCTCACCGCACCCCCCCCCCCCCCCCCCCCCCCCCCACACACACACAACCAGACCTGTTTACCCGAAGTTTCGTGTATCTGTAATATCTCTGACAAAAAACCTGTAATTTGAAAAAATTAAAAAAAAAAAAAAAAAACATACATAATCCTCATAAGCGCAATACTTTCGCAACTTCTGAAGATCTGGAAGAGCCGGCTGCTAACGCGTAAAACCGCTTAGTCGCCATCTTTGACAAGGAAAAAAGATGCAAGGCACACTGGGAAATGTCTTCTTACTGCTTGTGACCGAAACGGGCTAGATAAAACTTCATGTGTAACAATTTTGTTTCTCTTTTTCTTTTTTTTCTTTTTTTTTTCTTTTTCCCAGTAATCATTATTTTTTCTTAATTTTTTTTTTTTTTTTTTTGGGTGGGTGTAATTCCCATAATTTAGATTTTATGGCAAAATCGTATGGGTAAACAGGTTTGCACACACACACACACACTCCCCACCCCCCCACACACACTGTGACAGACCTGCCAGGTTTGTTGATGTACTTCTTAAGGCGTTCCTTGACCTCGTCATAGGTGAGAAAGGCAGCGTAGCCGGGATGAGTGACCGCCAACACGTTCCAGTTGCGTAGCAAGTTGTTCCATGGCTGGAACAGTCTGCAACATGCCTGGTATTCTTTACACCACACACGTCAAGTTGTCGGCATACCGTACATCAGTACATGAACTAACCCAGACGCTTTGTGTCAAACGTTGAAACACTAAAGTTAGCATGCAACTGTCCATCTGCAAACAACACACAGACATTGCATAGTGAGCATGAGTTAGTCTTCATTTTTTTTATAAAAAGGGAAAGGGGGAAAAAAAAAAAAAAAAAAAAAAAGAAGACGGCGGGAAAAATAGGAGGATGGAGGCCCCACCTACTTCAAAAAAAAAAAATAAATAAAAAAAGAAAAAAAAAAAAAAAACCATTAAAAAAAAAAAAAAAAAAAAAACAAAAGAAAAAAAGAAAAATGAAGAAAAAAAGAAAAAGTGTAAAATTTGCGGTCAGAGGACAAAAAAAAAAAAAAAAAAAGATTGGGGGCAAAGTTGTTCTATGGCTGGAACAGTCTGCAACAGGCCCAGCATTCTCTATACCACACGTCATTTCTTTACATCACTCCTCATTTCTTTACACCACTCCTCATGTCTTTACACCACTCCTCATTTCTTTACACCATGCCTCATGTCTTTACACCACACGTCATTTCTTTACACCACACCTCATTTCTTTACACCACACGACATTTCTTTACACCACACACCTCATTTCTTTACACCACGCCTCATTTCTTTACACCACGCATTATTTCTTTACACCACACCTCATTTCTTTACACCACGCATTATTTTCTTTTACACATCATTTTGTTACACCACACGTCATTTCTTTACGCCACACGTCATTTCTTTACACCACACCTCATTTCTTTACACCACACATGTCATTTCTTTACACCACACCTCTCATTTTGAGGTAGGTAGGGGGGTAGGGGTCTGACTGCTGCAGAGGGTCCTGGTGAGGTCCTGGGGCAAGGCCCGTGATGGGAGCAGAGGGCAGGAGTCCCAAAGTCTCCTGCCGCTGTAGCGTTTTGCTTGTTTACAAAATAAAAATCAGCCTTGGGTTGGGGATATCACAATTCTAAAAAGCAAACAAAAAAGGTACTATTCCCTCTAAACACCGGAGTCTCAAAAAAAAAAAAAAAAGAAAAAAGAAAAAAAAAAAAAAAAGAAACAGAACATACTTTGCTGATTTTGTAGTACTAAGTCTTCAAACCTAGCTCCATAATGTTTTTTTCCAGTCTTTTTTTATGCCCTTACTTAGCCACATGGATGTTTCCACCTCTCTCGTCAAACTAATATAAGTACTACTTCTTTTTGATACAGTCATTTATGTAAGAAATATGAGCCTGTCTGCCAGATGACAGTTCAGTTTACATGCTATGATTACTCTGTGATTTCTGTGAAGCTGGAAAAGTCCATCAGAATGCACTGTATAGAATGTTCCCCTGATGATTTGGCCTCATGCTAATGCATACATATGTGAATTTAGGAGTCTCCACCATTACAGAAGAGAAGGAAAGCCAGCAGAGAATGATCTCATAAAACATTACATCATACACCATGCGCCTTAATTCTTTTTTCCTATGTTTTGCTTATACATTTGCTTACGTATGTATATTTTAGCATCATAGATATGGTGCTCATTTGTATTTCATATTCTGACGTCATATGATGTCATTAAGATTTTATGGTTCTGTACTTGCAGTGTGTGTGTGTGTGTGTGTGTGTGTGTGTGTGTGTGTGTTGTTTTTGTAAAACAAAAATTTGTACAGAACCAAGTTATCAAAAAAAGTATTTTGTTGACAATCAAGGGAGGGCATGCACAATTAAAGGCATCTTGTGGTGCAAAATATTTGTGGTCAGCCAAAGATCCTCTCTTCGCATACAATCACAAGTCATTCTGTAAAAATCAGCAAAATATGCCCGCTCAGCCAAACATCCTCTCTTCACAAGTCATTCTGTAAGCACAGTGTGATATGGACTGGTCCAAAAATGAGAGTCAGCAAAACATCCTCTCTTCAAAACTTATCAAAAACACCCATAACCAGCTAAATATCCTCTTTTCACAAGTCATTCTGTGAACATGCTGTGTTGTGGATTAGAATGCTCTCCAAGAGGAGACCTGACAGTGTGTGAACAAGCTGAACTTCTCTGTCCACAGAAGTGTTGTCATCAAGAACAGTGTCATGGAAAGAGAAATTCTCCACAAAGAGACCTGACAGCTTTGAAAAGCTGGTATACAATGTGCTGATCCGTCCCAGACAGAACTGCTGTCCTACAGAACAGGGAGTAAAATCATCAAAACCCACCCATCCCCAATGTGTTAAGATGCATCCACTGCTCTACTGTCTATGTTCAGTCAGAACTGGCATCACTGAACACTAAGTGAATCAGCAGCAGACTTGTGCCTCCTCAAGAGTGAAAAAAAAAAAAAAAAAAAAGTGTGTGTGTGTGTGTGTGTGTGTGTGTGTGTGTATGTGAGGGATGCAGGAAAGTGAGAGTGTGGGGGAGGAAGAATCTTTTCTTGGCAACCCAATCTGTTCTGTTTACATGTGCTGGTTAATAAAATAGCTTAACACAGTGTTCATGCATTAAAATACTACAGAACACTCTGAGCTAACCTGGCAGAGGAACAAAGAATGAAAAAGCCCCACTTGACAAGTACGGATCTGGATGAGTGCAGGTGTTTTTGAGGGCCTGGTGTTGGTTGCTTCATCCTGTAATGTCCTGATGGTCACAGATAGCCGACAACAGTGGTAGGGCATGACTCTAAAACAGGACGACCATCACACGAGGTGACACTAAGAAAGGCTGACAGTCACCTTGGTATGTTGTAAGTGTGTCAGTGACAAGCAAAGATAGTGACACATCCTGCCAGTGCCAGTGGCAGGTCTGACCTCTTGTGTCTGTCTGTGTCTTCAGGAAGGATGTCCTTCACCCACATCACATAGCACCAACCCTCTTCCCTCACCATCAACACTGCAACAACTGCTTGCCTCTCTCCCCAAGTGGCCCACACATTGCAACCAGGCAAAAAAAAACTGATAGCCACTTTCTCACTTCCTGTGCCACATTACCGATGTGTCCTTAGTGGGACACCAGTCCTCACCTCTACCAAGAACTGAACACATCACGGTGTGTTCTTAGTGGCAGACCTGTCCTCATCTTAACCATGAACTGAACACATCACTGATGTGGTCTTAGTGGCTGATCTGTCTTCATCTCTACCAAGACTGAACACATCACTGGTGTGTTCTTAGTGGCTGACCTGTCCTCATCTCCGCAGACTTATCTCCATCACGACTTGTACACACTACTTCTGCATTCTTAGTGGCAGATCAGTCCTCCTCTTTATCATTCACTGGTACAGACCGTTGGTGTGAAATTGTTAATGGCACACAATATCGGATGGGTCATGCAAGCAGTTTTCTGATTCCAGGCCAATATATAATCATCAATTCAAAAGACAAATGTACATGAAAAACATGCTGACCATCAATTATATGCTTTGTCTGGCCAATTTTTCATGGCGCTTTTACAGTAAATGGTGTTTGTGTGTGTGTGTGTGTGTGTGTGTGTGTGTGTGTGTGTGTGTGTGTGTGTGCTTTCTTTAATTCATCCCCGTTGTTGTCAATCAGTTCTGGAGCATGGCAACAACAACTTCCTGTTGATCTGTCACTCTCTACAAGCTGCCAGTGTGTATCTGTAAAGCAATCCAGGTATTCTAGTGTACTGTTCACAATTTCTACTTCAAACACAACCTTTGAAACATTTTCAAAATGGAATGTGTTGGCCAAGGTGACAGAGACAGGACTGTCCTTTATCTGCGCCTGCCCACATCTTCTTGAGCTAGGTAAAGGATCTGTGTCCAAACACTACACTTCAGTATCAGGAATGTGTCCTTCAACACCATGACATCACTGTCCTCTATCTGTGCCTGTCCACAGCCTATTGAAGGATTCAAGTCCAAATACAGCATTTGAAGCATTTTGGTCACTGGAATGTGCCCTTGATCATGGAAAGGGCATGTCTATCCTATGTTCCAGCAAGTCAACGGTTTCCCTCATTTTACTTACAGAGGTCTTCAAACACTTGTGAACCTTATCATACACATGTTTCTGGGCAACGTTAAACTCGTTTTCATATTCAAAGGTAATTTTTTTACCTCATGAAAAAAAAAAAATGACAACTTTGGTTTTGTTAACCTTTATCTGTGGTTTCCATAAAACACATTACTTCCACAAAGCATCCAAGGCTTTCTGCAAGTCGTCAGCTATCTCAGCGTAAATCAAAGTGTCCTTTGCTTTCAACAACAAAAAAATGTTTTCCAACATCACAATTTCATCGACAATATCAGAAATATTTTTACATGTTAAACCTGTGGAGGCATCCTATTCATGTTTCAGTAAATCATTTAAACATTCTGCAATTAGCACTGGGGGTCAGTTCTCGCCCTGGCAAATGCCAGCAAAACATTGGAAATAATGCAGATTATCAAACTTCACAAAACTTAGCATGAGCATATAATTACATCTCTAATGACATTTAGCAATTTACAATGAATACCACTCTAAAAAGCTTTTGTTACAAAGAACATTTATCAATTTCATCCTGCTCCCAGTCACCCATTCTGAGTTCTGGATTCATCTCCCTGGTTCAACTGTGACACTTAACACCCACCATCACTGCAAGTCCATCTTCTCATCTTCCAATGGTGGATTCATTTCACTGGTTTTGACGTTGATTAACTTCTTCATTGTCACTGTCTCTTCACATCTCCCAAACAGTGGAATCGCGTCACCGCTTTACCTCTGGAACAGCCACCACACGTCGCTAATCTGCGAATATCCCCACTTAGAGAAATTACCTCAGACTTGCCCCACATAAAACAAACTAGGGACTAACTCCATAGAAGTCTATCCCTGGATTAACTCCACAGAAGGCTATCCCTGGATTAACTCCATATCCCTGGACTAACTCCACAGAAGGCTATCCCTGGACTAACTCCATATCCCTGGACTAAACTCCACAGAAGGCTATCCCTGGACTAACTCCACAGAAGGCTATCCCTGACTAACTCCACAGAAGGCTATCCCTGGACTAACTCTCCTCCACAGAAGTCTATCCCTGGAGTAACTCCACGCCAGGATAACTTTAGACTCGCCTCATGTAAGGCTAATCCTGGACTGATTTCTTACCAGGCTAACCCTGGACTAGCCCCCACAACAAACTAACCCTGGACTAGCTCTACAACAAGCTAACCCTGGACTAGCCCTACAACAAGCTAACCCCAGACTTGCCCTACAACACGCTAACCCTGGACTTGCCCTACAACAAGCTAACCCTGGACTTGCCCTACAACAAGCTAACCCTGGACTAGCCCCATAACAAGCTAACCCTGGACTAGCCCCACAACAAGCAAACCCTGGACTAGCCCCATAACAAGCTAACCCAGGACTAGCCCCACAACAAGCTAACCCCGGACTAGCCCCACAACAATCTAACCCTGGACTAGCCCCATAACAAGCTAACCCTGGACTAGTCCCCCACAACAAGCTAACCCTGGACTAGTCCCCCACAACAAGCTAACCCTGGACTAGCCCCACAACAAGCTAACCCCGGACTAGCCCCACAACAAGCTAACCCTGGACTAGCCCCATAACAAGCTAACCCTGGACTAGTCCCCCACAAAGCAAACCCTGGACTAGCCCCACAACCCTGGACTAGCCCCACAACAAGCTAACCCTGGACTAGTCCCCCACACAACAAGCTAACCGTGGACTAGCCCCACAACAAACTAACCCTGGACTAGCCCCCTACATAAAGGTAAACCTAGACTAGCCCCACAACCTAACCCTGGACTAGCCTCACAACAAGCTAAACCCTGGACCAGCCCCATAACCAACAAGCTAACCCTGGACTAGCCCCATAACCAACAAGCTAACCCTGGACTAGCCCCATAACCAACAAGCTAACCCTGGACTAGCCCCATAACCAACAAGCTAACCCTGGACTAGCCCCATAACAAGCTAACCCTGGACTAGCCCCATAACAAGCTACCATGGACTAGCCCCGTAACAAGCTAACCCTGGACTAGCCCCACAACAAGCTAACCCTGGACTAGCCCCACAACAAGCTAACCTGGACTAGCCCCACATAAAGCTAACCCTGGACTTGTCCCCCGCATAAAGCCAATCCTCAAGAAAAATCTCAGGTCTTTCAATGAGATCTGCATACTGTACTCAACCATTATGTAAGCTTACAGTTACACTTAAAATTCAAATTAGAAAACAGATTTTCAGTTCTACCTTCAGGGATTCCAAAATCAAATCAAATCATGTTGCTTCAAGCCCTGCCAACCACAAAAGCCATATCTGGACAGAAACAAAAAAAAAATTCTCCAAAATTCATGAATAAAAGATGAGCCTGACAGAAAACAGACCATGCTGTCCTTCTTTTTATATGGATTGGGTCTTACATTCAGTGAGGGGGGGGGGGGGGGGGGAGAGAGAGAGAGAGAGAGAGAGAGAGAGGGGGGGGGGGGGAAGAAACCAACAGGGTCAATTGCCAAGCACTGAGAAAGTCTGTCAAAGTCAGGAACTCTTGAGTATCGATGACGACATCTACAATGACACCTGATACTGACAAAGATTCTGGAAGAGAGTAACAAAGATGGCTTATAATGCGTCCGTATGAAACAGTAAAAATTCCTTTAAAATCTCCTGAGTAAGTGTGTGACTTAATGGAAAGGAAAAGCAGAAACACATCAAGATCCTTCTACCAAAATCACATAGCTTTTTTTGTGCAGTGTAAGTTCTCCACAATCACTTTGCCAGACTAGCCTGTTCATCTGGCCACTTGTGATTGGCAAGCACTGTGGTGTTTGGCAGTTGCACATACACACAACTGAAAAAATGTTTGCACCAGTGACCATTAAAAGAAAGAAAAAAAAAAAAAAAACCTCTTATGAGAGAAAATGTTGAATGCCATCCACTTCGCTACCTGATATGACTAAAAAACAAAAACAAAAAACAAAAAAAACTGTCAAGACCTGTGTATCTAACCACCAATCTTTCTTCAGTAACATCTCTCACTTACCTTTCTAAATAAACATCATTCTCATTTTTAAAGGAGCATTCTTCGTTCTCCCGTCACTGAGGGAACTGCCAATGACAGAACATCTTTCACACACAAGGACCATTTCTTTCCACCTCCAGCAAGCCTTGGACTCTGTGGTTGAAGCCCTACGCTACAGAATATATGAAGAACTCTCCCTGACAGACATGTCTTTCACAGATGAGGTGAGGACCCCTACTGTCCACTTCCTTGTGAATGAAATCCTACCAACCATGTGAAGAACTATCAAGGACCTCCTGGTGACTGACTCCTACCAACCATGTGAAGTAACATGTCAGCATGTCTTTTCCATTTTGGTACAAAGTGTCAGCAAGGTCACTCCCGACACCAAAGCCAACACAAACAGGTAAGCTACGGAAAGGTAAGGTAATGCTGTTTATAGCCCAGCTGACCGCAAAGGGACATATATCAGGGCTGCCACTGCGTTGAAGTCAACTCACAAGTCATTTATAAAGGTAAAAAAAAAAAAAAAAAAAGCAAAACAAAAACAAAACTCATGCACACAACCCTTTAAAACACATCTAAAAATGCATAAGAAATTTTGTTAAAAATCTGTCCTCCGTAAAGTCTTAGATGAGGGTTGTGTGTGCGTGTGTGTGTGTGTGAATGTGTGTGTGTGTGTGTGTGTGTGTGTGTGTGTCTGTGAAGTGTGTGCATGGGAATCAAACCCAAGACCACCAAGCCAGGAGTCAGCAACATCAAAGAATAAAATCTTGATCTCCTCAAAAAACAATCCAAATAATGATCAAAATATGACATGCTGTTTTTCACGTTGACCTAAAAAATCTGGCAAAAAGTAAACATAAACCATTAATGGCGCACGCACACACACACACACACACACACACACACACACACACACACACACACACACACACACAGAGTAAGTTACAGTCATATACAGCTGCATACCTGCAGAAGACATCAAACTCGAAGACAGAGATGTAGTCATTACAGGTGAGGTCGATGGTGGACTTGAGGGCCATGGCTTCCAGGGGGGATCCGATGGGATGAGTCTCATGCAGTGTGATGCGGAACTCCTTCCATGGCACAATGATCCTGCACCCAATCACCATCAGTCACACATGGCAAGGGTTCTTAACCAGTCACCACCAGTCACACATGGCAAGGGTTCTCAACCAGTCACGTCAGTCGCACAAGGCAAGGGTTCTTAACCCAGTCGCCACCAGTCACACATGGAAAGGGTTCTTAACCAGTCGCCATCAGTCGCACATGGCAAGGGTTCTTAACCAGTCACCACAGTCACACATGGAAAGGGTTCTTAACCAGTCGCCATCAGTCGCACATGGCAAGGGTTCTTAACCAGTCACCATCAGTCGCACATGGCAAGGGTTCTTAACCAGTCACCATCAGTCGCACATGGCAAGGGTTCTTAACCAGTCACCATCAGTCACACATGGCAAGGGTTCTTAACCAGTCACCATCAGTCGCACATGGCAAGGGTTCTCAACCAAATCACCATCAGTCACACATGGCAGGGGTTCTTAACCAGTCACCATCAGTCGCACATGGCAAGGGTTCTCAACCAGTCACACCATCGGTCACACATGGCAGGAGTAATCTCAACCAGTCACCATCAGTCACACATGGCAAGGGTTCTCAACCAGTTACTATCAGTCACGGAAAGAGAGAGAGAGAGAGAGAGAGAGAGAGAGAGAGAGAGAGAGAGAGACAGACAGACAGACAGAGAGAGAAAGAGAGAGAGAGAGAGGGGTGGTGTGCAGGAAAGTAAAGGAGTAAGCACTTCAAGATGGAAGGAGAGTTCACAGAACTGTTGATATCCCAAAGTAAAATAAACTTTGGTGGTTTCAATACTCTTACAACATGATGACCGTGCACCTAGTCAGTAATGCAACATTTCTCAACAAATCAACAAAACAAAAAATAAACACAACAAAAAACACGGGCATCATCCGTGGCCCATAATGAATGTATCTACAAATTTTCAGAAAGATCGGTCCAGCAGTTTTGTGAAGAGGGGGTGAGGATGTCACGCTGCCTTAAGTAAACGCTGGAGGTTCCCATACTGCAGGTGAATTTCTTAGAGGTTTTCTTATCACTAGCAAATATTTGGTGATTTTTATACTTCTAAGCACAAGTACAAGTTCGGTGAATTCAAATCTCTCTACAAAAATTTGGTGGCTTCATACACACATCGCTGGGTGTGTGTGTGTGTATGTGTGTGTGTGTGTGTGTGTGTGTGTGTGTGTGTGTGTGTTAGTTCTTCAATTTAACGTCTGTTCACTTAAAGTGATATTAGACAAAATAATACAGACATGAGTGGATGAGAGAAATGGAAATAGTGTATGCAAAATGCTAGTATAGGCCTACGTATGTGTGTGTGTGTGTGTGTGTGTGTGTGTGTGTGTGTGTGTGTGTGTGCGTGTGTGTGTGTGTGTGTGTGTGTGTGTGTGTGTATGCGACTTTTGACTATTGAAAAGAAAATACTGTTCTAAATGTAACAATTTAAAAGATAAATTTAAAAAAAAAAAAAAAAAAAAAAAAAAAAAAAAAAAATCCTTGGAAATATTTACACAAACAAGCCAACTGGGCTTAACATCAACGAATTTTACAAATGTAAAAAAGGCGTGGAGATTCTGGAAAATGCATGGGGAATCTTTTTATCAGAAGTTGGAGAGAGATGAGTTAAAATAGGAACAGTTAAAAAGAAAATGCAGAGTACTGAAACTGTCGACTGCTCCATAAGCACATTGTAAATTTCTGTGGAATTTTGTACGAAGTGTGTGTATGTGTGTGTGTGTGTGTGTGTGTGTGTGTGCGTGCGTGCGTGCGCGTGCGTGCGTGCGTGCGTGCATGCGTGCATGCGTGTGTGTGTGTGTGTGTGTGCGTGCGTGTGCATGTGTGCATGCGCATGCATGAGTGTGTGAGCAAACAATCTGAAGATCTGGAAGAACACATAAAAATCCCACATTTCAACTGCAATTAGCAAAAAATGATCACAATGACAAATGCGATGCTTGGATGATAAGACACCACACAATGGATGGAAAAGGATGCGATATATTGTTGGATTGGAAACCACACAGGGAGCGGTTGATGGATGCAATATCATGTTATATATAGTTGGATTGGAAACCACACAGGGAGTGGATGATGGATGTGATATATAGTTGGATTGGATGCCACACAGGGAGTGGATGATGGATGCAATATATAGTTGGATTGGATGCCACACAGGAAGTGGATGATGGATGTGATATATAGTTGGATTGGATACCACACAGGGAGTGGATGATGGGTGTATAGTTGGATTGGATACCACACAGGGAGTGGATGATGGGTGTATAGTTGGATTGGATACCACACAGGGAACAGATGATGGGTGTAACATACAGTTGGATTGGATACCACACAGGGAGTGGATGATGGGTGTATAGTTGGATTGGAAACCACACAGGGATTGGATGTCATGGATGTAACATTTAGTTGGATTGGATACCACACAGGGAGTGGATGATGAGTGTATATAGTTGGATTGGATACCACACAGGGAACAGATGATGGGTGTAACATACAGTTGGATGAAGGTTGTCATATAATATAGCTGGATTGGATGCCTTACCACTACCAGGCATGGATGAAGGATGTCATTATCATACAGCTGGACTGGATGCCTTACCAGGCATGGATGAAGGATGTCATTGTTATATAGCTGAACTGGGATGTGTTACCAGGCATGGATGAAGGATGTCATATATCATACAGCTGGATTGGATGCCGCACAGGTATGGGTAAAGGATGTCATATTTTATATCTAGCTGAACTGGATGCCGTACCAGGCATGCATGAAGGATGTCATATTATATAGCTGGATTGGATGCAATACCAGGAACGGATGCAGGATGTGATAAATAGCTGGAGATGGTTGCCTTGGGCTACTGACTCACTCAGGTCCTATTAATACACTCTTGTAATCAATCGGAGGGCTAGCAAGTCACTCAGATCCTATAAACACATACTATGTGTCACTCTGAGGGCTTTTAAGTCATTCAGACCCAACAGAACTCCACTTTCTTTGACAATGTGTGGACTAGTAAGTCACCCAGATCCTACTAACAACACACCAGTTATCGCTTTGATGGCACTAGATCACTCTGATCCTTCTATTACTTCAAATTGTCACTTTGAGGCCTACAAAACCATTCAGATCCTATAACCTATGCACTTTCTGTCACTTTGCAAGCTAGTAACTAAGTAAGCCACTCAACACTTGTTCCTATTTACTACACACTCACTCCTATTCACAACATACTCTTTGTCACTCTTGAGGACTATTAAGTCACTCAGATCCTGTTAACTACACACCTGTTCCTATTCGCTGCGCACTTGTTCTTATTCGCAACACGCTACTTGTCACTCTTTGAGTGAAATCACTCAGATCCTATTCACTACACACTATCAATCACAGAGGTCTACTAAATCACTCAGATCCTATTCACTACGCTCTATCAATCACTGAGGTCTACTAAATCACTCAGATCCTATTCACTGCACTCTATCAATCACTGAGGTCTACTAAATCACTCAGATCCTATTCACTACGCTCTATCAATCACTGAGGTCTACTAAATCACTCAGATCCTATTCACTACGCTCTATCAATCACTGAGGTCTACTAAATCACTCAGATCCTATTCACTACGCTCTATCAATCACTGAGGTCTACTAAATCACTCAGATCCTATTCACTACACACTATCAATCACTGAGGTCTACTAAATCACTCAGATCCTATTCACTACGCTCTATCAATCAATCACGGAGGTCTACTAAATCACACTCAGATCCTATTCACTACGCTCTATCAATCACGGAGGTCTACTAAATCACTCAGATCCTATTCACTACGCTCTATCAATCACGGAGGTCTACTAAATCACTCAGATCCTATTCACTACGCTCTATCAATCACGGAGGTCTACTAAATCACTCAGATCCTATTCACTACGCTCTATCAATCACGGAGGTCTACTAAATCACTCAGATCCTATTCACTACCCACTATCAATCACTGAGGTCTACTAAATCACTCAGATCCTATTCACTACGCTCTATCAATCACTGAGGTCTACTAAATCACTCAGATCCTATTCACTACACTCTATCAATCACACAGGTCTACTAAATCACTCAGATCCTATTCACTACTACGCTCTATCAATCACACAGGTCTACTAAATCACTCAGATCCTATTCACTACGCTCTATCAATCACTGAGGTCTACTAAATCACTCAGATCCTATTCACTACACACTACTTGTCACACTCCTGGGGGCTCAGCTAAGTAGTAGTAGTCACTCAGATCCTATAAATTACAAACTATTTGTCACTATGCAAGGTAGTTAAGTCGCTAAGATCCTATTCATTACACACAACTTGCCACTCTTGAGGACTACCAAGTCACTCAAACCTTATCAACTACACACAGAATCAATCACTGAGGACTACCAAGTCACTCAAACCTTATCGACTACACACAGAATCAATCATTGAGGACCACCAAGTCACTCAAACCTTATCGACTACACACAAATCAATCACTGGGGGCCACCAAGTCACTCAAACCTTATCAACTACACACAGAATCAATCACTGAGGGCCACCAAGTCACTCAAACCTTATCAACTACACACAGAATCAATCACTGAGGACCACCAAGTCACTCAGACCTTATCAACTACACACAGAATCAATCACTGAGGACCACCAAGTCACTCAGACCTTATCGACTACACACAGAATCAATCACTGAGGACCACCAAGTCACTCGAACCTCATCGACTACACACAGAATCAATCACTGAGGGCCACCAAGTCACTCAAACCTTATCAACTACACACAGAATGAATCACAGAAGGCCACCAAGTCACTCAGACCTTATCAACTACCTACAGAATCAACCACTGAGGGCCACCAAGTCACTCATATCCTATTAATTGAATACACTGTTTTTTGAGGGTTCCCTTAGTCCTCCCTGGTGTGATCACTATGGTTGATTGGTCTCTACACTCCATGCCTTCAACCCCCACCTGTCAGTGTCGCTGATGACTGAAATCATTGTCATGCACTATGGATGACTGGTCTCCATGATTTTAACTCTTTCATCCCTACAACCCGGTTTTTTTCAGTGCAGAAATCCTATCCTTCCTTCCTGCAGCCCGGAAAACCGGGCAGCACAAAATCCCTCCTTTCCTTCCTGCAGCCCGGAAAATTGGTTCTTGCAGTATGCGCTTTGAACTTTGCGCGAGTCGCGTCATCGGTACATGTCATGACCAGGTCGCTTGTGGGGCAGTGTTTATGAATGGAATGGATGCTAGACAGCCCCTACAGCATGGGAAAGTGGTCGCCACTCTATTTTGGCCGGCTTGCGACTGCATATGTGGCAGTTCTCACTGTACACTTTCCCCCCTCTAAATCCAGGAATGAGGGAATACTCATATTATATAAGAATCTAGGAACAAGAGGAAGTAATGGTTCATAAAAAAAGTATGAATGAAAGATTTAACCCCACCTGTCACAGAGGACAAAGATCACTGTCACACACTATGGTTCACTAAGTCTGTACACTCCATGACTTCAACACCAACTGTCATGATGACAGGGACCACTGTCACACACTATAGTTCACTAAGTCTGTACACTCCATGACTTCAACACCAACTGTCATTGATGACAGGGACCACTGTCACACACTATGGCTGACTAGTCTGTACACTCCATGACTTCAACACCAACTGTCATTGATGACAGGGACCACTGTCACACACTATGGTTCACTAAGTCTGTACACTCCATGACTTCAACACCAACTGTCATTGATGACAGGGACCACTGTCACACACTATGGTTGACCAAGTCTCTGTACACTCCATGACTTCAACACCAACTGTCATTGATGACAGGGACCACTGTCGCACACTATGGTTCACTAAGTCTGTACATTCCATGACTTCAACACCAACTGTCATTGATGACCGGGACCACTGTCACACACTATGGTTCACTAAGTCTGTACACTCCATGACTTCAACACCAACTGTCATTGATGACGGGGACCACTTTCGCACACTATGGTTGACTGGTCTGTACACTCCATGACTTCAACTGTCATTGACGACAGGGACCACTGTCACACACTATGGGTGACCATGTGACTTCAGCTCCATCTCATTCTGTCACTGCTGACTGATCATTGTTACACACTGGTTGACACACACACAAGGCTATGCACAAAAGACTTCATCTCATTCTGTTAGCTTTTACTGACAATTAGCCAAACTATCACACACACACACACACACACACACACACACACACACACACACACACACACAAAATGAAGGTTCAAAGTAACACTTATTTCAATACAAAATACAAAAGAAGGTAAATTTTGGACTGACATGTCTTCTTTGGATCACCTAATCATGCACTAAACACTAAGATACATCCCAGTCTAAAACAGTCAGCAAGAATAGGAACATTGTAGGAAAGACAGGAATAGTGCGAACAGTTCATGAACAAGCTTGTGGATGGGAGAGAGAGAGAGAAAAGATTAGAATGGGGAGGGTGGGAAGGGGGTAAAAGTCGAAGTCAAAAAACATGCGCGGGTTTGAGTGTGTATGTGTGTGTGACTGTGTTCGTGTGTGTGTGTGTGTGTGTGTGTGTGTGTGTGTGTGTGTGTGTGTGTGTGTGTGTGTGTGTGTGTGTGTGTGTGTGTGTGTGTGTGTGTGTGTGTGTGTGTGTGTGTGTGTTTATGTTGTGCCGTGTTGTGCTGTGTTGTGTTGGTTGCATTGCGTTTGTGCATATGTGTGTGTGTGTGTGTGTGTGTGTGTGTGTGTGTGTGTGTGTGTGTGTGTGTGCGTTTTCATCCTGTGTGTGTGTCACTGTATGTGTGTGTGCGTGTGTGTGTGTGTGTGTGTGTGTGTGTGTGTGTGTGTGAGCATGCGAGCTTGCATGTGCGAGTGGGTTTTGTGTCAAAGAGGAAGTGGAAAAAGAAACTATGAAAGTGTGTGTTTGGCACACACACACACACACACACACACACACACACACACACACACACACACACA